>OZ023318.1:27703953-28053953 GCA_964007375.1 Ophion obscuratus | reverse complement strand
CACACACACGCACGCACGCACCTAAATAAACCCAAACACATACACACACAAACCCAAACACACACACAAATCCAAATGCACACACACACACACACCCACCCAACAATCCTAAACAAATACACACACGCGCGCGCGCGCACGCACACGCACAATTTTCACCGATTTTCAGTCTCGTCTTTGAAATCGTGTATTTTGAAATTTTCAACGGGGGCAGGGTGGAGGGAGAAGTGATCGCTCTAATATCTCTTCAGCATTTCATTCAGAAAGTTTTTTTTTCACAAATCACCCAGCTCCCCACCCTCAATATAGGCGTTGAAATGTCCCTAATTAGCCCATTTTGTCCCTCGTTTCCGGAAACTTCAAAACCCCATAACTTATGGAATTAATAGGAAATGTCGGCCTCCCTTGACGGAATATCACTTACTATAATGGAATAAAAAACATCATGGCGAAAAAAAAATTTCCTGTCGTTTTTCGGAAAAGTCCTCAAACTGCGTAATTACCCTAATCTCAATGCTGAAGTACTAATCTCAATGCTTAAATATCAATCTCAATGCCAAGGTACTAATATCAAATTCCGGAAACCCTACAGATCCCCATTGCAGCCTACACAATATATGTTTAACAAGAGAGGCGCAAATTGTTTTTAGCTTGACGATCCATCGAAGGTCTTGCACAGGTAGTTTCAGCTAGTTTTAGCGTCATTCCGTAGCTTTGCAACAGTAAACATCGTTGCGTTTTCGTACTGACATCTTTGCATCATTGAACATGGAAGAAGATGAAAAATCCCTTCACTCGATGGTTTCAAGGAAACGGACAAAGTCAACATGAGCATATAAATGTCGACTGAAGTAAAGAGAGGCTCCAACAAGCCAGTATGAAATCCAAGCTGAAAATGATGCATCGAGTACATCAGCAAAAAAATTGCGAGCTATGTTCTAGAGCCCAGTAGAAACGGTAACATTGGTTACGTCATTTTTGAATTTGTAATAGTTTTTTCATTGTTTAGCGAACATGTTCAATGCAAAAGGTGTACAAGTGATATTACTTTTGCCAAAACATTTACACGTGGGCCCGGTTGCAGGTTGCACATCCGATGTCATTCCTGCCTGACTCAAAGCGCATCTTCGTGCCTGACCACATCAAATGCCTACGAAGCAAACACGAGATTCATCTTCGCAATGCGGATTATAAGTATTGGACTGCTTGGAGCAAAGAGTGTGATCTCTTGGACCTTGCACAGCCTTACTCAGTCCTCTTATGACATGGTTTCCAATGACATTTGAATGGCGTCAGTAGCTGTACTCGATTTGATTTCTGGATGAAGTTTGATCGATTTGCATGAAGTTTTGTATGCCAAGGAGCACCGACTACTTTTCATCCAGATCAGTCAGATCGTTTCGAGGCAATGCAATGAAATCATAAGCAGTATTATAGATGTCAATATATGGATACGTTTGTCACTCAATAACACCTCGGAAATGCAAGGAATCTGGATAAAGTTCCACATATAGACAGGCAATGATGCAACGGATCTGAACGCAACTTCGTACGCCGATAGGCTATGACTCGCAGTCACTCATAATCTACTTTCTTTTTCGAATGATCAGGAAATTCTCTTGAGATAGAATGCTACTTTCTTACATCTTTGTTGCCTCATTAGCTTTGAAAGATACAAAGAACGTAATCAAACTTTGCAAGCAGGGTATTGGACAGAGGAACATGTAGCATACTTTTCATTCTGATCAGGTGTTTGACATTTTTTCATCCCGATCGATCACACTGTTTCCATGTGATGCGATGACATCATAAACTTTACCATGAACGTCAACATTTGTACATGGGTGCGTTAATCGATGACTCATCGAGGATGCAACGGATGTGGGTACAATTTTACATGTAGGCAGGCCATGACCTCCATCGGTAGGTTACTTCTCATAGCAAGTTATCGGGCAGTTCCCGTGGGATGAACTTTCTTATGTTTGTTGCTTCGTCATGGCTGAAAGACGCAACGAATGTAACTAATATTAAATAACTGATATTTTGCGTAGGCTGTGAATCGTAGTAAAACACAGGTTTCTTATAATGTCAATCTTCGTATTCACTATGTTCTCGTGGAAAACTATGTCAAAGAATCTCTATTCGACTTTTCGAAAAATGGATTTCAATTAATTGAAGTCCAAAATTTGATTGCTGGTCAATTCCGATACAATGTTCGTAAACAGTCACGCCGAATTTTCCATTGGAAGATTCAACTTGCAAGAGGCATTTTACAATCAAGATATATTTACAAATCGTGCGTAGGACGATCCTTTGTTCATTTAGTGAAGACATGGCGCAATTCTTGTGTCACGATTGTCCAATGAATAAAAATCATCGTATGAATAGTGATCATTAAGAATGCATAAACTTCGAGGACATTTGCTTGCGGACTACACCTTCTTTTTGCCGACTACCGTGTTGAAGTGTGAAGAGCCTCTTTACGTTGTATAGGGTAATTCCGGGGAAGTTTGCCATAAGGGAGAGATGGCCAATAGAAATATTTCATACAATCGCTCACTAGATTTCATCTGTTACTGCTCAATTCGCTTCGCGACGTGCGCAGGTGAAAGTGTACGAGCAAAAGTTCGGCAAAAAAATGTTAAGTAAGTAAAATCCTTTTTACCTATTTTGTCTACTGCTAATTTCTTTTAAAGGTTTTACGTTTTACATTGTGGTGATGTTATTTTGTAAAAGTAATGGTTACTTTTGGATTTTCTGAATAGTTCACGAACAGTGCTTTGCTATAACCTCAAAATTTCGCATGCATTGTTTCTACTTGTTTACATTTTATATATGACCATCTCTATCGGGAGATTAGGAGAGATGACCACGTACAGTCGGTGTATGATGGCCATAGTATTAGTTGTAATGTGTTCAAGTCAATCATTTTTTCTACATTTGTTTTAGATGCCTGATAAGTGGAAGAGAAAAACAATTGCTCTAGGAGGCAACTGGACTCAAGAGGTGGGAAAATAATTTGCTTTCTTCATCTCCTCTTTAGATAGTCCCTTTTTATGTATTTTTATCCCCTAAACACGAATTCACTATCAATTTCCCAAAAACCTTCAATTTTTACAGGAAATCGCCAAAAGTGTGTGAAACAACTTTTTTTGCGTGTAGCTGGCGTGATTTTGAGCTTTCGACAAAAACTCGGTGGTTTTCGCAATCGGCGGAAAATTTCCCATCAGATAGATGGAAGTTTCTGTTTTACTGAAAACGGCGGATGGTTTGAGGGTGAAACTGCGAAATCAGCCCTTGATATGTTTTACTCTAAAGGGTGGTTGCACCTCTCAAAACCGTTTTCCGCCAAAAAAGATGTATCTGATGGTTTTCACTGAAACTCACATACATGAGTTTCAACAAAATTCAAGGCGAACATCAAAGAGATGTTCCTTGTGAGTTCAATACAAATCTTATCTTTTCAGTTTTATTTTGGCCCTTTTTCATCCCTTAGATCGTAACTGGCTATTGTTACAAAAACATTCTAAAGTTTTTTACCCCTTTAATCGAATATGACTGATTACTGTCAGCCAAACATTCGCATTTAACTTACATTGTACGGACAAGAGTTTAGTGGGATATTTCCGAAATAGTGGCACTGAAGACGAGCACAAGAAAAGTCTGTAAATATACTCATGTTCACATAAAGGTATAGTACTCCCAGCCATGCCCACATGTCATTCTTGGCATGTTTTTTTTGACGTATGACGTATAAAGTATTGTGTCCCAAAAATACACATTGAATTTCACGCTCTACCTTTCTTTTTTATTATAACTTGCACCGATCTTATTTTATTTCTTCCAAATGTAAAAAAATCAAATATTGCTGAAACACAGTATTGCCTATTATAAAAATTACTGCTAATTTTTTCACCAGCGGGTAATTCTCGAAACAAATACTCCAGATTCTTGCGATTGCCTGGATCACTAAAGTCGGAACAGAAACTTCGTAGCGGCATTTAAGTTGACGTATATATATATATATATATATATATATATATATATATATATATATATATATATATGAGTCCGTGTGCTTATTGCGTTATGACTATGAGTACTGCGAAACTTTATAACGTTATGCGTTAGCCCGTAACCCATTTTATATAATGACAATATAGGCCCGTCATATTTCCACTCACCGCGGTTATGATGACACTATTTATTCAACCGTTACACGTGATAATATCAAGCAAACTTTTTTGTCACTTGCGTGAAGTACCCCAAAATTCGTAAGAGCTCGAGCAAAAAAATCACTCCTCTACTTTAAGGGATCATACATTTTTACAGGGATCATACATACAATTTTCAAAAATTCGATTTTTTCGCATCATCCGATAGTATAGGAGGGTATGAACATGCTGTTCATATACTTACATAAACGCAAGTAAACAATTTATATTAAAACACCACACTCGAAACTTTAAACGCGTTTTTCTCGAAATGTCGTTTTTCAGAACGATGTACACTCTCGAAGGAATAGTTTTCAAACTATCCGTCCCAAACTTTGGACAATATTCTTCACGCCATTCTTTATTTTTCCGTGGAAACTTTTTTTTAATCTTCATTTTTTTTACGAAAAACTGTTCAAAATAAGCTAAATTCGACACTTTTTTCCATCCGCCGCCGTTTTGTCAATTCTGAAAAAAAAATCCTTTTTTTCGAAGACACTTTCAACTGTTAAAAAATGTAAAAAAAATAAGAATAAAGGTTTAAACATTTATTATCTGTTCTTCACGAGTGCTTTGATCTGACATAAAAAAATTAGAATTAGCGTATTTCAACCATTGAAAAATATCGCAAAAATCAGCTATTTTTCGACCCGTTGAACTTCGATGATCCCTTAATTAAACGTTCTAAATTGCTTTGCGAATTGTGGATTCCAATGTATCTAGCTGGTGTAATTTGTATCTCGCTGGTGTAAAAAAAATCCTAAGCTAAATTCGACACTTTTTTCCATCCGCCGCCGTTTTGTCAATTCTGAAAAAAAAATCCTTTTTTTCGAAGACATTTGCAACTGTTAAAAAATGTAAAAAAAATAAGAATAACGGTTTAAACATTTATTTTCTGTTCTGCATTAGTGCTTTGATCTGACATAAAAAAAATCAGAATTAGCGTATTTCAACCATCGAAAAAAATCGCAAAAATCAGCTATTTTTCGACCTATTTTGCACTTCGATGATCCCTTAATTAAACGTTCTAAATTGCTTTGTGAATTGTGAATTCCAATGTATCTAGCTGGTGTAATTTCGTTGGTAAATTTTACGACCAATTATTGTGGTTCGAATGATTCTTTACAACTATTCAGATTATAAGTTTTTTTTATGTTTCTACCCACGTCATACCGTACGGTGTACGGTATTACGTGGGCAGAACCAACTGGAGGCCACCGTAAACTCGTGCAACGTTCAGGACATCGAGTTCAGTTTTTTTTTGCTTCTCCTTGTCAGGTGGCTTTCGCGCTGTTCTGAGTTGATAAAATATATTAGATAATAGAAATAACGTGCATACAAGATGCATGGTGGGAAACAGGATAAAATAGCCTGGCGACAATCAGATTAATTAGTAGTCATATTTGGGGTGAGACTTCGATACGTATGACGAATTTCGACTGAATAAATGTGGGTTGCTCAATCAACAGGTGTGCTCACCATTCTTATAGCTCGACATTCTCTCATGGGGCAAGAGTTCGTCGGTTCATTTGGTACGGGACAATTTCTGTTTTTTTTTTCAAACCGGAATTTTTGTTCTTTATTAAAATTAAAAACAAATTAATTAAATTGTTTTATTGATTGAGAATTCGGATATTACTCGGTTTCCTGAATTGTTTTTTCATAATTGCGATCTTGCTCCATTTCATGAACAGGAAAATAATTGTACGGTTCGAAAAGCTTCAGAACAAAAATTAATCGACTTTCCTGGTGAGGCACAGACTGCAATATTATTTTAAACAGTTATAATTATGAGAAATTTCGAAATTGCCATTAGACACATTTTTTATGAAAAAATTCACTATTCAATTTATTCAGCTCCCTCGGAGTCTTCGGCGCATATAATTAAGCCGCACCATCAGATCATCCACAATACGAGTGATTCTCAAGATTCATTATTGCTTTCGTGAAGCAGAGTTTCACGATTGTGTCATGGAATTAATATCAATGGAAATAGAGGGATCACAGTTTCCAACAACAACATTTATAAAAATAGAGATAGAGCCATTTGTTTATATTGTGGGACAGTATTGTAAGATTTTTCTTGACCTCGATAATGATGCCGTATTAATAACATAGAATTAATAATAATACGTATTATTTCATATCACATATAATTTACAATGTCCATTCAGGCTATAATCCTACAAATGCTTATTTGGGTCAATTTTATTCTCGGGACACGGTCCGATAATACGAAGTACACATACATGTATACAAAAAGGGTATTTAGAACCTGTGATATTCGTGTAACTTGACTGGAGCATGACCGGCCGCTTTAACGACGACCCTAATTTTTTTTTACGCATAATTTATTTTGCCGGCAGGCCAGACGATGAAATGATCGTATAAAAATGCTTCGAGTTATCGAGTTATGATTTTGGAGATATTGGGGCTTACGCAATATTAAGTGTGGACTACGAGAATATATCTGCAGTGGGCAAAAAAAATATTTTTACACGTCGTCTTTATCAAAGTATCCTTCGAAAAAATAAAATGCTTTATTAAGGCAGGATATACATTCAGACAGGGAAAAATTAGCAATGTTGAGGGATTTTTTAAACTAAGAAATAATTATTCTACAATTGTCAAACTTTAGGTATACTTTAATAGTATATTTAAGTATACAAAACAATTTTTTTAAATTAATTCATCATCAAAATGACGGAGCTGTGACAGAGTGTTACAGCAAAGTCGCCGCGAGAGTTGCGAATCGGCGTGCAGACTAGCTTCCTGAAGACTTTGATTTGCAAAAAAACTTCAAACCTTTTTTTCCGTTACAACAAGTATATTTTCTATGTGACGGTAATTAAAATCTAGAAAATGCAGATTTAAGAAAATGACACGCATTTACATAAAAAAATCAACATTTCACGTAACATGTCTGCAAAATGTGAATTAAAAAAGTAGTTTTTTTTTTCAATTTTTTAAAAACAATTCTCGTCAAGTAGAATGTACCGATATAATCAATATTTCTACCAAGTTTCAACTCAAACGACTTAAGGGGAGGGTAGGGGTTTCAGCGTGAAAAAACAACTTTTTTGCGAATTTTTTTCATCTATGTGGATAGAGTAAATTTATTGAAACCTTTTGTACATTGTTAAGTGTCATTTCAAGAACAATCCGTGAAATTTGTACGAGAAAATATCCACAAACAAGCCGGTGCGCGTTTTTTCTCGAAACTACTTTTTCAAAGTCCGTGTTCACTGCCATTTGAAAACTACATGACCGATTTATTTCAAACTTGGTACACACTTTCTACATATAAAATACCTCCCCCAACGGTTAGTTTGAGATTTTTCTTACATTGAGGGGGTTTTCCACCCCCAAAATGGTGGAATTTTTCGTGAAAAATAGCACTTTTCACTTTACATGACCACCAAAAATTTAGAAATGAAAAAAAAAAAATTATCTAAGACCGTTGGGGCGAGGATTTGATGATACTTTGGCTAAATTTCAATGGTACTTGATTTCAGATAATTTCTAGCTGAGATACAGTGAACACCGCAAATCGTGTTTTTCCAAAGGCGTTCTTAGAAAAGCTTTGTCACTAGCTTGTTTGTCGATATTTTCGCGTATAAATTTCATGGAATGTTCTTGAAATGACACTTAACAATGTACAAAAGGTTTCAATAAATTTACTCTATCCATGTAGATGACAAAAATTCGCAAGAAAGTGTTTTTTTTCACGCTGAAACCTCTATCCTTCTCTTAATAGTTTTTGAGTAATCCTGCACGCCAATTTCGATAATGCAGTTTTAAGAACGCGTTTGAAGTTCACGCCCGCTCCGAATCCGAGCGGTGAGGCACAGCGTTGACGGGCTGTGCCTCAAAACCGTTTTGAACCGTGTTCAAAAACGTTTGAAGTTTTTCGAATTTTGCTTTGAAACTTTGGGAAAATATTCTACATATATAGTTCTATCGTTTAAAGAAAAAAAAAAGAAATCGATTTTTTGATAGATGTAAATGTATATCCCGCCTTAAATTGTTGTGTTCGATAGCTTATCCTAAATATACATAGTGTCCTTTTAAAAAAATCTTGGCAAACCACGAACAAAAAAATAAAGCTAAATAAACAACGGTTTCGGGTGAGATGGGCGAATACTTTTTTACCCACTGTATATATATATATATATATATATATATATATATATATATATATATATATATATATATATATATATATATATATATATATATATATATATATATTTCACACCTTGCATGAAATAATTTTGTCAATAAATTTATCAAGTTCCGTGTCAGGGAAACGATATTAAAATCCCAAGTAACAAAATTGGTCGCTCATTATTCATCATGATTCATATAATGTAATTTCCTTCAACATTAATTACAAATTTAAAAAACCAAAACATATTAGATTCTGAGTCACGTGGTGTTGAATTTTAAATGACAATTTTCTATTGTGCAGCTCCTACCGACGTTACCGTGCCAGAAAAGGTTTCCTGTAATTTGCAACAACTCTCTCCACACTCGTTCCGTAATTAGGGTTACTTAGCATGGAGAAAAGTACGAAGCCGTGTGCGCCCGCGAATAGCAAAAATTGTCCCACGCAAAGAAAATAGAAAAAAAAACATAACGCTGCACTTCGCGTCTCACCGTTTCGCGTGACTTTGGCACAGCACCATCCGTTGAAAAAAAACTGCAATAGCCCTCCTCACCTCCCTGGATTTCATGAAGAATAACTTTTTTTTTTATAGAGCCTCACTAACACTTTTGTCTTTCCACGTTCACTCAGTTTTAGATTTATTTGACGTCTTTAACAATTTTGACGTTCATTTCCGCTTTACTTACAGATTTAATTTAGAAAATTCGACATTATTTAGATTTAAAGTTCATGGGATTTTATGTCAAAGGATATTAATTTTTATATTAAAGGTAGTTTTTTATATTTTTAATTAATAAATTAATTTTATATTAAATTTAGTTAAAAAAATAAGAGCTTCGTTCCGTTGAATTAATTCGAAGAATCATGTCAACAAATGATTGGGCCTTGCAAATTTAACACTCATGCTGAAAACGAGCCGTCCAATTTTTTTTATGTGTGGCCCCCATTGCCTATGGACACATTTTTACGTATGCACGAAAAAATACACATGACGGAAATCGAGTAAATTAATAAAAATAACAATTTAATTGATCCGAGGAATAATTACGATAAAAAAAAACACTCGGAGTAGCGAGCTCTTAGCGCCAGGTACGGAAACTAGCCACGGCAACAACCATTTCAACAATGAAAAACTGCTAAGCGTCATTGGACCTCCTTTCCTCCGCGACGTGCGGCACCTATACGTACTTCCGCTTATTCCCTCGTGCCCGCGGCCTACGGTATATCGCATTGTTCGATATGGTTTGATAGAGTGCCGCATTGTGCAATAGCGTTTTACCATTGAAGAACATCGCAGAGGCCTCTGGCGGGGCGATGAGTGAGAACCAACGACGCGCTTGACTCACGCATCGCATTCTAATTTCCAAGAGTTATTGACCTCCCGCAAGACCGTAGCACGCGTGACTGACAAATCGTCGAGACTTCCGGTCGGACAGTCGCATAAAGCACTCAAATATGTCAATGGATCTGTCACAATATCGCAAGAAAAAAAAAATGCATACGCAAAATGAACGCACGTGGAAAAATCAAATACTTTTTGGCAATATTTGGAAGGTTAAAAACTACAATGTATGAAAAAAATTGCACCATCGATGTGGCAAAAGTTGTTGCTATTGATGGATATAGATAGATAGATAGATAGATAGATTAATGAAAATAGATATAGATAGATCGATACAGTATGTGCCTCTGTCGAAATATTACTTGTATTATATATTATTATTAAATATCATTAATATTATTATAGCATATATATTATGGTATAATATTATTAACATTATTATAGCATGTATTGTTTTATAATATTATCAATGTTATTATTGCATATATAATTATTTTCGCAGTGCATATATTATTATATGATTTTATTAATATTATGATGGACGAAATATATATAATAGAATATATTCTATTGTATATTATTATTAAATATTATTAATATTATTAACGTTATTATAGCATATATTGTTATATAATATTATCAATGCTATTATTGGATATATCATTATTTTCGACTTTCATATATTATTATATATTATTTTTAACGATATTATAGCATATATTATTATAAAATATTATTATTACATACATCAGTATTTAATACGCTTGCTTTTTAATTACGGTAATTAATTGATAAAAAACGCATAATCGTATGAAATATCATGTCCGAATCTGCAAATTGGTGAGGTTATGCACCTCATAGTGCAATATCTACCAGAATCCACTTCCTGAACCTGTTATTTAAAAAGGGATAAAAATAACTTGATCTTCTCGTATCAAGGATCCACTTTTCCCATCTATTTTTTCGGCATGTACAATTACGCTATAGTTTGTTTGTAAAATACTTCTGACGTTTCAACTTAAATGATGAAGTATATTTTAATCAGTTCGATGTAACTTGCACGATCGCGACCCAAAATGCTTGAAAAAAGTTGACTGATTTTCCAAACTACGAGACATATAGGAATGACTTTTGAATGTGTATTTTTCTCTCCTCGTTAGTTTTATAAAAAGGGTAGAAAAACATTTGTCACTTTCTTCAACATCACTGGCTCATTCATTCGATACATTTAGACGGGAAAAAACAATACAAATTTGAGCTATTTTTTAAACTAAGAAATAGTTATTGATAGTATATTTAAGTATACAGAGCAATTATTTTTAATTTATTTATCATCAAAGTGGCGGAGCTATTGCAAAGTGTTACAGCAAGGTTACCACGGGATTAGCGAATTGGCGTGCAGTCAAGCTTTGATTTGCAAAAAAAAATTAAATCTTTTTCGGGCTAGAGCATCTATAGTTTTTATTTGACAGTAATTAAAATGAAGAAAATGCAAATTTGAGAAAATAGCATGCATTTCCAAAAAAAAATCAACATTTCACCCAAAATTTCTGTAAACTTTGGATTAATAAAGTAGTTTTTTTTATGATTTTTCAAAAACATTTCTCGTCAAGTAGAAGGTAGCTATATTATCAATATTTCAACCAAGTTTCAACTTAATTAGCTTAAGGGGTAAGATGCAGTCAGAATTTAAAAAAAGTCGATTTTTTAAAACATTTTGTTAAAGCATGATGTTCCGAAAATAGTCTCTGAAAATTTTAAGTCAATCGGATGAATAGTTTCCGGGATATGCCACCATTAGTGAAGGGGCGTCGGATCCCCATGGCAGGTACCAGATTCTCAACGTATAGACGTGGCTGACAAACGCGCAAACAATAATACCCGGGAAGGCAGAATGCTTCGAAGACGACAACAAATTGATATTTTGGAAGCTTCCACATCGGCCCATACAATAGGACAAGTCCTATTGTATGAGCTAGGAATTGATGACTCGATGTAAGTAATTTTTTAATTAGCATTTCTATACACAAATCAAGTGTAAAATTGGAAAACCCTTTCAGAAATTTTCAATCATCAGAAGATCATTTTCAAAAATGTATTACTCCATAACTACGAACTTTGGCACAATTTTATAAAGAATACTTTCGTTTTAAAATTGCCCAAAATATTTTAAATCAATATCTCATCCCAAAAAACTTTAATTTTTTGAAAAATTGTTTTAACAATTGGCTATAAACAATTTAATGCTCGACGCGTTTTTCTCAAAACCATGTTTTTCAAGTCGGTGACCACTACAATTAAAAAACCACTTTATGCATTTTGATGAAATTTGGTGTGCTTGTTTATAGCATCAAAAACTAGTCCTTAATCGAAGGATTTTCATTTTTGTTGAAAATTTCTATTTTTTTAAACAATAAACGAGCGATTTTTTGGTCGAAAATCGAAAGTCATCTATCGGAAGCCGCCATTTTATTGATTTTTGAAAGAAAAAAGCTTCGATCAAGGTCTAGATTTATTATTAAACAAATTATTTTTTTTGTTTTGTTTTTATTTCAGATGATCCAGTAAAATTTTATGACGGTCACCGCATAGCGCTACATGCCGAAGGGGGTCGGACAAAAATGACGATGATTCCCATAAATAATCAATATTTTTCTTTGAAAATGTGTACAAGTCAAGTTGAAATATGTAACATAAAAGGTCTGTGTAACCATATTTGTAAAACTAATTTAATCACTTTTAAAAAAATTATTGAAAATGCTCGTATTTTCACGCCTCTGACTGCATCTCACCCCTTAATAGTTTTTCAGTAAACCCGCACGTCAATTTCAAAAATACAGTTTTAAGAAAAACGCGTCTGAAGTTCACGCCGGCTCCGAATCCAAGCGGTGAGGCACAGCGTTGAGGGCTGTAATATTTGAAGTTTTTCGAATTTCGCTTTGAAACTTGGGGTTTAAAACAAAAAATGTCTCTTTAAAAGATATAACTATACATGTTGTTTGGCGCAACGACCGGCATCATTTTTTTTGGTGATTGGGGGGGAGGGAGGGGCGTCATTAGCTAATTTTTTCACCCTTAGACCCTAGTGTTAGAGTCCTAAGTGTCACGGTAATTGAGATATGATTTTTTTTTTTCGTTTTTTTTAATTACCCGAAGTGATACCTTTGAATCGTCATAACTTTTTTATTGGTGGTTGTAATAGCACGAAATAGCTTTTGTTATATTCTGCAATCTATATTTATTAGGAAAAAATAATTATTCGATACAATTGGTTTTAAGAAAATGACTCTTGACCTTCCAGTCTTAAAAATGGGTAAATGTATGAAAAATTTCAACTCCTAAATTCATTATAAAAGAAAAAATTATTCTCTTTATTTCGACCACATAATGAATGATTTCTATGCATGTGGCATACCATTGGAAAGCGTATAAACTAGAGAAATTTTAAAACAAAGCTAAGTTGAAAATAGTTTTTAGTTTTTTTTTATAATGAATTTTGAAGTCGACATTTTTCATACATTTACGCATTTTCAAGACTTTTGAAGCTCATGAGTCATTTTCTTGAAACCAATTCTATCGACTAAGAATTTATTAACCATAAACGTACATTACAGAATACAACAAAAGTTATTTCGTGCTATTACAACCGCGAACAAAAAAGTTATGAGGATTTAAAGGCGAAATTTCGGAGAATAAAAAAAAGAAAAAAAATCATATCTTAATTACCATGACACTTAGGGCATAGGGTCAAAGGATGAAAAACGTAGTAAATGACCCCCCCCCAACCTTCTAAAACCTCCCCCCCTAAAAACGGTGCCGATCCATGCGCCAAACACCCTGTATAGTTCTATCGTTTGATGAATAAAAAAAGGAATCGATTTTTTTAAATTCTAAATGTATGTCCCACCTTAATGGAAATAGGATTGAGGTTACTAGGTAATTGAAAAAAGCACATTTTCCTAACGAACACTGACAATTGAATTATCGCGCGCAATTTTTGGAATTATGTGGAGCATCTAAACGTGATCTGCCCTGTTGATTCACGCGCTCGGAGGTGTGAAACGGACAAGCTTGCGAGCCATTGTTGTGTCATTCTTGGGTTTTCTCATACACTCTAGATCCACTTAATCGTAAGAGAATCGCTGAAACACCGTACTTGACTTTTCTCATAAACAAACATATATTTATTCCCCTTTATTGTACGCGGACTAAATCGCGACTGCTTAAACAATCTGCATATGGCAAGTATCCACATTCATACGATCTCATGCGTGGATAGGAATCTCAGTTGGTTAATTACCGCGAGAAGTTAGGCCGCTGGGAAAACGTCTGAGTAATGCTTCACGCTACTTTACCGAGGGTCAAACATCCAAGTCATCCTGAGATTTAAGCTATTTTTAATTTGTCGGAATATTATTAGCCTCAGATTTAAGAGACTTCCTAGAATTGATGTGAGGCTCGAAAAAAAATCTATCGCATGAGTATAGGGTTAAGGGGTCTTCTCACTTTAGACGCTAAAAAAGTTATTTCCATGCATTTTTTTAATAGGTTTATATTATAGATATTGATATAAAAGTTGTCACACTTAATACACTTTAGAAATACATATACATTTTTTTAAATGCATTTATGTAACCCAAACAAACCTCAAACGCGTTTTTCTGGAAACAACGTTTTTCGACTGCTTGTTGATAAAATCTTCAAAACTGCTGAACCGATCCTGATGAAATTTCAACCACATATTCTTTGCAACTATAGCTATAGCGCATATCAAGGATTTTATTAAATTTGGATATTTACTAATTTTTTTGCCAAAAACGGTGAGAAAAACACGTTTTTTTTCGAAAAATGTCCGCCATTGTGTTATTTTTGGATATATCAAAAATCATGTGATATGCGCTATAGCCGTTAACATACTGAATCTAAAACCGTTTGATTTTTTCGTTTCGGATGATTCGTCTTCGAGATTTCATCAACAGCACAGACCTACAATTTTTTAGGACATTTTTTCAACTACCATTTTTGTTTATGAATAGTAACTTAAATGATAAATAAATTGTTTTTATGTATTCAAAAATGTATTTATTAAGTGTAACAACTTTTTTATCAATATCTGTAATATAAACCTATCAAAAAAAATCATGAAAATAGCCCTTTTTTAGCATCTAAAGTGCTAAAGAAAGCATTCCAATGTGCAAAGAAAGATATAAGGTCCTTGCTACCTTATATACGCGATTTCGTCGATTTTCGTCGGTACATTTATAGAAGCTGTGAAAAAAGTAAGGCATGAAACGCCGAATTTTTGAAAACTATATTTATTCAATCTTTTTCCTGCTACCAGAATAAAAAACAATTGCAGAAATATATAAAAATTGTGGATTTATTAGCCGGTAAATAAATGGTTTTTCTTGACGCTCAGGTTGACGGTGTGAGTCCTCGGCATCGAACTGGATGCCGAAAAATATGGACATGTTTATTATTACGTAATGGATGTCCCTCCGGCGTGAACGAACAAAGATATAATTTTAAAAAAGAACATCGAAATGGGAGCACTTACTTTTTTGAGTCAATTCTCTACTAATAAATTGTCAATTTAAAAAAATTGGCTAATCAATGTTTTTACTTTTCGAGGTTCGTGCGATAAATTTTGAGAAGGCCAACGTGCTGTGAAAATTTGACAGAGATTAGAAGCTCAGTTCGTGAGTTGACTATGAACCTGTGCGTCAAGAAAAACCATTTATTTATCAGATAAAAACTCTGTCATTTTTAAGGGGTCATCACAGTGTAATGGGTCGCAAAATAGCTGATTTTCGCGATTTTTTTGCGGTTAAAATACACTACTCAGTCTGATTTTTTTATGTCAAATCAAAGCACTCATGAAGAACAGAAAATAATTTTTTATTTTTTGCATTTTTTCAACGGTTGAAAATGTCTTCGAAAAAAGGAGTCGTCACGGTGTACACGGTTGTGGCAGTAAATATTACCGGCGATAAAATTTGTTAAAATATTATTAATCAGTATGAAATCCGCTATCTTGCTACGGAGGTTTGTAAAAATCAAAATTGACAAAATGGCAGCAGTTTGAAAAAAAGTATCGGATTTAGTCTATTTTTGCGAAAGTTTTTCGTTAAAAAAAATATGAAGATTTAAAAAAGCTTCCATTGCTAGATAAAGAATGGCGTGAAGAATGTGTCAAAATTTGAGACAGATGGCTTGAAAACGCTTCCTCTGAGAGTATACACTGTTTTGAAACTCTACATTTCGAAAGAAAACGCGTTTAAAGTTCCGAGCGCGGAATTTCCATATAAATTGTCCACTTACTACCAATCAGCGATGCCAGGTCCATGTTTATAACCTTTTATACCATCGGATAATGCAAAAAAATCGACTTTTTGAATATTTTCGGAATTGTTTTTTTTGTCATGCAGTTAAGAGATAAAATTAATATTGTCTAAAACAATATTCGACGATCTACGTCTTAATTTGTCATCACAGCTTTTGTAAATGTTCCTACCAATACTCCTAAGTGTAATGAATTTAGAAAAATGTAACAATAAAAAAAACTGGGTTTATGGAATTGAGAAATAGCATAAACGCTGTTCTCAAATTCAGGTACGCAAATTGATCTACAAAATCATTGACAAATAGTTATAAAGACGTAATATAATACAATATAATGTACTACAAGTGTAACAAATACAATATAGAATATATAATAATATAGGACGTAGGTAATTGGTATTAGAAAAATATGAACATGTTGCTGATTTCCGTGATGAATGTAAAAACGTTAAGGGTGTGTTGACATATGAGTTTTGAAGGAAAATTAAAAAACAACCAGTTCAGTAGCAGCCTGTGCGATGCAACCCATCTTACTGCCATGTATCCACGTATGGTTTCTCGCTGGCCTCCGTCGATATCATATCGACTGCTTCGAACTGCATGAATTTATGAGTTGAAAAATCTGTTTTAAGGACACGTGTGACCCGCTCGGTCGGTAAAAATCCTCCGATCAACTTTTCCCTTAGGCACGCTTTATTTTCGACAAACAACGAGATAGACATCGTTTGTCTTTTACCAGAGCGGACATTTTTTCTTATCTTTTTTCGAAATTTCAGCCGTCTCGGAAAGCGCTGTAAATCTGTGAATCAGCTGTCGCCCTCGTACTCATGGCCTCTCGGTCGGCGTGACAGATAAGTGCCTTAAGACACATGTCCACTTATCTATCGTCGATCGACTTACCAACACGTAGATCTGTGCTATCAAAGTTGTAGTCCATTTTTATATTTCCACATTACATTGAGGCCTTGTATACCATTGAAAAAAATGTATCGTTCTATTTTTTTCATTGGCTTGAATGATGGATCTCAGAATGATATGGTTGAGATGTATAAACATCGCAAAAGTGATATGGTCCGAAGAAAAATGGTTTTCAACTTTAAATGCGTTTGTTTTTTTAACCATGTGTTAAAAATCGGGCGGACCCATAGCTCCTACATTGTTTAACCAATTTACTTCAAATTTCAACTGTAGCTCCTTAGATAGATTTTCTAGTGAATTACACACGTTTTTTTATGACCTACGAGCAATTACGATTTTTACAAACAAATTAAGGCAGTTTTTTTGTCGAAAGTGCGATTTTTATTTTCATACATGCGGCAAAATCGCAAAAAATCAATATCTTGTAATAATCATGTGCACGTCGCTAGAAAAACTCATCTAGATTAAGAAAAAATACTATTTTTTGTTCTACGAAAAAATACTATTTTTTGTTCTACGAAAAAAAACTATTCTTTGTTCTACGAAAAAATACAATTTTTTGTTCTACGAAAAAAATTCTATTTTTTGTTCTACGAAAATACTATTTTTTGTTACACGAAAAAATACTATTTTTTGTTACACGAAAAAATAATATTTTTTGTTACACGAAAAAATAATATTTTTTGTTACACGAAAAAATACAATTTTTTGTTTTACGAAACAAATACTATTTTTTGTTACACGAAAAAATACTATTTTTTGTTACACGAAAAAATTCTTTTTTTTTGTTACACGGAAGAATACTATTTTTTGTTACACGAAACAAATACTATTTGTTGCTTTACGAAACAAATACTATTTTTTGTTCTCGACTTGTTTAGGTCCTCTCGTGGAGTACCTCAACAAGGACGTTCTCTTTCTATCGGATCATGGGCCGCCATTTTGTATCTTTTTGGAAAATAAAAAACTGATTTAAGTACCTACAGATATGTCAAATAAACCCTCTAAACCTCACTTCGATTGCTTCATTATTATTGTAAAAAATACCCAAGAAAGACCTTCTCATCCGACTATCCCGTCAATAGCATCAGCATTGTATCTAAGACATCCGATTTTTTGCCACATTTATTGGATCAATTTTTGTCATGCGCACATGAAATGCGATAGGATGTCTTTAAAAACTCGTATTTCTTCATAAATTGTATTCATTGAGGTTGGGAAAAGTGCCGAATCACTTTTTGACGATCATTTCTGTTTCATTCATGCTTTTTCGATCTACCTGCCTGTTAGTGGAAGTGGCGAGAGTTCACCGATCACCAATGTATAAAGATACAAATTAGATATCAGGAAAAAAAGACCGACATATCCACACGTGCGGAGAGAGGGGGGAGAGGGGGGAGAGAGAGAGAGAGAGAGAGAGAGAGAGAGAGAGAGAGAGAGAGAGAGAGAGAGAGAGAGAGAGAGAGAGAGAGAGAGAGAGAGAGAGAGAGAGAGAGAGAGAGAGAGAGAAATCAATATGCACGTGAGTTGTCTGTCGATCACGACCAAGCGCGAATATATGCATTGCTATGGAGAACATTATGCAATTTCACTTACGCAAAGACATCAACGGGTCATTATTATTTTATTGTACCCTGGGGCGTCTATCATCGTTGTACCCTAAGAGGCCAATTGTCCGCGGCGACGGCGTAGCCGACATGATTCATTCCGCTGTCAAACGATGCATTACGCGACAAAAAGAAGAACCATTATTAGGTGTCCTTCTGGAAATGCAGCGTGTTTGTGTATTTGTATAAAACCCATAAATAACGTTAACAGCGTATAATTTCTCTAATTTCTCGAAAAAATTTAGGCTGATGCAAATCGGGAGAAAGTTATGAATTTTCAATATCTACTTCCGGGTCCACTTATATAGCCTTATTCTATAGCCTGCGGCTGCTGATTCTCTAAAGTCGCACGTACAGGCGTCTTGGCATTTCTAGCGGTGTAATTGTGAGAAATCAGTTGAAAAAGTGTAGGTTTATTTTAAAATAATCATTCAAGACGTTTATAAGTTATTTAGTTAACGAGCTACATCTACCTAGACGGGTAAAAAATTGCATTTTCCAAAAATATTTTTATCTGATAGTATCACCTTTCAGCTATATTCTCCGAAAATGTTATTGAAATATTCCTCAAATTGAATGAGCCATAGCTTCTAATAGTCGGCAGGGCGAGTGTTTTTTTTACAAAAAAACTGTTTTTAAAGTCTGTGGACATGATATCTCGAGAATCACTTGATGGATTGTTTCCAAATTTGAAGGAGATAGGATGAGAAACATTTAAAGGTCGTTGACGATCTGACTTTTTCCAAAACGGTCGTTACTTTTTAATTATTACGTAAAAATTACGACTTTTTTCTTACATTTTGTATGCTCGACATTCAATTCGACGCCGCGTTATTGAAAAAAAATTATTTTAAAAATCGACGATCGTCAACGACTTGTATTTATTGTTAACTAAAATAACCCATTTGGGTTTTAGATTTCAGATGGACTGTTTAAGCTGAAGAGTGTTCACCGGCAAACGTCGCAAAAGTAATTTCATCGTCTGCCGGCGGCCATGATTTTCTGTATTTTTTTAAAACCTCGCAATATATGGACCGGTGTTTCAATCGTTTTTTTCACGAATCGTTTTCCAAAAAAAAAATCGCAATTCGTCAATTTTTTCGGTCCTCGGGGTAGTCCCTTAAAGAATTGTTATAAACACTGGAAAAAATTCCACAGTTTTCATCAACACTCACCCTTTGCGCAAACTTCCGATGAAGAGGTAACATATCCCGGACGTGACTACTGCGACCAGAAATCCAACGGTGGGTGGAATTAACATTTTCAATTGATTCTCGTTCATTTGTAGTGATTTTCAAAAAAAACCGTCCCGTCGACCGATGCACTGCGTTTTCTCTCCCGCACGCGCAGCAAAGCAAAACTTTTCCCACGGAACGCACTCGCGAGTGTTAATAAAGTTGACACTGAATGCTCAAAATGAGCTCTACTTGTACAACATTACCGGGTTATCGTGTATCCGGAAATAGAGTGCACGAGAGGCAATCTTTTTAACCACCACAAGTTACATTTGAAATTGAGGACGGTGATGATAAAAATCGATTTGATCTTTCTCATTAAAAAACAACAATTAATTATTCGATACGGAAACAACGAATGAATTTTTTCCAATGACCGCTTAAAAATCTCGGCGTTTTTTTGCTCATTCAAGCGTTTCGTTCGAATGCTTCCGTATGAAATAAACAAGTAAATAAAAAAGTAAAACGAATCAAACTGCACTAGATATCTTGGGAGCTGGTGGTTTATCCGACTCCTCGTGTTTCTCTGAGACTGCCGGGAGTCCCAGCAAACCAGATGAGAACTCACGATACCGCGGTACAGCGAAACTAAGATATCTTTGATATAGAACCGTCACCAGGTACGTACGGCTGCTCACAGTGGGAAAGTCACGTCGATTAATAGAATGTCGTTGAAACGCAATAAAAAAATCCATTCTTCGATACTCGATTTCTCGAAAGTACAATGTTATTTCACTGTCCTCATAAAGTGATAAACGATCTATACGGATAGAATTTTATCACGCCAGATTAACCGTTCCGCAATCTCGTTTTGATTCTGTTGTAATTCTGTTCAGTAATTCTTTATTTTTTTCCTCTGAAATTCGCATCGTGCGTTTTTTTGTTTTATTAACGTGAGATATTTTTAGTCGTGCCTAATCTTACGAAAACCGAATACTCATTAAGGCGGGATATACATTTAGACAGGACAAAAAGCAATATTGAGGAATTTTTTAAACTAAGAAATAATTATTCTACAATCATTAAACTTTAGATATACTTTAATAGTATATTTAAGTATACAAAACAATTTTTTTAAATTAATTTATTATCAAAATGGCGGTGCTGTGGCAGAGTGTTACAGCAAGGTCGCCGCGGAAGTTGCGAATCGGCGTGCAGTCTAGCTTCTAGTAGATTTTGATTTTCAAAAAAGTTCAAACATTTTTTTCAGTTAGAACATGTATAGTTTCCATGTAACGGTCATTAAAATGAAGAAAATGCAAATTTGAGAAAATGGCACGCATTTACAATAACAAAAATCAACATTTCACGCAACATTTCTGTAAAATGTGGATTAAAAAAGTAGTTTTTTTTTTTCAATTTTTCGAAAACAATTCCCGTCAAGTAGAAGGTACCAATAATATCAATATTTCTACCAAGTTCTGACTCAATCGGCTTAATAGTTTTTGAGTAATCCTGCACGCCAATTTCGATAATGCAGTTTTGAGAAAAACGCGTTTGAAGTTTGCGCCCGCTCCGATTCCGAGCAGTGAGGCACAGCGTTGAGGGACTGTAACGTTTGAAGTTTTTCGAATTTTGCTTTGAAACTTTGGAAAAACATTCCACATATATAGTTCTATCGTTTAAAGGGAAAAAAGAAATCGATTTTTTATCGTTGCAAATGTAGATTTCGCCTTAAGGGGGAACCACATTAGATGCTTCAAAAAATCAATTTTTTTTTAATTTCATAAATCGTTAGCAAAATGTCTTAAGAGTATAAATGATAAAGACTCTCCGCTCGACTCCCAGCCACTGTGACGGGTCAAAAAAGTCGATTTGCCTTGCTTTTTCTGAGGGTGTACATATTCGAGAATAAGTGAAAAAAAAATTCAAGTTAAAATATTGAAAAGTTACCAAGTGACAGACGATTTAGTGAGATCAGGCAGCGCAACGATTTACATATACTAAAATTTCAATCGCGTTTTTATCGAAACGACATTTTTTCAATTTGCGGGAATCATAACTCGAAAACTATTTGATGGATCATCTTCAAATTTGGCACACGTTTACATATTATAATTTATTAAAACATGAACCCAATGTTGGAAAGATTACATTGTTTGGAACACATTTATTATTGCAAAATGCCGGGGAAAAATTGCTAAAAATCCATCATTTTTTTCAAACACGTTCCAACATTCAATTCTCGATTTTATTCTTCAAAATTGAGGTTCATGTTCTGAAAAAATATCTCAAGAATGTATGAAAATTTGTTGGACTATTTCAGATGCGAATTGCAAGCTGCACAATTCCCGTAAATCGCCAACGACGATGAGGACACGCCAAGGGACACAGCCGATTACACCTTAATTCGTGCATGAAATAACTTGACAAAAATTACCAGAGATGTATGAAAATATGAATAAATTATTGTCAGAGTTGCGGAAATTTACGTTTTTTTTTCACAATAAAAAAAAATCATCTAATTTTCAGTCTCCCAAAGTGGTTGTCCGCTTCAAACCGACCACAAATGAGGACGATTTTCAAAATAGTTGTCACGTCTGCCAGTTGTTCCCAATCGTAACGGCGATTCAGCCCGAATGGCCGAGCCGGTTATTTTTATCAGTAAAATATCAGTATACGTCGCGTAATTTTATCAAAGTTCGAAGAACCTGTAGATCGTCAATTGTTTTTTGTCCTCTTGGACTTCTTCGTCTTCTTGAGAGCTCATGTCTCGATAAATCAAGCGCAAAGTTCTCCCGAGATTGCGAAATCTACGAGCCTTGTCGTTGCTGGCTTTGTCGCGTTGAAAAATGGAGCAGGATAAAAATGCACTCGCACACGTGTTTGATGATTTATTTTTTGTTGATTTACAGTTTGAAGTAACTCGCGTCAATGATGCGATACGATAACACACACTATTTATTCCAGAGTTTCATCGCCGGAGAATTAAGCAAGTGCGATCGACTGATATGATTCAGGATATAATTAGAGACAATCGATACACTTTCATTGATACCAAATGATTGAGAGTTTTCTGTATTTGCTCTTTCGAGACGCATGCTTCTGGCACGGTAAGATCCAACTGAGCCAAAGTTAACGGCGGTAACATCGAACCAGGAGAACACACACTTTCATCTCGCACACATGAAGATATACCAGAAAAATTTCCTCGCGTCTATACATATGCGCACGTTACACACGTATGTGGGGTAACATTATGTAGGTACGATGGGTATGTCAGTCGCGCAGCTCTGAAGCCACGGCCAATATTCGTAGTTCGGTGTACCTGACGTTCTGTATGACAAGAAAAAAATGATTGCCGACGATATCCAACTTCGCGTAATCATCGTTGCTATTATTCACTCGTGCATAGGCCGGCTTGAGAAAAAAGGAGAATACTTTAAGGGGAGATATACACCTGGATGGTCGAGGTCGAGGATTTAGAAATTATGAACATTCCGTCGACCGTGGAAGACCTACACTATGGGCCTGGTATCGATGATTCCATGTAAGTTGACAAATTTCATGATTTATTCATTCCCAAATTTTCAAACGCGTTTTTCTCAAAACCACGTTTTTCAAATCGGTACCCAAAATTTCTGGAAAACCAATAAACCGATTGCCTTGAGGTTTTTTGTGGTTATTCTATACACCATTATCTAGTACTTGTCATAGGATTTTTTTCCGTTACTTGGTTTTTGTTTTATAGGCAAAATAATAAATAATTTTTGGCCCGAAAATCACTATTTATGTTCAAACATCCGCCATTTTGTCATAAATCGATATTTTCAAAATCGGCTATGACAAGTACTAGATTATAGTATCTAATTTAATAATCCTTTTGGTTTTTTTTTTCAGATGATTTTTGAAGAAACGCCAGTGGGTTGCGACGCTCCAAGGATCATACAATATCCTTGTATATTTTTGATATTTTTTAAATAAAGAAAATTAAACATATTTTTGAATGTATATACGTTTAGATAATTAAAACCCCAATCCGAAATTTCAAATAGTTTTCCTTGAGAAAATTCACAAAAATGACTTTTTTCCGGCTCCTAGGTGTATCTCTCCCCTTAAATTCTACAAGAGAGGTAGAAAAAGTGCATGTATTTGCAACGGCATAGGTATGCGCTACTATTGTAGTTTAGATTATCCGAACTCAATGATGGTCTTTTTTTTGTCAGTTAAGGGATAGCACCACTCTAGCGGCAGAAATAAGGCCTAATTTCATAATTTATTTTGCTAGTATGAAAAAGGAATAGGTTTTCTTTTGAGAGAGTTTATTTAACACATATTAAAGTATAAAAATAAATTATTGTAATTTTCATGCAAAATGGCGGCGACAGAGCCCATCTCGAAAAACGTGTTTTTTACAAATAGCTTCACGGGAGGACGGTTTTTTTTCGTAAAGTATAAGACCTGGAACAAAAACTAACAATAAGTAATATTATAATCTATGTATTATTAGCTATGGGACTACGTAGGGATTTTTTAATCAAATTTTGAAAAAAATTGCGCATTTAAAAGAAATAAATCGATTTATTGCTAAAAAAATAAGCAGTAAATTGTTTCTAAAAATAAAAGTTTACATTTAATCAAAAAACGGCTGCGTACTCCTATAGAGAATGTCATTGTGAAGCTACTATCAAAATTTCAAATCACTCCCTGCAAAGGTGTTCGAGTAATTCGTCCTCCCAGTTTGAAAAAAGTGGTTTCGAGAAAAACGCGTTTAAAGTTGTACGAGCACTTAAATCCTTGAAATTTTTGTTTACCTTTAATCTGCGATGCCTGCACCATACACGGAGAAAACAGGGGCCTCGAAATTTAGAATTAATACTATGCTTCTAAAAAAAAAATCATTAAATATCAAAAAGTATTGAATGGAAGATAAAAATTGTAATTATGGTATAGTAATAATGAAGAAATTTAAATTTTAACCTACGATATGGCACGTAAGCTGATACAAATAATACATTTTATTAGGCGTATTGTGATTTTTTGTAATATTCAAAAAATATTTTGCCCACGTGATTGGAACAATTTACAGTATTCTACAAAAAGTACGGTATAAAGAGTCACATTTTACTAATAACTTCGTAATATTTTTCGTCATACGCCGAAGATTTATGCTATGCGTATAGTGAAATCTATACATACACGAAGATTCATGCTATACGTATAGTAAAATCCATATGAAAATATAACTCGCGCCTATACGAGAATAGTTTCAAATGTATTATGCACGCATCATTTTTACTATACGGTGTGAGAATAATTTTTACACTTCTATAAAAACAAGCCTTAGAATTCCGAACTGGCAGTAAACTGCTATACTTTTCTAGCACTGAATATTAGAATTCTGGCAACCAGTGTTAGAATTTGAGGCCGTATTTTTCTCCGTGTATGAGAGAAATTTTTGTTTACCTTTAATCTGTGATAAGGTATCCCCTTTTTGTCTCCAATAAAGCTGTTTCCTAATACTTCGGGATATTTTCAAAATAATTTATTGCCTATATTTAACTTCCCAAACAAAATACATTATTGCCTATACGTAACTCCATACATCAGATGGTATATATTTACATTGTATGTGTATACGAAAAACCTCCCTGGAATGGTTTGAAACCAGGAAATAGTCCCGCGCAGCTGCTGTTCTTGAGACGAATTCGAGACTTAGTGGCCAAGAAACGGGGAACTACTATGGGACAGCCAAAAATTGATCATTATTTTAACCCACTATTGTGATTTAACTGCATAAGTTGGGGCGGTATAAAAATTGAAACTTTATTCATTGTTAATTGTTATCAAATAAAGAATTTCGGGTCGTTGGATTAATAAAGACAACTTTCTATACTATTTATATTATATAAGTTGATTTTCCCGGAAATTCGAGATATATTTTCGATTATCCGAATTTTTTATTAGTCGAACGATGTCCGGTCCCAATTAGTTTGGATCACCGAGGTTCTACTGTGTGAAGAAATATATTATACATTTTCTTGGCCTGTAGAATTGTTCAGGGCGAACGGACTGTCCTATGAAGAGCTTTGGCTTCGGGTCGGAATTCTGCTGTTTTCGCAGGACAAACAATTACAATCTATTATAGATGCTATGGAAACGGCAATTTTTTTTAGAATCTTGTTTTCTTATTAGTTTATTTTGTCGATGAACAAAGCTATTTTGTAATTTGAGACGCCGCGGGAAGTAAACTTTTAAGCTGACGATGTTCGAAAATGCACAGTTATATGTTCCGAATAGCTTATCTTTTCGGAATATATATTTTTTTTATTAACGGAGACTTTGTCCTTGAAATTTAGCGGGAGATGTTAGCGGCTCAACATGAGCAGCTAGAAGAAGAGGAGGGATGCCTCTATGGACCAGGCATTGTCGATTAGCGATAATTATAAACACATTTGTGTAAACACATTACAAAATTTTAAACGCGTTTTTCTCGAAAACACGTTTTTTAAAATGGCTGACGTTCTCCTGACCGTTGTAATTAACATATCGACCTGAAATTTGGAGAGCATACTCAGAAAGTATGTCTTCACGGAATGACGGATCGTTTTTTCGATAGATACATTTTTGCATTTATTATTTATCTTTTTATGCGAAAAAAAACACGAAAATTCGATTTTTTTTTAATTGCCGCCATTTTGTACTAAACAAAAAACCCATCCGTCATTCCATGACCAAAGGGTCACAGATTGATAATATGCTTTGAATTTGTGTTTCAGATCAACAAAGAGGGGGCAATGATGTCAGCCGTTTACCTCCCGCGATTTGAGGACCTGTTTTCGCGGAGTTGCAACGGCCGCCATTTTGGTTTTTTTGTTTAAAAAAAATTTTAACGTTCTGTATATCATGAATAAAAGCAAGAAAAAAACACACTCTAAAAGCTTTACTCGTTTCCTTTAAAAAAAAATAAAATGTAAACACCTGAAATATGGCACTCCAAGGACAAAGTCTCCCTTAATTTCGTAAAAGGATATTTATTATCCGAAAAGGATACTTTTACTCATTGATCACGGATATGATAGTGAAAATACCCGCAAATTTGATTTTCAAGGTCAAAGCTCACAAAATATGATTTTTGTAAAACTCTATTTTATTGTAATAAATGTTGATCTTAGAGAAAAATATTTCGTATAAAAGTTGTAGCCTATAAAAAGATTGATCTTTTATGTTCTATATAAGTTTTGTCTAAAACCAATCTGTTTGGAGAAGAATGGGATAATGCTCCAAAATGTACATTTTCGTAAACTCCATTAGTTTCCATATTATCTACTTACGCACTTTGCCGCAGGAAGGTTGCAGTTTGATCTTTAACATTATACGCATACCTAAACAACAAACAACACACAACACAACAACCAACCCGAATAACGAACAACACACAACACAACAACGAACCCGAACAACAAACAACACACAACAAGCAAACCCAAACAACAAATAACACACAACACAACAAACAAATCCAAACAATACACAACAAACAAACGACAACGTTCCCGCAGTAAGGTGCATAAGTAGATAATATAGAAATTAATGGAATTTATCAAAATGTACTTATTCGACCATTATCCCATTTTTCTCGAAACAGAATGGTTTTAGATACAAACTTTATAGGCCACGAAATATCAATCTTTTTACAGGCTACAACTTTTGCAGGAAACATTTTTTTCTAAGTTAAAAAATTATTTAAACAAGGTAGAAAAACTTTAAAGAAATCAGTTTTTGTGAGTTTTGACCTTGAAAATCTAATTTGCAGGTATTTTCATTATGATATTCGTAATCAGCGAGACAAAACACCCAGGTACACGAAATTCCAAATTAATCGGACGTATGTCCTTTTCGGAACCTTTTTTTGTCCTTTTTTAAAAATAATTTCAATTGGGGAAGATCGATAAAGTATCGATCTTCTCCAATTGAAATTGCAATGCTATTCCACTCACAATGCACTCCATATACAAAATTGACTCCCAATATTTCAAAACTTGGTAGAAAAAAACGATGGTATATAAAGATGTAGTTATAACCAATACGCCCAAATTTGTCATTTTTTCCTATCAGATTTATTTTATCACGGCTCTCCGTTTTTCTACGAAGAAAAATTCAATAAAAATGGTAAAAAATTAAAACAAAACTGTCAGTAACAAGTAGTTTTTATTTCAAGTTCACGGTTTTGAAAAATGCATGTATTCTGACTTACAATCCTTATATAGCTCTCATAGCTAAAGAGAAAAAATAAATACAAATGGCCAAAAATCAACACAAAACTGGCAGTAACAAGTAGTTTTTATTTCAAATTTACGGTTTTGGAAAATGCATGTATTCTGACTTACAATCCTTATATAGCTTTCATAGTATCTAAAGCGTCGGTATGTTTCTTGTATGTATTGTATACAGATTTGTTTACAAACAGCACCATTTGTCGAGATTTGTAATTTTTATTCTAGAATAAAGATTTTTGAAAATGAACTCTGAATTGCTTAGTCTTCATATGAAAAACTGGAAACCTTAACGTTTCATCGTCAAGTACGCCTCTTCGTAGTGACCCGATCTATTTTAATTAATCTTAAGCACTTGAGGTGCGAGTGTTGAGTCATATATATATATATATATATATATATATATATATATATATATATATGTGCGGTGTTTGAATAGTCCAATCTTTATTTCCATCGAGGCCTTGTACAGTTATACCGTTCCATTGAGCCCGCTGGTATGTGCCGGTAGATGAAAAAAAAGATCTTACGGGTCGATGATTACAAAGTTGAACCGCCGGGAGTGGTTACGGGTATACCTTCCGGGTTTGTTCCAATAGCTTCTCAAAACCTTTCTCTCATTAGATCTACAGGGCGATCGTGTCGGAAAGGTTGAAAATATTTGCTGAGAAAAGCAGCTGGCGATCGTGACACGCCTCTTACATCTCGCGACCTACTTTTGGGGCCTAAAGTGCTATATGGGCCGCACTGCTTTCCTTCAAAGTTATCGAATTTCTTAAAAAGTTCGCTCAGCAAGCATGACTCCAATAGCAATCAATACGGTACGGTTAATAATTGTCACATCGCGCTCGTCGTGTTCATTCTACGTTTGGATATTATTGTTCTTGGCCAGATAAATCAAATCGACGTTCCTTCCGCTTCTGCAAAGTGGACACGGGCCCCGTAAAGTGGGAACGTTGTAAACGTGGCAAAGGCTGGGCAGGTCGTCAAAACGGGATGTTTTCAAGTGGGTTTCGAACTCTTGAAAACTAAAAACAGGAAGTTAATTTTCAGCAGAAACAAAAGGCGCTACAGCCGCCGGCAAGTGACCAGGCGGTACCATCTAATTGCGAGATTTTGGTACCGGTGAAAGGTAATATCAATCCTTATGAGAGAATCACAACAGAGATTTCGTAGCGGTGGTTCGGAGATGTCTCGCTTGAATTTATGGACCGCAATTGGATTGAATCATGGCTTTGGAACGCTGGACGCGATGGGCTATGAGGACATTCAATGACAGCCACGGTCTTCGGAAAAGCGTTAGGACGGTGGACTAGCGTTGAAAGCAAATCGTGTGCAGTGCGACCGGGCCATAATCTGAGCACTGCGAGGTCCTTAAGGGTGTTATGGGGTTTAGTTGTCGGAGGTGAAGTATGAGCGGAGCGCCCTATCCCGTGCAGAAATTTTGACCGGGATACGCTATGTCCGATCAAATCCCGATCAGGATTTGTCATGGATTCCCCAAAACCGATATCCCGGTTAGAATCCAACTTGCATCAGTATCGGCATATGTACGACAACGATGGCATCATTTTGAAAATGTTGGCGTCACGTGTATTTTCTGTATTACTATGGAATTCCTATCTGTAGATAGGAATTTCTGTCTATAGATTCCTATCTATAAAATTCCTATCTATAGATAGGAATTACATAGTAATACCGAAAATACACGTGATGCCAAAATTTTCAAAATTATGCCATCGTCGTCGTACATATTCTGATACTGATGCAAGTTGGATTCTAACCGGGATATCGGTTTTGGGGAATAAGTCTCTGTTTATACCCACCAATATGTCGGTGGGTATAAACATGTATTTAAGGGGTAAGGCCACTGTAACGGCCCAAAAAAAAAGGTTTTTTCACTAATTTTTTGCTCCCGAAATTAAAGGTATTTGAAAAAAAACTTTTAATGGTGTTATCGGGCATACATTAAACTTTATTATAAAATTTTTTTACAGTAAAAAAAAAAACAAAATGGCGGTTCCACAGCTATCTTCCCGGGACATGTTTTGCTTCCAGGGCTCCGCGGCACGCAGCACCACTGGTGCACTTTTGAATCTAGAACAAAAAAAAAAACCATTAATCTAGAGGGCTATAGCTAGGGAATGTCGATCGGATTTTAAAAAGTATCAATTTTTGTGGATTTGGCGTGCGTTTGAAAAAAAAAATTGATTTTTGACGAAAAAAACGGCAAGTTTTTTGTTAATAAAAAATCAATAAATAAAGTTCTTGAAAATTCCGATCGACATTCTCAAGATAATATAAATGTTCATATCTGGTTAAAATTTCAAGTAAACAAAATGAAAATTGTTCGAGTTATGCTGCGTGCCATTTTGAAAAACCATGTTTCGAGAAAAACGGGTTTAAAGTTTTGCGAATAGTTTGTTTGGGTTTGTTTGGGTTTGTTTGGGTCGCACAGGACCTTTTTTTCTTATTCTAGAGGGTTTAAACTATTTTTTAAGCCAATAAAAAAAAATCGATTTTTCAAAAAATTTACAGTGGTTTACCCCTTAAGACAAATTAAAATCAAATTCACAATGATTAGATTAAAATTTACACCAACCGTGAGTTCTTACGTATTTCGAGAGAAAACATTTCGTCAAGGCGAAGAAATGTTTGCAAAAAAAGTTGTGAGTTTCAAATATTACATTATAAATATGAAAAAAATCGCAAAATGAGTTGTGAATTTCCTCAAGTTGAAGAAAATAAAAATCGAATTCACGACAGTTATATTGAAATTTACACCACAAGTGTAAACGTATTTTGAGAGAAAACATTGTGTTGAGGCAAAGAAATGTTCGCACAAAAAGTTATGTGCAAAAATTTCTTTGCCTCGAGGCAATGTTTTCTCTCAAAATACGTACGAACTCACTTTTGGCGCAAATTTTAATCTAATAATTTTGAATTTGATTTTAATTTGTCTTAAATACGAAAAAATTCACAACTAATTTTGTGAATTTTTTTGTATTTATAATTTCTTGTCAATACATTTGCTTCACAGATTTTGGTGTGAATTTTTTTTAATTCACATCAAAATCTCGCGATGAGCGCGATCTGCCATTTGAATCTTTAGACAAATTTTTTTTATTGATAGTTTAATGCACCAAAACTTTATAAATGTTATTTATTTTTATAATAAATTTGACATGTCATAATTCCATTTTTGACATTTTATTTCAGCCTGTATTCACCCGTGATCCTTCCCAGATTCCTCAATGATTCCATGGGGAATCTATTTAGAGTCATTAAAGGAGCCGGTTCTGGATCCCTAATGGAATCCAGTTTACGGATCTTACATTTAGTCTTCGAATCTGATCCGATATCGGACTAGATCCCAACTGGGAGCCCGGGATACAAGTCAGAATCCAGCTGTATCCCTGCCAAAATTTCTGCACGGGATGCTTATGCACGGAGCCGATTGAATATTACCAACTGTTAGCTTTCAAATAATCGTCATATTAAACGTGCGTTTTTGAACTATCTGTAAAAAAATGCATTTTTGAACATTCGGTGATTACATTAAGTGTTTTCATTACTTTGTATAATTGTTTTCTATAACTACTTCTCGCGAAACGAATTGGCAACGTCGTAAATCGTGGTATATCATAATGCCCAGGTCGGCAGAGTGTTGCGAAGTTAGAGACATATGACAATATCGGCCCAAGGAGCGGTCAAAAATGAATATCGGTTCGAGTAAAAAAAATCCGCTGGAAGGAAAAGTGTGTACTAAAGCTGTCTATAATCTCGAAGAAATCAAAAACTTTAATAATTTTCCGACATTCTGAAAAAAAATTATGTATGAAAAAAAATCCGCATTATTTTATCTTTGCCTAGAAATGTCTAGAAATGTATAATTTCTGAATATAATTATCAAATTAATATTAAGTAATTATTTCTAATTAAGAGAATAAGTACCAATAATATTTATTGTTAATTATCCTGACCGAGTAGTTTGAGGTTCGCGGGCATAATTACCGAATAACGATAAGATTGGTAGCATTTGTGCCATCTACGGCGTCGCGATGATTTCACAGTCTAATATTTTGTGTGCTTGATTTTCGCACAAATTCGCTATCAAAAACATTAATAATTTTATTAGTGTTTCAAAAAATTTCAAAAACAAAATTTCAAAAAAAAATTCTAAAAATTTCAAAAAAATCGTAAAGACTCGGTATAGTCTAGACAATAATATCAATATTTTTTTTAAACTTTGATTTCGCTAACGCTCCAACCTCCGTAAGTTCGAGAGAGTCTTTCAAATGCGGAGAGTAGAGTCGCATAATTCGGTTCTTTTTGGAACTATCTGTACCGGAACAGCATCAGGTCAATACATCGCAAAAAAACCTGGCCATGGCCTTTGTTGTCATTCTGACAACATGAGTTAGTATTATTGAGAAATAATACTAACTTATGATACTACTTATAATACTTATATACTTATATTACTTGTATACTTATAATACTTATATACTTATAATACTTATATACTTATAATACTTATATACTTATAATACTTATATACTTATATTACTTATATACTTATAATACTTATATACTTATAATACTTATATAATTATAATACTTATATACTTATAATACTTATATACTTATAATACTTATATTACTTATATAGCTATAATACTTGTATATTTATAATACTTATAATACTCATGTACTTATATACTTATGCACTAACTTGTAATACGACTTATATTATTGTCTAGACAATAGTGAGGCTTAAAGAATTTTTTGAAAAATGTTCACCACCCGCGCCGAGAGCCCGCGTCGACATCTCGCGGTCAGATGGTCTACTATGATCCGGTTACTTTGGCGATTCTGACGTCTTTGGTTTTTCCGCCAGCTTTTGTTTGCGGTTGGTCAGTGGCGTAGCTTGGGGGGGGGGCAGAGGGGGCCATGGCCCCGGGCGGCGCAGGTGTGGAACGGCGGCGGGGGGCGGCACTTAGTTGCGAAGATAGGGGGGGGGGGGGGGGGGGGGCGGCAAATTTAGGGTTAGCCCCGGGCGGCAAAAAACCATGCTACGCTACTGCGGTTGGTTCTTCGGCCCTTTAGAGTACCCTAGGCTGGTAATCAGAACAGTTGCGATCATTTTCCTGGCATTTTTTTCATCAGAAGGGTCAATTCGCTTCGACATGTTTATCTAGTACCACCTTTCCATTTCTACTCGTTTTCAGGCCTAGAGGCGCAATAGCGGTTGACTCGACGTCGAAGCTTTTGATAACTCGTGCACCAACGCGTCATTGCTGAACTCATTGCTAAAATCTGATGAACCGATCGCGATCAAATCTGTATAGCCGGCTGCTATCAAGTATGGTACCGACGCGATCAGATGATGGCAACCGCGGAGACATTCATAAATGATAAAGATTCCTATATTACCGGCAAATATCGATTGTATTGATAGCATCACGCTGTAGATAATTCATGACGTAGCTGATCATCGTCTCGCCACTTCAGGCATTCTCCGCAGCGATATACCGGTCGCGGAAGGTTCCCATTATCGAAAGTATTTATTGGCCAAACATTGTCCTTCCGATCGTAAAAGCGCGCAATTGACCTTCGAGAGCGTGCAATTGTCATACCAATGCGATATTTCTTTTTCCATTATTCTGGATTGATGTTCCGTGCAGGTCGATTATCATGTTCTTTGTGCCGCAAAGTGTATTACCTGAACGTGACTCATTTTTCAGCTGTGATGACTGAAAAATAATACAAATAACTATAATAAAATAATTAATTATTCAAATGAAAAAATGAAATAAAAATAATGATGATGCATTTTTTTTCCATGACCATTTAAGGCGGGAACTTGAATTAGTAGTTCCGAAGATAGTTTTTTTATTGCTTAAATCGATAGATCAAGTATCCAAGAATATATTTACAAATTTTCAGAGGCCACTTGAAATTTTTTCGAACATACAAGGACAAACGCAGAGAAGCGATTGATATTTGATATTAAACATTTCCTCCTATTGAAATCTTTGAATCGCGTTTTCTCCAGTTTTCATACGATTTTACGATTTTTACGATTTTTCTAAATTGGCGGGCGTAATAGCAAAAAAACTATATAACCCATCGAATAAAACCAAAGTTTAATTTCTTCAGTATGAAAATATCTTCTAAGTGAACTAAAACAGTAGTTGAAAAATTCTTCAAATCATTTTTATAGCACGTTAAAGTGTTTTTTTAGACAGATACTTTTTATAAATCTGAGAAAAGCTATAATTTTACGATTTTTTCAGCTTTTTCTTAATGTACTCAGAAGAACAACATATGACAATTGGAAATTTTATTGGTTTATTTAGTTCAGTCAAGAATTACGAGCTGCATTTTTTCCCCAGATTGGGGACTGCAGTGGCAAGACGCACATGGAATAGGCTGAAAATCTGCAGTCATTTGTTGTTTCACGTTGAAACTTTTTTTTGTACATTTCAAGCATACACGAAAAGATACCTCAATGTTTACTGGGCTCCCTTCTAAAAGAAATCCCGAAAATACGTTTTTTTTGCACCATCTAATTCAGGCTCCCGCCTTAAAGTGATTATAAAAAATTTAAGTTCCTTCATTTATCGATCCTTCGATAATTTGATTGGAATTAAAAAGTAGGGAACGATGTCACAGAGATAATTCGCGATTGTTGGGTTCGAGGCTTTTTGTTCACTTATTCAATGTGAATAATAAGCAAGAAAATTCAGCCAACTCATGATTTCCATATTGTCGAATTCAACGAATTTTATTGGTTCTTCGATGGTTGCGTTGTGTCGTGAATACAATTCTGCTTGGGTTCCGCAATTTTCTGGTGGAAATATCACGAAAGTGCGCATCGAAAAGCTCTTGGTAAATGCGCAAACATTTTTCCGCGTCGTTGACATTACACATGTTTTTCATTTGATAAACTAATTGGAGTGTTAATGAGCGTTTGCTGAGACCACGATTTCTTAAGCGGGTATGCGGTTTTTGCCAGAGAAATGAGAGAAGCACCTTTAGCCGATTAAATACGGTGACATAATTTGATACATAGAATAAAAAAAAGGATTTTCATGTACTTTGACCTTCCTTGAAGTTCCAGCTCGTTAACGACTTACGCTCCAAAATTCTTCAGTTGAATTAAATATGGACGCGTGAATCACTACGTGTGCAAGAACTCTCGAGGAGCTTGGCTCAAACGACATCACCAAGTGGAGCTTAAATTGATCGGTAAAGCTTTTGAAAACTCATTGCATAATTTTCGAAACGCAAATGTTTAATAATGTTTGCACTGTGCTTTAAATAATTAATTCCATTGATAATGAGCTCACAAAGGATTTGACGGCATGCCTATATACAAAGTGTCTTATTTTAAATATTCAGCCCCAAGAGTTGCGAAAATTGAGTCGTACAAAAAAATGCTTCTTTCAAAATATTTACGGTTTCGAGGGAGACATTCAATGGAAATATTTTTTTGAGTTAAGGGATCTTCTCACTTTAGACGGTAGAAAATAAGGCTAAAAATAAATAAAAATATGGGAATAAAAGCTGTTACACTTCATGAATAATACACTTTCGAAATACATTTTAAAAAATCTTATTTTTGCATATATCAAAAATCGTATAATATGCGCTATAGCCATTGATATAATGAATTAAAAACCGTTGATTTTTTCCTTTCGAATGATCCATCTCCGAGATTTCATCAACAGCGCAGACCTACCATTTTTTAGGACATTTTTTCAACTACCATTTTCGTATATGAATAATGACTTAAATGATAAATAAATTGTTTTTATGTATTCAAAAATGTATTTATTAAGTGTAACAACTATTATATCAATATCTGTAATATAAACCGTCCAAAAAACTCATGAAAATGGCCTCTTTTTTAGCGTCTAAAGTCAGAAGACCCCTTAAGGTTAAGAATTTTTTGACTGACTGCCTACGACATCTCGTGGTAGCTTTTATCGTTTTAAAGTAGAAAACAGTTTTTGTTTTTTTCAAACACAGATCTAAGGTATTCCTTTCACGAACCCCAATATTTAACAATTAAATTATTATCGTCTATAATCAAGTAATAATATATTCCAGTACACTGGTAAAATTTCAAGTCAGTTTTTCGAAATTTTAACAAAAAAATTGCGACTCTAAGAATCATCTGATTTATACTTTATGGAGATGACACGCTCGTCATATTTCTATCTAATAATTTATACACTAAAAAACTCTAAATTCGTGATATAAACCGCTCAGCGAGTCTCAAAAAATATGAAACGTTTCGTAACATAAATAAAAACAGGGGATCACCGAATGTTTAAAAAATATATATTAATAATAAAACTTAGAAAAGTGTGACTACCAGAAGAATTTTCGTAGCCGCAACTTTTCAGAGAAAATGTAAAAATGTCCAAATCTATTAAATTTGCGCGGAATTTCTCATTCAGTTCGTCGTTGGGTATAATAATTGATTGTGACTTATTTTTATTAAGCGCTAATGTAATTTACCAATGATTCTGATGCCCCCTTAAAAGTATGCCCCACAAAATACGGTCCTCCGCGTAAAGAATCGAACGAAAAGGAATTCCCCGTATAGCATAGAAAATGTGGAAGTTTTGGCACTAAAAAGTTGGTCTACCCTTGCATTAGCAGAATTGAAGTGACAGAAACTTCGGTGAATGTTATTTTACAATGGTGACTTTTTCTCATTAGATTCGTTCGAAAATTCGCTTTTTTGGACAAATAAAACTTATATGTTTATAGATGTCAATCAATGAAAGTTGAGAACAACCTCGTAGGAAAATCAACCCAAACTCATACAACCTTAAGGGGTTACCCCCACTTGCGATTTTGAAAAAATCGATGTTTTTATTGCATTTTTTTGAAGTATAAGTATCTGAGAATATGTCCTGAAAATTTCAAGTCGATCCGAACAAAATTGACTGAGATATGAGCGTTGAAAGAGAAGAATCCGTTGTGTAAACGACCGGAAATTGAAACTTTAAACGCGTTTTTCTCAAAATGGCATTTCTGAAGTCGGTGACCAAGATTACTCGAACACTAATGAACCGATCTTCTTGAAATTTTGCAGGCTTATTTAATACATAAAAATGTAGTCTTTAATCGTTCGATTTTTTCGTTAAAATCGAACCATTAACTTTGACTGTCCGCCATTTTGTGAAAAATGAATATTTTTTAAAATCCTTCGATTAAAGACTAGTTTATACTTATATTTGACTAAATCCATCCGCATTTTTTTCTTCAGATGATCCACTTCGCCGCAATGTTGGTCACCGCAAACCGTGTATATAAAAACATTATTTCATTGACGACCATTTGCCACTAAACAATGTAATATTTTTCAATAATAAAATTACTGAAAGTTCTTCAAGATGTGTTCTTTAAGATGGTATATTGATCGATTAAAATTTTTTTCCAGTTTTCTTTAAAAAAATTCATGAAAAAGTCCTTTTTTTGCGCTACAAGTGGGGGTAACGCCTTAAATTTTACGTACAAAAATTTTGTCAACGCGACTTCGAATTTGCAATTCATTTAGAGAGTGATCTTAAAACAGGACACTCTGTATAACAAGAGTAATAACAGCAATTCGAGAATAACGCTGATAATAATAATCACACGTCGAAAAAAAAGAGAAAAAAAATAATTGGAATCGTAACATTACAATGATGGAATCATGATGCAAATCAAGTGCGTCAATCCTGCGAAGCGGAGCGTTCCAGTGGTAAGACAGTATATCACTATAATGCAAATTCGATACTTCAACTGGTATGAGTATGTTGGCTTGCGGTTGAAACGACGTCGTTTTTAAAGCGATCACCTTTTATGTTTTTTTCCTTGAACGTGCTGCATCTGCCTGTCAGTGGGCTGAATGATCTCGCGCGTTTGCCGCACGTTCGATATTGTCGGTCCTCAGTATCATTGTGGTTTTTTTCCTTGCTGGTATTCATAACGAACCCACGTTGTATGGTTACATGTGTGTGATAAAGAAAAGGGTGAAGTGACAGTTTAAATAGTGTGTAACCAAAAAATGGAGTATCCCGGAGGGGCCGGGATGAAATTCCGAACTTTAATATTCCGAAATTCAAGATGGGACCGGGTTGAAATTCCGAACTTTGAAGGATCAGAACGCTCGGAACTCCGAAAGAATACTACGCCGAAAGATCAAAACTCCGGAAGAATTTTACATGAAAGACCAAAATTCCGAAAATCTGACCACCGTCAAAATAATTCGGCTATGGAAGTATTAAAGTTTCAAAATTTTCAATAAATCGACGAATTATTTAAAGAATTTTTTATTATTAAGGCCTTAGGCCACAGTAACGGGTATAAAATAATGTGCGAATTAAATTTTTTTTTTTCGTATGAAAAAGTGTTTCACTCATAAAATTAATTACACATTCATTTAGTATGGATATAAAGCTGTTAGCAAATATATATATTTTTTTCCGATGTACAAAATGGCCGATTACCAATATTTTCTTTCGTTATCTTTTTTTAGGCGCTCCGCGGCGTGACGTTTAGCATCCACAATTTTTGACCTAGAACAAAAAACAAACATTCTCGTCAATCTACATTATAATACCTAGAGAAGTACGTACGGAATTTAAAAAATATTGTTTTATTCAAAAGTTTTCAGTGAAAAATTTCGTTATAACTGCTCATAAACTGCTCATAAAATGAAAAGTTTTCGATTAATCAGGAATTTCGTACGTACTTTTCTGCGAAATACAATTTGAAACGTAACTTTTAAATTTGAAGGAAATCGAGTGAAAATTGTTGAAGTTATTTGTCACGCTAATTGAAAAAAAACTGTTTCGAGAAGTTTCGAGTTGTCGGCCATTTTGTACATCGAAAAAAAAAAAAATCTTACAGCTTGATATTCATACGAAATAGATGTGTAATTAATTTTATGAGTGGATTTTCATACGAAAAAATTGTTAAATTCGCACATGATTTTATACCCGTTACTGGTGGCCTAAAGCCTTAATAAGTAATGTTGCGTCAATTTTGGAATTTGTCTAGACAATGTTATACGTTCTACATAATTCACAGTCAACTGTGTTGACTTTTGCTGGCATGATCTTGACATGGGGGCCGGGTTGAAATTCCGAACTTTGAATGCGCCGACGGTTTAAAATTCCTAATTTTAAGGTTCCGAAATTACGAGGTTTGTCAAGATCATGCCAGCGAAAGTCTACACAGTTGACTGTAAATGATGCAGAACGTATAACATTGTCTAAACAAATTTCAAAATTGACGTAAAATGACTTCTTAATGAAAAAAAAATCATGAAATAATTCGTCGATTTATTGAAAATTTTGAAACTATTAAAATTTCCATAGCCGAATTATTTTGACGGTGTTCAAATTTTCGGATTTTTCATCTTTCGTGTAAAATTCTTTCGGAGTTTTGATTTTTCGGGGTAGTACTTTTTCGGAGTTTTGAGTGTTCTAATCATTCAAAGTTCCGAATATCAACCCGGCCCCATCTCGGAGCTTTTCAGTCTTCTCGTTTTCATCTTCAGCGAGCTCCTCCTGATAATGAGAGAACTAGCTTCATAAGTCAAATTTATTTATTTACCTATTCCCTTATTAGTTTATTCATTACTACTGCAAAATTACGAAAATAATTGAACTAACTTGTATGAACATTAACATATGTATTAAAATAATATATATATATATATATATATATATATATATATATATATATATATATATATGTGTGTGTGTGTGTGCGTGCGTGTGTGTGTGTGTGTGTGTGTGTGTGTGTGTGTCAGTCAGGATATATTTTCGATCACGAACCATTGGTCTGATGAAGCAGACAAAGTGTCATCTATCATTCAGACTTGTTTATCGACTGGAAAAATAGCGAACGAAAAATGTATTTGGGTCGTATCATTGATAAGTCATATCCTAGTTTATACAGAAATCGTTCCGTAAATATTGAAGGAGGATTTTTTTGTGTTCCAAATAAACTGAATCAATCTTGAAGCTAGATACATCAAGATACTCGTAATTGTAGGCGAACAGAAAAACAAGAGGTATAAAAAGCGCGAGGAGCCGCGTCGTGTATTGATAACATTGTCGTGATGTCACGGTAATGACAAATAATCGCTTCATCGTCTCAGCCCGAGGCTTGAATTCTCGTTCGTCACGAGCAGCGAACATAACGACGGAATCTTATCACAAAATCCACATCCGACGGCTGCGTTGGAAAACGGTCTTTCACCTCGCAACATTTCAAAATTATTCAGTCTCCGCACGAATCGGTGATGAGTGAAAACATTTTCATTGTTTGTGGCTGTTGCAGTGAATCGTAGCAACGATATATTTACAAATCGAAATCTGATAAGTGCGTTTGGGAATATCATTGGAAATTTCATCGTTGCGAAATATGAATTGCAAATGAACATCTGACACATAAACACGATTGTGCGATAATTAATATGCTAATTGATACGCGAAGAAGTATCTGCTGATGATGACTACAATTATATTCTATCACTTTTTCTTCTTCAACTTCGATAGGAGTTTGTAACATCAACGGAAAAAAGTCGATGAAAACGTTTAATAGTAGGAATTAGTAAAGGATGTGAGAAGATGTTCTTCGTAAATTTTTGAGTCCATTAAGCATGGTAAACTAATTATGAGTATATGCTTGGATGGGATGAATGTGAACAAACTAAGCTAATGATGGTAGATAAAATCAAGCAATTTAAATGTTGTGGGATTCTACGCTTCTTCTTGAAGGCGGGATATGCATTTAGACAGAAAAAATAAGCAATATTGAGCGATTTTTTTTCACTAAGAGATAATTATTCTACAATTATCAAACTTTAGGTATACTTCAGTAGTATATTTAGGTATACGGAACAGTTTTTTAAAATGAATTCATCATCAAAATGGCGAAGCTGTGGCAGAGTGTTACAGCAAGGACGCCGCGGGAGTTGCGAATCGGGGTGCAGTCTAGCTTCCCGTAGACTTAGATTTGCAAAAAAGTTCAAACATTTTTTCAGTTAGAACATGTATAGTTTCTGTGACGGCAATTAAAATGAAGAAAATTCAGATTTGAGAAAATGGCTCGTATTTGCAAAAAAGAAAGTCAACATTTCACGCAACATTTCTGTAAAAAGAGGATTAAAAAAGTAGTTTTTTTTTTCAATTTTTCAAAAACGATTTTTGTCAAGAAGGTACCAATATTGTCAATATTTCTACCAAGTTTTTCAACTCAATCGGCTTAAACGTTTTTGAGTTATCCTGCACGCCAATTTCGATAATGCAGTTTTGAGAAAAATGCGTTTGAAGTTAACGCCCGCTCCGAATCCGAGCGGTGAGGCACATCGTTGACGGGCTGTAACATCTGAAGATTTTCGAATTTCGCTTTGAAACTTTGGGAATATAGTTTACATATATAGTTGTATCGTTTAACGAAAAAAAAGTAATCGATTTTTGGATGGTTGTAAATGTATAGCCCGCCTTAAGTCATATTCTTTTTTTCGTTGCGAACGATTTTCTTCAGTTTACAAAATGGAAGATTTTGGAACTACAACCATTCGGACATTCTAGCAGGATGGTACGATGCGTTTGCGTTCGCTGAAAATCTTTTATGCGGATTCAAAGAAATGTCATTCGCTAAAAGTGGCATAGAGTAAACCAGTGAATGGACGAATAATGACACTGTAGGACTCAAATAGACTGTAAAATAGAAATATTATCAAAACGAATTTTTCAATGGCCATAGCTACGAAAATATATTATTCCGATGGTAAAAAAATATTCGAAGTAATCGCAACAAATAATATTAAAGGAATTGATAGATAAGTAGCGAAATGACCCAGCCGCCAGTGAATGAACGAAATGACCAGTAATTGGACGCTCAACCGCCAGTGAATGGACGTGTAGTGTAGACGAACGCTGCCAAGCAAAACGATTTATTTTTATTAATGCTTGATTTGGCGATCACTGTGTTGCAAAATAACGATAATATTCTTATAGATATGAGTATTATATTCGTTATTACAATTTTGTAGAAAATACAGAAAGCTTTTATGGATCTTAATTCTAAAAAAAACTATCAAAGTTTATTTCGACATAAGAATAGAAAATTAAGTTTTTTCCAAAAATAAAAATAAAAACGAATGAATTCATTTTATGACATTTCACGAAATGTACATTGTCACATCGCAACAATAATTAATTTAGCAATTTTCAGCACAGAAGCTAAATTGTTTACTTTGAGTTTGTTAGCTTTGAGAATTATTCGAATTGAGCTCATATGTCCACTCACTTGAAAGAGCTTAGAATACAGCACCAGTAAATAAACATGTCTAATTCTAACCCATTATTACGGATTTATTTTGAAATGGCGCAAAAAAATAAAAGATTGATCCTTTCTCAAGTAATAAAAGTAATACTTACGGTCAAAACTTGTTAAAACTATTGTTTTCGCGTTTTGAATACCTACTGTTCACAGCCGAATAGTAGCTAAGGGGCCGTCCATATATTACGTCATCGATTTTTGCTGATTTTCGACCCCCCCCCCCCCTACAATCATCCTATCGTCATTTCCTAATGACCGCAAAATTGACGTCATTACCAGTTTGGCAAAATTAAAACATTTGCGGATTTGAGAAAAATTGGGTAACATTAAAACATTTTGTTATAGAATCATCTTTTATTATTTTGTACTTTGGCAATGTTTATTAATATAATAATATTATTCTTCCCTATTCTTTAGTTTTCTTTGGATAGCTCCCACATTTTGTTATAGAATCATCTTTTATTATTTTGTACTTTGGCAATTTTCATTAATATAATAATATTATTCTTCTCTATTCTTTAGTTTACTTTGGATAGCTCCCACGGAGTTTTCACCCATTCTTGCAAATCCTGGATCACGGGTAATATCTCCGTATCGTCCCCATATTCATTTTGGCTCGATCGAACTATTTTCATAGGTACGCTGTTATTTGAAGTTCTCGAATATAATGTAGACAAACCTTATGTAATAAATAAATAAATAATGAGTTCAATAATTAATACCATTAGGTACTTGCAAAATATTTTTCATCACTCATGCGGGGAAACCACTCTAGTTGTACAATATACTATTGTACATTTTGAAGTAACTGGTATCACAAGAATGACGTCAATTTCGAAACGCCCCCCCCCCCCCCTCATCCATCATTTACCGTCATCCGCAGACGAACCCCCCCCCCCTATTTTAAAATGACGTAATTTATGGACGGCCCCTAAGTTGCGCGACGTGCCAGTACCACAAACTAGGAAATTTTCGTGTAGGGTCAAAATTCGATTTTAAGATGAGAAATCAATTGTAACAATAGGTGTGATTTTTTTGCTAAATTATAGTGATTTGAGTTTTTATTGACAATTCATACGCTTTGTTGATTTTTAATATATATGGGCTTTTGTCCATTCACTGGTTTCTGTCCATTCACTGGTCGGTTTACCCTATCAGCGGTAAATTTTTATGACCGTTCCCAAAAATCATCGTCTATTAATAACTTATTAGTAACGGAAGCCGGACGGGATAGTTTTCGTCACATGAGCAGGGACAAATAGATGGTGATAGAATGTTACGAAAATCCGCTAGTCTTCATCCATTTTCGATGAGGCGTATTATTATTCAGCTTTTATTTAAGGGAGGGGTAGGGGTTTCAGCGTAAAAAAAACACTTTTTCGCGAATTTTTTTCATCTATATGGATAGAGTAAATTTATTGAAACCTTTTATGCATTGTTAAGTGTCACTTCAAGAATATTCCGTGAAATTTGTACGCGAAAATATCTACAAACAAGCCGATGACAAAGCTTTTCCAAGAACGCCTTTGGAAAAACACGATTTACGGTGTTCACTGTATCTCAGCTAGAAATTATCTGAAATCAAGTACTATTAAAATTCAGTCAAAGTATCATCAAATCCTCCCCCCAATGGTCTTTGATAATTTTTTTTTTCCATTTCTAAATTTTTGGTGGTCATGTAAAGTGAAAAGTGCTATTTTTCACGAAAATTTCCGCCATTTTGGGGGTGGAAAACCCCCTCAATGTAGAAAAAAATCTCAAACTAACCGTTGGGGGAAGGTATTTTATAAGTAGAAAGTGTGTAGCAAGTTTGAAATAAATCGGTCATGTAGTTTTCAAATGGCGGTGAACACGGACTTTGAAAAAGTGGTTTCGAGAAAAACGTGGCAACGGCTTGTTTGTGGATATTTTTTTGCGTACAAATTTCACGGAATGTTCTTGAAATAACACTTAACTATGTACAAAAGGTTTTAATAAATTTACTCTATCCATATAGATGAAAAAAATTCGCAAAAAAGTGTTTTTTTTTCACGCTGAAACCCCTACCCTCCCTTTAAATGGCCCATAATGTAGGTCCACTCTTTGCCAGTGTCAATTTATTTTAGTCTCTAACAAGGAACATCCCTCAGGTGTCCGCCTCCGATTTTGTTGAAACTCATATATGTGATAAAGCATTGAAAACTTTAAGACACGTATTTTTTTTTATCGGCGGAAAAACGGATTTAAGGAGGGAAACCGCCCCTCAAAGAAAGGCATGTCGAAGGGTGATTTTACAGTTTCACCTGGAAGCAATCCACCGATCTGAATGAAACAAAAACGAAAATTCTTCTAATGAAAAGCGATGAAAAATCCACTATGAAAATGTTAAGAAAAAATTAAATTAGGGGGTAAACCACCCCTCAATTTGCGTTTTTTTCACTCCACACTTAAGAGGGTTGTATGAAAATTAATAAAACAGGTATCATTTTAAGGGGGAATTGAAATTAAAGTTGACGGGTTTTTGCGTTTTGGCGGCATAGCAAATTTAAGGGGGTAAACCACCCCTAACATACATTTATTTATCATGGTCGTTTTTTCTTTGTTTAAAGAGTATCCGCTGATTTTAAATATTTCTATAAGCTACAATTTAATGTTTTATCATATTTCAAGATTATTACATTCGTCTTAAGGGGTAACTACCCCTCTGACGAGAAACATCATTGAAATATCCGCTTTCGATTTCGTTGAAAATCATATATGTGGTGTAGCATTGCAAACTATTAAACATGTTTTTTTTTGTATCGGCAGAAAAACGGTGTTAGGGGGTGAAACCACCCCTCAGAGTTTCTCCCACAAGCAGTCCACCGATCTGAATGAAACAAAATAAAAAATTCCTCTAATATTATGCTGCGAAAAATCCACTACAAGAGTGTTTATTAGAAATATAATTAAGACGTAAACCACCCCTCCATTTGCCCTTTTTCACCCCACGCTTAAGAGCGTTGTATGAAATTTAATAAAACAGGTATCATTTTGAAGGGGAATCAAAATTCAAGTTGACGCGGTTTTGCGTTTCAGCGGAACTCCAAATTTAAGGGGGTAAACCACCCCTAACATAAAGTTGTTCATCACCGTCGTGTTTTCTCTATTTAACATGCATCCGCGGATTCAAAATATTGTCCCGCGTTTTTATATTATTACGTTTTTAAATTTTTACATTCTAAGGATAAACTATCCCCTTTAATTGCTTTTCGTTTGAAGTTTAGCGAAAGGTTTTACGAATTTCGTTAAAACTGTCTTCACTTCATCGGTAATATCAATTTTATGTTTGTGTGTGCAGGCATATTCGTTGTGAGTTTTAGGAGCGGTACTTTGGGAGTGGGGACGTGGGGCTACCCCTTACTCATATTTTCGTATCAAAACGCTTCCGATTTTAATATGCACGTCCATTACGCATCTCCATAGGAATAAACATACACTTCTACTATATCATTAATTATAATAATTTCCAGAATAAGAACGATGATGCGCCTGGATCAAGCGATAATATAGCCAGCGACGTAGTTTTGTGGAGGAATCTATATTTTTATTTATTATTTAATTAAACATATTAATGAAACTGAGGGTTTTACAGTAGGTTAACGAACATGTTTTTAATATATTTTGACATATTTCATTTGGTAATCATATTAGCTGATTTAATTAATAGTACTTGTGAAAAGTATCGCAGTCATATGCCGTCAAATCATTTTCTTGTGATATATACTTTTTTTTCTAGTCTATCAACTATCAACAATCATGGCTCATAATGCCTGCAATAATGATAATCGTCAAAAAAATGCTTTAAACACAACGACTTTTTGCACCATGCACATCTGATAATGGCCAAATGATTGCAACCGGGTATTTCACAATGTGTGTTCGATTCACTAAAACCAAAGGTAACAGGATTTTCAAAATCTTCTGGTTTTCGAAATGAATAGAAATGAGCAAATTTATGTTAGGGGTGGTTTACCCCCTTAAATTTGCTGTCCCGCTGAAACGCAACAACGCGTCAACGTGAATTTTGACTCCCCTTCAAAATGATACCTGTTTTATTAATTTTCATACAACCCTCTTAAGCGTGGGGTGCAAAAGGGCAAATGGAGGGGTGGTTTACGTCTTAATTATATTTCTAATAAACACTCTTGTAGTGGATTTTTCACAGTTTAATATTAGAGGAATTTTCGATTTTGTTTCATTCAGATCGGTAGACTGCTTGTGGGAGAAACTTTGAGGAGTGGTTTCATCCCCTAACACCGTCTTTCTGCCGATACAAAAAAAACATATTTAATAGTTTCCAATGCTTTACCACATATATGATTTTCAACGAAATCGAAAGCGGATACTTCAATGATGTTTCTCGTCAGAGGGGTAGTTACCCCTTAAGACGAATGTAATAATCTTGAAATATGATAAAACATTAAATTGTAGCTTATAGAAATATTTAAAACCAGCGGATACTCTTTAAACAAAGAAAAAACGACCATGATAAATAAATGTCTGTTAGGGGTGGTTTACCCCCTTAAATTTGCTATGCCGACAAAACGCAAAAACCCGTCAACTTTAATTTTAATTCCCCTTTAAAATGATACTTGTTTTATTAATTTTCATACAACCCTCTTAAGTGTGGAGTGTAAAAAAGGCAAATTGAGGGGTGGTTTACCCCCTAATTTAATTTTGTCTTAACATTTTCATAGTGGATTTTTCATCGCTTTTCGTTAGAACAATTTCCGTTTTTGTTTCATTCAGATCGGTGGATTGCTTCTAGGTGAAACTGCAAAATCACCCTTCGACACGCCTTTCTTTGAGGGGCGGTTTCCCCCCTTAAATCCGTTTTTCCGCCGATAAAAAAAAATACGTGTCTCAAAGTTTTCGATGCTCTATCACATATATGAGTTTCAACAAAATCGGAGGCGGACACCTGAGGGATGTTCCTTGTAAGTCATGTTCGAGGATTTCAACTTCTATAGTTTATTCAACATTTAATGTTTAAGTATTACAGCTACTTATTTGCCATGATCAGGAAAACTGATGACTACGATGTTTGAAAAAAGAATACTACCTAAATCATGGATGGTACATTCATGCAGCATATTTGAGAAAACAAAGAGAATCATAATTCGTAACCACACTAAACAAAAAAATATATCTCTTTATATTTTTGAAATAATTTAACAAGAATGCAGAATGTTTAAAACTAACCTAAGGCAGCCGAATTTTTCACAAATTCATAGCTACATATATTTTTCTGTTGGCTCCGTGCGCAACACTAGCGCCGCGTAGCGTTCGAATTGTTGTCGGCTTTGTCAAAGGCTCGGTGATCGTGGTTATAATATTGTGATCAATTATAAAAATTGAAATCCTCAATTGCATCTAAATTGCATTGAATCAATTAGTCTGACCGAAGACGGTAAGAAGTATTTTCGTTCAGTAAAGTGACAAATGTTAGTAAAATTTCCTTAAAATGTATAATTTTGTTTACTTCTAATTTTGCTATAAGACGAGACAAATAATATATTAATGATATTAATGATGCACCACTTTATAATATAATAGAAAAAAGTTGTTATCAGACCGGAATGAGCATAATTTTAACGGGGAGCTTCGCGAGTATAACTCACAATATTAATTTCCAATCTCAAACGCAATCTAATGTAAAGGGGAACTGTTGGTATCTGCGTGAATACGTTAGGGACGTAGAAGAGTTAAGAAACAAAACATGACCCAAGTTTAATAATTCGTGCTCGTATCATGAGGCGAACCTCTATTTCTTCCACGCCTTACAAAACTTCTTCAAAGGTAAAACTGTAGCTATCCATTTGTTGCGTTGTTCTGAACTATAGTGCGTTGTTCTGAACTATAGTACAATCAAATAGGATCTATTTGATTGTACTATAGTTGTTTGATCTATAGTGGTTGATGATCTATTATTTTTTTCAAAGATATTTTTTTTATTTGTTTCAGCTATTCTTTTTAAATATTGAATATATTCAAATTGAATAAATAAAGATTCCATTCAACTAAATCTCTATTTGTTTACAATGTACACTGTAAATCTAAGTGTACTATATGCATAAAATATTGCATAAATCCAAAATAAATAAACATACTTAATTGAGGGTTTTACGACAACGATTTTGTATCGTAATTCGGCATTCCCTGGCCTTTAGAGATGATCCCTATTGAAGAAAATATTTCACCTATATGGGAATCGAACCTAGAACCTACGTACTCATAGCACGCACGCTACCCCTATGCTACCGAGTGCTTGTATCATCTTAGTCGCAGATATGGCTAAGAGACCAAATCAATTTCTATAAATATTTGCTGTATCACATAAGCTATATCAATTAGTTAATATCATTGTGATAATTTGAGTTTTCATCGACTAACATACTATATATTTTTCTACCATAACATATATATATATATATATATATATATATATATATATATATATATATATATATATATAATTCCTCTCTCTCCACCCTCTCTACCCCTACACCTCTTTGATATGTGTGTTGCAATAAAGGCAAACCATTCAATCAAATAGAAAAATGGTTGACTCTATGAAAATTCGATTTAATTAAAATTTAAAAAAATCAAATAGATCCATTTAGTGGATTCAACTAAATTGTTTTTTTGAGCAGATGAAATCAAATCACAGATTTATTAGGATTAAATAAAATATTTAGTTATTGGACGATATTGAATATATTTTTATTTGAATTAATTAATATATTTTAAATAAGTAAATTAAAAAATGGAATGCAATAAAAAAAAATTGATTCCACGAAAAATCTAGTCAATTCGAATAAACAAAAATTAAATAGACGTGATTAGTTCATATCAATAAAAAAATGCTGTCAGCGTAACTCTCAATTTGCCGTTAGGTATTTGTAAAATTTGCATTTACTATTTCTTCCGGTATTTTTGTAATTTATTACAAAATAACTAGCCGTATAATAACCGGTAAATAGCCGAGTTTATTGCAATTTTTGTGCACTGCGGGAGGAGCTCCGTTCGATTTCAGTACCCCCACCCTATATTCTGCACGGAGCCAATCCCGAGTAAAAATGAATATGTATAAACATATATAATTCTATGTTAATTGATCATATACAATGGTATTCAAAAATCGGCCCAATAGAATTGTATATATTTGTATATAAACGTATACAATTGTATATACTAATATACAGTTATGTACGATAGTATATGAATATATATATATATATATATATATATATATATATATATATATATATATATATATATATATATATTCATTTTTACTCGGGATATTTGTCCCATCTATTTAGTATCATAGTCAATTAATGCCCTACGAACTATGAAAATGATGGGTAACATTCAGTACTGATGCGACTCAACTCGATTGCGATTGTTACAGCAGGAAAAAGTGCAACCTTGAACCTTTAAGGGGGTATCCCTCTCTGGAAACTTCAAAAAATTGTTTTTTTTGCATGACTTCAGCATGCTGTTTTTCAAGAGAAAAATGAAGGTTTCTCTGGAGAAGCTGTCATTTTTCGTATTTTTCGAAATTTCGAAAAGTGGATCGTGAACTCATTGCCAGATGGATATATTCGGAGAAAACATTTTTTGTTTTCTTTTTAGATTACATTCGAGCTTGGTAGAGACTCCGCCGTTTCGGGCTTCGCTGCTGGAGGACTGCAACGCCAACTGCAGCACCACGAACACTTTGAAAGATTTTCTTCCGCAAAAATTACATTGAAATCACAAACATGTGTGCAACATGCTGGGAAAAAATAAATGTATTCCAACCAATGTGTTACTAGAAAAAAATGTATCATTCTGCCCCTCCAAATCGGACTTTCAGAGAGGGGTTCCCGTTAATCATGAATTCAAGGCGGCAAGCACGTTGTCCAAATGATATTTGTCCTTCTAGGAGGGATCAGGTGAGAACGCCGAATTCTCGGGGACTGACCTCGTCTTTGAACTGAAGGTACACACTCGAGTCGAATTGTACGTCTGGTACATACTAACGACAAGTTGAAGTAATTGAAGACGCGTGCGATCCTTCGCAAATGTCAATGATATTAAGAGGATCAGTGCGCGTGTCTCTCATCGGCGCAGAACCCTTTGCGCAGAAGTATCAGCGTCTTTCCTCACCCTCTTTCCCTCCTTTTTCTACCAACTCCCCCACATGGCCGAAAAATATCTATTTCATATGCAGCCTGCAATCCATGTTGTTCTTCCTTCTAGTCCTCAGCCCAAACCTTCATAATCACTTTTACGCAACCTGTAGCCAGTTTTGCAATCCCTTTGGGGCTGAAAAATTTTTCAGCTCGAACTTTCACTGACACCTAAATTTTCTCAAAGGAAGGGAAAAGTTTCACAAAAATCTCCATACTGTTGGCCGTTATTAAAAAAAAAAACCTTCAACTTGGACCGGGGGTGCGTTTTCACTATGATACTTATGGGCATTTTTTCTGGAAATCAAAATCAAAGAAATTACATAAATCAAATCAAAAGAAATCACAGAAATCAAATGAAATGAAATCACAGAAATCAAATCAAATCAAATCACAGAAATCAAATCAACTGAAATCAGAGAAATTAATTTAAAAAAAAACAAAGAAATCAAATTTTTTAAATAAAAGAAATAGATGCTGAGACGTGTTTCTTGTCTGAACGAATTTGACAACTTTTACATCTGCTCATTGAGCCTATTCCATAACTGGTTATCGATTATTTTTGGCAATTGTCGTTGGCGATAGCCAGTGGCAAGGACGACCGTAATGGAGAGGGACTAGTTAACGATCTCTGTACCTACTTAACGATACGAAAAATCATCAATGAAGAGTTATGCAATTCTGTATCGTACACTCGATCGCTCTGAACATTTTTAATACATTTTCGAGCTTACATCGAAGTATTATATGTTTTCAGACACAAAAGGTGATATGAACGTATATATATGTGCGCGTTTCTGTGGGTGTATGTCGCTATCAATTTCTGTCATATATATATAGGAAGAGAGAGAGAGAGAAAGCTTGATTCGAACTTCTCCGTACCGCTACGGCCGTTCTTATAGATATACGTCTGTTCACAGCTGGACAAGCCAGAATATACCGAGAGACGCGAATCTCAGTTTTAGTTGACGTTGGACGTTCCGACCGTGCGGTGGTGCTCGAAATTCGTCTTGTAGTTTACCAGCGATAAATTTGTATTGTAAATAAAATGCATTTTCTATCAAGACCAAAAAGCCAAACGATGCTCCAGAGCGAATAAAGTTTTTCCCGAGAGAAAAATAACTCCAGGGATGATTCGAGTAGTATTGCGGAAAAAGAGACCCTGACAGAGAGATTTTAATTATCACAGTGATCACTGCCATTATATTAGATCGTAAATACGAAGAAATTGCCGGAGGGAGGAAAAATAAAATTTCATTTCGAGCAAACGTAGGGGCGGTGCTTTTGATTGCATTTTCAAGAATTTCTTCGTGACCGGAAGCGTAGAATTAGTTGAAAAATATATCGGCGGTAATATTTTTTTAAATAAATTCGAAATTAGCCTTAGAATGACTTAATTCCAAAATGTTTGATAACTCAGAACGTGCCATTGACAACTAATAATATCGCCACATTATTTGACACGACTCAAGCCACCTGTCGCTAGAGGAAATACTCTTTGATTTATCTTACCAATTTTTTATTGCCACATTTTTCATACGCATATTTTGACAATGGAAAAATTAGTTCGAAAAACTTGTCAAATAAAATTGGCCGCATGAAAGATCGAGGCAGGGGTTGAAAAACAAGATCTCGCGTGTTCGCCATTGTGCTATCTGAATTAGAAGTCATTGGCCTCTTGGCTAAATATAATATATTAGATTTGTGTAAGCGTGCTTAGAATTCGTCTGTGGTGTCGTGTGAGACCACGTGGATTGACGAAAAGCTCGCGAGGGACGTACGCACAACTTCGTTTTGATGGAAAGCAATGTAGATCGAAATGTTGCGATTAGTGTGGTAAATTACTGTAGAAGGAAGCGTGGGAAAAGATGGTCAAATTTTATTTTGTTTTTCTTGAGGTTGAGACGCTCGCGCGTCTCTTGATGAACGATAATAATCATAATTTGTGTTGTAGTTGTGTATAATTCAAACAACGGCCGTGGTTCGGAGTATACACTATTCGGATTGTGAATTTTCACGTGATTTATATTTTATGCACGTCAATGAACGGTATTATTACGGAGGAAAAAAAATTGCCACGTGAGAAAAAATCTAAATCTATTCCCATCCATGCTGGTAAGTTGACATTTGCTCATCCTTCGACTATTTAAAAAAAAATCGTTAATAAGGGGGAGATACCTTTAGGCAAGGAAAAAATTGCCGATTTTCATGATTTTTTTGAAGGAATTATTTCTTCGCCATTTTTGAGACTTAGAGTGTTTTATTACTATGGTGGTTACACGGTATTTAAAAAAATTATCTTTAAAAATGGCAGTCGTATTGCACGGTCTTCTAAACGGGTTGTGGCGGATGTTGCCAGACGGCGTGGCACGTAGCGCCGGCGGGATTGATCTGAAAAAAATCGACGAAGATGTTTCTTTCATTAACACTCATACGCAGAATATGAACCAAGAAAAAATCAAAATTGTTGGAAAGCGAATAAATGGTGCGCGTTGAAACACAAAAATTGAATTTTCGAAAAATACATCTACGTTTCGCAATAAAAAATACTATTCGTTTTAGTTTTCAAGAACATTTAGGTTCATTTTTTAGACAGTAAGGTTAGAAAGATTTATACCAAATTTCATCAGAATCGGTCGATTAGTTTTTGAGCTATACGTCACGCCAGTGTTGAAAATGGAGTTAAGAAGACTGTGCCACACTTTCTGCATTTTTTAAAGATTAGAAATGGAACAAAAAGAAAAAGGTAAACAAATTTTTCCTTAAAAAAAGAACATGGAGATCGGCAAATTTTTTCTCGCCTAAAGGTATCGCCTCTTAAGACAAACCGCAATTCTAAAATGTCTGTATTCTGTATATAATTTATTAATGATCTCGACTTTTAAAACGAGTCTGATAAATTTGTGTCGAAAAAATGAAATGTAATTATAACATTTCTATCACGATTCAGGTAACCGCATAATTAATATCGAGCTCCTTTTGATTCTATTTCACGTGATATTTCTAGAGCAGACTCAACATGTACAGGGCTCCAAAACATAAATTTCTTTCTGGAAACTTGTTTCAATATATTAATCGGAATTACGTCACGGTTTTTCTCGTACTTTCTGCGTTTTATTGCTTTAGGTGCCACAGTAACGCATTAAAAAAAATTAACAGTACCACCAACGAATAAAAATTCGATTGCACGTATTTCATAGTGATAATCTTTTAATCATAATGTAATCAGTTGGATCACCAATTATCGTACAAGCACTATTGTATTATCTCACAAAAACTTAACGCTCGGCCTGGGAGTATATACATACATACGTGTAAGCGTCTGCATACATATATATCTCTTTATCACATATCAGGCGCCGACGAGAATAAGTATGTGAAATGGAAAAAAACACTCGCAATTAAGAAGTGAAACGTGTGCAGATTTTTCGACCGAATTCAACTGACAGTAATTCATAGACTCAACTAGAAGAGGTGACTTGTATTTTATTGAAAATATTTAATTAAAATGGACAACTTGTCGTTCGTTTTTGTGTTCGAGTAACGAGAAATGTGTCATTACATTCCTCTGTTTTATGTTTAAGAGGAGAAATACACCTAGGAGCCGGAAAAAGGTCTTTTTTGTGATTTTTTTTAAGGAAAACTATTTGAAATTTCGGATTGGGGTTTTAATTATCTAAAAGTATATATATTCAAAAATATGTTTCATTTTCTTTATTTAAAAATATCAAAAATATACAAGGATATTGTATGATCCTTGGAGCGTCGTAAAAAAATCTGCGTATACGGTACCCACTGGCGTTCCTTCAAAAATCATCTGGAAAAAAAAACTAAAAAGATTATTAAATTCGATACTATAATCTAGTACTTGTCATAGCCGATTTAAAAAATTTCGATTTATGACAAAATGACGGATGTTTGAACATAGTGATTTTGGGGCAAAAAATCACTTATTATGTTGCCTATAAAACAAAAACTAAGTAACGGAAAAAAAAATCCTATGACAAGTACTAGATAATGGTGTATAGAATAACCACAAAAAACCTCAAGGCAATCGGTTCATTGGTTTTCGAGAAATTTTGGGTACCGATTTGAACAACGTGGTTTTGAGAAAAAAGCATTTGCAAATTTGGGAATTAATAAATCATGAAATTTGTTAATTTACATGGAATCATCGATACCAGGCCCATAGTGTAGGTCTTCTACGGTCGACGGAATGTTTATAGCTTCTATATCGAATTTTTCGACCATCTAGGTGTATATCTTCCCTTAATTGCGTTACCAAGTTTTATGTGAATATGTAACTTATTCGAATACGAAAGAAAAGATCTATGCATTAGACGGCGTGGGTAGCGAATCAAATTTTATTCACATATTGATGCGCAATTGTAATTTTTCGATCAGGATACTATTTAATTAAGACTGATAGGATTGGTATAAAGGAGTGGGAAAAACAGTGAGAGTTGTTTGCTTCCATAGGGTTGTCTTTTATTACTCACTTTTTTTTTAGACGAAAGTTTAGCGATTTTTACACGAAGGTTAGTGAAATAATGTGAGGAATAGAATATTTATTGAAGCAACCCAATTATTTTCGTCACGGTGGAATATTTTACAACCGGGTATTACCGTTAGATTTTAAACGGAAGAAACATGTCGAGAATGACAGTTGGAAAGAATCTTTCGCACGAACCAATTAACACGGTCTAGTAATACTCGAGAGCACTTCTATGTTCACCCTGATGTTGCAGCGTGGTTCTTTTTTCTACACCCTAGTTCTCATTGTTTCCAGCAGTAAGAGCCTCTCAGCGTTTTTTTCTCGAGGGTATGCGCGGAAAAGCAGAAAACATTTTTCCAAGTGATTGTGTTGCGGAGAGAATTAAATTATACTCAAAAGGGGGCGCACACAAATTACGTAATGCCAAATTCCCCAATTTTTTACCCCTTCCCCCACGTACCAGGATCGTAACGCCTGGTCGAACCCCACTCCCCTCTGTTCTGTTTGTCGTCAATAATTGCGATTTTTTTTTCATATACATAACTAGTTATAAAAGGATCAGGTTTATACTCATTTTATGAAGTATATATTCATCTATTTTTATACAAATTTTGATGAAAAAATCTTTAAAATGAACCGAGAAATATACCTTGATTTGACGACAAGAATAAAAATTTTCTTTCATTCCTATAAAATGGTCGTTTTTTTTCAATGCCAAGTCGTCAATTATCATCCAATAAAAAATATCCTACGTCATTGCAGGGTAAATATATTCAAGAGTACTAAGTTCAAATTTCAAGTTAATCGGATTATTGCTCTCTGAGTTACAATGTCAGCAAATTTGGAGAATCTCATCTCGAGAAAAACGCGTTTAAAGATTTAACTATCGATTTTTGCAAGATAAAATTATATTTACCATAAAAACTGCTAATTAGCTATACCTGCCCCATACAATGGACCCTCGTCTTCCTCGAATAATGCTACTGAGAGGCTGAAGCTTTTCACACTGGTATATCCCCTTAAAAATAGTAATTATGAAAATTTAAAAAATTAACTACGAACAACCCTAGTCACTGCGATTACAAAAATGTCAAAAAAATTGAAAATCGGTTTAAAATTTTTTCAGTCGTCACTGGGACAAGGTTTGAAAAAAGTAGTTCTGAGAAAAACGCGTTCAAAGTTTTCGTTTCGTTTTTCTTCATATAAAGTTATGTTTCTCTAGAATATGGACACTTCCATTAAAGTATTTATTCGCAAGCGATATGACGGTTCTTCATCTTCATTATATTTCACAAAATAATAAGAGCCTGCACTTAATCTATTCTGAAAGATACCACACCTGTAAAGACGGAGGGCACTAACTGGTCGCGCTACCTATCCTCACTAAAGTGACTGTAACTCCGTCAATTTTCGGACTTGTGAATAAAAATGTTGCCAACATGTTTTTGCATATATGTACTTTCAAGAATTATAAAAAACAAACTTTTTTTTCTTCACATTTTACGTAACGCAAACCTTGACCCTCCCCCCCCCCCCCCGAATTGCGTTACGTAATTTGCATACGCCCTCAAAGATCAGAGAGAGAAGAGAAAAAACAACAAAATATATTTCAATTTCTGGTACATTGCAAAATGGGACGAGCTTCGCTTTTATCGTACTTAAATTGTGTTCTAGTTAAAAAGTTCGTTTGTTGTAATTTAAAAAACACCTATACTGATTTGAATTTCGCCATCATATTTTTTGTGCACGAATGATATGACAGCAAAAACACACTTACTTCATTTATGACGCATCCTCCTCCTCAATTTCCATAAAGAGAATAAGAAAAGGAGAAAAAAAACTTTATTAAATAAAAAAAAATTCTTTGCGACACCTTACAGACGTCATCAAACCTCCCATTGTGTAGAACTTCCCATAAGGTGATAACTGATTTCAAGAAACATTGAATTATTGTAGTGCCATAATTTGGGAAAAAATCTTCTCCAATATTGCGTATTATTCTGTAGGACACATACGAGAAAAATAATTGCGTCGGGGGATTTCCCAACTTCGACGATTTTTCCACGTGGCCCAGAAATCATACGTGGCTTACGTGGCAGCAGAGCAACGAAAGAAAAAGATAGTAGCCCCATTTAGCTGGGAGGAATCTTCCACTGTATTGAACATCAAGTGATATACTTAATATTTTTGTACCGAGTTGCATGTGAATGCAGGATATTGCTAAAATGACGAAAACGTCAACGGAGTACGTCAAGGCGATCGAGTGTGGAATCAGCCCGACACAGGTAAACACTATTGATTAATCGATTTAGCAAACATTTCTTTTATTAACGACTATAACAAATCAATTAATGAATTATTCTTGTGTCGAAAAGACCTGTAATCGATTGCCAAATAAATCATGTCTCAAATATAATCACATGATTATTAATTCAAGCACGAACATATGAATAATAACAAAGAAATATATAAATGTAAGTATTAATTGTCTGCTTTCGAGGCGGGAACCTGAATCAGAAGGTCCAAAAAAGCGTTTTTTCAGGAATTTATTTAGAAGGGAAAAAACAAGTGAGCCCAGTAAACATTGAGGTATCTTTTCATGTATATTTGAAATGTATAAAAAAAAATTCAACATGAAACAATAAATGACTGCAGATTTATCAGCCTATTCCATGTGCGGCTTGTCACTGTAGTCCTCAATCGGCGGGAAAGATGCAGCTCGTAATTCTCAACTGAAACAAAAAAAAAACCAATAAAATTTTCAATTGTCATATATTTTTCTTCTGCGTGAATTAAAAAAGAGCTGAATAAATCGTGAAATTATAAATTTTCTAAGGTTTGAAAAAAATGTGTTAAAAAAACAATTTAACGTGCTATAAAAATTATTTGAAAATACTTTTTGCCACGACTTTCTTAGTTCACTTAGAAGAGACTTTCACACTGAATAAAATGAACTTAGGTTTGATTCCATAGGTCATTTAGTTTTTTTGCTATCACGCCCGCCAATTTGGAAAAGTCGTGACAATGAAAACTGGAGAAAACACGCTTCAAAGTTTTCAATACGAGGAAATATCAATATCAAATGCCAATCGTTTCTCCGCTTTTGGCCTTGTATCTTCGAAAATATTTACAATTGGCCTCTATAACTTTGTAAATATATTCTTGGATAGTTTATCTATCGATTTAAGCAATTTAAAAAAAAACGAAGCCCTTTTAATTCAGGCACCTAATAATTCAGTTATATTGGACCGTAATCGACGTATTTTATAGGCTAAGATTCGCAATTATCGAGATGGAAAATGCATTCCAATATAAATGTATGTTAGCATGTCCCTCTTTGATTAGAACGTTTGATATTTTCTACTTCATTTTGCTCAAGTATGCTATCAAGATTAGGAAATTATTTTTTTTCGTCAATGGTTGCACGTACGACCCTGCGTTTGCACAAGATTTTTTGTCGACAAACAATGCGCGTACCTACATGAGTTTATCGAGTGCATGCCGAGCTAGCGTGTAACGCCATTCCGTGCTCTCAATCTCTTTAGTCCATATAGAACAAGCGTAAACATAGTAAAGAGCCCCTTAACTTGAAAGAGCTTTACACAAATAAAACATCATTTGGAGCAAGCTTGTGATAAATTGAGAATGTGCTGTTGTTGATTAATCGACAGTATTCGCCATCAGTCTGCATTGTAATAAACATATATTCATCGGATTGAAAAACAATTATATCCATTTATGAATATATATTTTTCGATGCTTTCTGCGAATATGTGAATTCGTTCATTTGGTATTTACATTTCATATTTAGGGATAATGGATTGATTGAGTCGACAGGATGACAAGCAGGAACAAAAATAACGTCTAAGAGATGATTCTTTTATGTTGGTGTATGTCGATTTAGAATATATATATATATATATATATATATATATATATATATATATATATATATATATATGAAAATTAACACATTAGCGTTTTGACGCCAAGTCACAAAATATGCTACGGTTGTATTGAAATAATTGTGACCAACATTTCTTCACCAAATGGATGCATTTGATCATTTAATTATTCTACCGTGAATATAAAAAAATTAACAAATGAAACCCATATAGAAATGGTTGAAATATAGGCCAATAGCGAGAAAATGTATTTTCATAATTGACTCAAACAAAAATGCACAGTGATTGTGGATCTGAATTCTAGAAACTTTATCATCCAATGTGTCTGCATTTTTTAATTTGGTATCTAACGTTTAAATGATTTATGAAATATTAATCGTTTGTTGGTGTGATCCTAGACACAGTATTGGATTTACTTTTATTCTTTTTTGTGTTCATAGGTGGTGGAGACGAAATTATACAAAAGAAGATGGCTTGTTCTTGCTATATTCGTCGTTTACAGCGCGAGCAATTCGATGCAATGGATCCAATACACTATTATAGCCAATATTGTCATGAAGTATTACGGCGCTTCGAGTTTGGCAGTCAACATGACAAGCATGATTTACATGATAACATACATACCTTTCGTATTTCCAGCGAGCTATTTGCTTGATAAATTTGTAAGTAAACAATTTATACATTATAGATCTATATTTATTTTGATCTAGTCGTTTTGCAACATATATTTATTTTATAAAATTACAATTTTCTATGAGATATGTAGGTTAACATTACAATAACACGTTTATGATTTACAGGACGATTTATACAGCATTATAATAATTTATATATTATGATGCATGTAGAGTTTTATATATTAATTGTATCCTCAAATTTTTGCAAACCGCACTCAGACATCTGAGAATGAATATATATGTAAAACATTATCACCGAGAAGAGGATAATTTAACGTTATTTAAGTTGCGGTTGTTGTGTCAGATTTATGTATATCATAAGAGCTAGACAAAGTAAATTCCCGTGAGAACCAAGTGTTAAAGTAGAATATTCGAAACAAATTTTCTCCTTATTGCTCTTATGGTTATAAAAAATTCGATGTTTTTTGTTGTTCGTATTTTATTTCCAATACTTGAACAAATTCGACGCTTGGTTTAACAACAATTTTGCGTGGCTGGTAGATTGTTCGCACCGCGGTGTCGCCGCTGCATGTTGTTCATATTCTACTGTATTTCTTCCCGCGTTCTCTAAATCCGAACCAAGATCGTTACCTAGCCATTTAAAGGGTTTTGTATTCGTCCAGCCGGACATCGAAGTAGGTTGAATCAATAACCCAATATTACTTATTTTGTGGTTCACATTGCGCACACTTCTGTATCTAGACACCTTTGACATACCGTTATACAGGGTGTTCCAGAACTGAATGCGTTTCCTGAAACAGGAGGTAGGGGGTGAAATTCTGAGTCGATTGATATAAGTATGTGTGGGTCTCAGATCAACCACTGAATTATTATTAATTTTTGAAAGTGGGCCGATCAGATCCGCCCGATGAGCCGGCGTAGGTGCGGTGCTCCCGCCAGGCACCACTGCACACGCGTATCGCTCACCGGCGTACGCCGGCTCATCGGGCGTGCCTGATTGGCCCGTCTTTAAAAATTAATAATAATTCAGGGGTTGATTTGAGACCCACACATGCTTATATCAATCGACTCAGAATTTCACCCCCAACCTCCTGTTACAGGAAACGCATTCAGTTCTGGGACACCCTGTATACGTATACATGCATGTAGCATCATGTGTATACATACAAAAACGATCTCAGATATGTGCACCGCCTTGAGGAAAAATAACCGGCTCATCGAGGACCGTATTGACTATTTTCAGAGATATTTAAAATATTAATATTGACACGGAAATATTCTGTTCGCTGGTAAAGCGTATGAGTACTCTCCAAACTTGGATATCCATCCGAATATCGAGATTCTTTTATTATCATTATTGGCTAATAGTTAACAACTTCGACAGGCCACTAAGTTCACTTTTTTAGGGTGACTTCACTGTTCCAGTGCGTCGATGCCAATTCTCGGGCTGTTTTTTTCTTTATTCGTATATTAATAATTTTTTTTACATTTTTTGCTGATCTTGGAGTTATTTCTCCATTTTACAACTCGCGGTTAGATGCAGCGAATATTTTTGATCAGAAAAAAAACATTCTTAATTTTTTTAAATCATTTTAAATCTGATAAAGTGTAAGAGTGATGGTGCAAAACACGATTTTTCGAAAATTCAAATCCACTCGACATCTGAACCAGTTACGCTCGTTTTTATGAAATTTAATCCCAATACCCCTTACACGATGTTAAATTATTGTACAAAAATTTAATCAGATATCTCAGAAATGGCAAAAGTTACGGGGCTGAAGAATATTGAAACAAAAAAATGTTACTACCTTACAATATACAGCCTATCACCGATTATTCTTAGATTCATTTGGAACCCATTCTCTGCAATACACTGTTAGTTCGGCAACGTAACTCAAAAACTAAAAGTTTTTGCGTGTATAAAAAAATATTTACATTCGTTCATCGGCACCCAATCAAATTGGAATCACAGCAGATTAAAAAAATGGATCAGGGTAGCTGGAATGGGTCCATCCTTGCATTAATTCTTTTTTTTACTGTGTACATTTTCAAGTGGATATTTCTGCAATGATCTTGAGATTAACAAATAACCATGTGTATGTGTGAATCGTCATTTTTAATTCCAAATCCGTCTACATGTTGATATAAAAAAACAGCACTATTCGTTTACACACATGTTTTTTTTCAGGGTCTTAGGTATGCTGTCTTGTTCGGTGGAATTGGCACGACACTGGGTGCCTGGATAAAAGTTTTCAGTGTATCACCCGACAGATACTGGGTGACATTTATGGGTCACACCATAGTTGCCCTCAGTCAGACCTTCGTGCTTTCGGTTCCTTCTAGATTAGCAGCTGTCTGGTTCGGTCCGGATCAGGTCAGCAGTGCATGCAGCATTGGAGTTTTTGGAAATCAGGTTCGTTAATATATTGTCTATAGTGTATTTCCTACTTGTATAGGATGCTTTCCTTTCCACGTACACCACGCGTTTTATTCCACCTTGAACTTCATTCATGTGCGGCTGCAGCCGACTCAACCTCGCTCAATGAAGATCGAGCCGCATAGAAGTACACGACTTTCGGGCGGTTCGAAGCACGAAAAGTTGGGGTATGAAGAACTGCTTTCATGCCATGTCCATGTGTGATAGTGTGCGCACCCGGCATGGCATCCTCATGTATGTGAGTGTACGCAAGCCAACACAAGGTTAGTGACATCTACCGTTGGGGTGAAAGTCTGTCCATGTACCCCAACCATTTAGGTATCGAGCAAAAATACAAGCTGTTTTCTTCTATGGGGCTCGATCTTCGTTGCCTTGTAGCCCATGCGCCGAGGGCGAAGTAACACTGCAGAAAATCTATTGCTGACACACCCGGTTCCTATTTAAGTCCCCCTCGGTAGTAATGCGAGTAAACTCTAACACGACTACTAGAGGCGCCTAGGTCGGGTTACGATCCTCTTCAGCTGTGATTCATTGAGCTAGCGAGTGCCGGGCTAGGTGGTCACTCTATCTGCGCGATAAGAACGGCACGGGAGACACCCCCCAAGCGAACAACACTGGCGTTTGATCATGAATTTTTGAAGGTTGAGATCGAAATTGCAGTAGTAGAAAAAAAACTGAAACAACCTGTTTCAGGTTTATCTATTGTTTCGATCTTTGCTCGATCCTGAAAACACCAGGCCAGTGCTCACTCTTCCGATTCTTGATTCCGTCTTATTGATTTTCGTAGATTATCATCCTCGTTGTGGCTTATTACCATTTATCTCCTTCTATACTCCATATCCATTTTTTTTGTTTCAGGACAGTCCGCCAATGTAACTTGACTTGCGATTAGCTCGGTAATACGTAAGATTAGTTTTCGCTATTTCTGCTGACGTCCCTTGTGGGTGGTTTAAAAGCCCGGCGAAGATTTTTGTATTTGATTAAAAAACCTAAACTAATTGAGAAAATAGCTTGAAAAATCAGCCGCTGCGGATAATTGCCGTTTAAGCCCCCTTCCTTGGTGGAATCGCGCAACTTTATCGATTTAACCGCATCAAGCTTGAGTCTCCGGATAAATTACATTATTCAGTCCCCGTAGTGGATGTTAAAGTAGCTGATGGGAAGCTCGTCCGAACGGAAGACTCACGATTAATTTTCGTGGCGTAGGGGGTCGGGATTCCCGTTCTCCAATTATTCTATTCACGAAGAAGTACGTAGGAAAATTAAAACGGTCCCTACCGACACCAATAGTCAGTGAGATTGAATTAGTTCGACAAGCTTGGGGGATAATAATACGCATATACGTGTGCGTGTAGACACATTCATCTGAAGGGTGTTCCGTTTTAAGTAAAACGCCGGAATACCTTAAAAAACGGCTTTCCTGATAAAAAAAATCTAGAGGTATTTCAAAAAGTACAACTATTTCATGGCATGAAAATGTAATCAGACTTTTCGTGTAATAAAAAACAGGCACGTGTAAATAATATGAGTTGGTTTTTAGTATTTTTCGAAAGATATTGTTACATTGTGATTGTATAATTTTTCAATGAATAACAAGATTAGAATTGGGTGGGGATTTTTCAACCGATCGCAGGCATTCAGCATGTCGCAGCTCCCCCCACTCTAGTACAACACAGTGGCAGTGGAGTGGGGGTAGCGTTGGTTTAGTGTGACATCCAGCTAATTCAGACCTCTATACCCAGCCTACCTCAACCAATATACAGTGTTAAAAGCAAAAAAGTGATATTCTATACGTTTTCCAGTGGAGCAATCAAAGTTATATGAATCTAACCTTTTATTTTTCAAATGCAACGGTACATTTTTCAATACATATATTTATAGGTGACCAATTCAACCTGATTTCAATTCTTCTAGTTCGAAAATAACCGGCGTTACTTGGCTGCAAAGATTGAAAGTCTTTCTGAATAGGTTCACCATTGTAGGCTGGCAGGTCTTGAATGGGTATCTTTCTCATGCTCACGCGCAATTCATAGCAAGGCTGCGGATAACCCCCACGTCCTACGCGTCCCTCTTTCATCCCCATCTACTTGGTATCAATTATCGCCACTAGTGAGTAACCGCAAATGCGAGGGTCCTGTTGACCCAGATAATGCTGTGAGGAATCGCTACGCAATTCATTTTGCTCTTTTCTTTATTGCTCCTCCATAATTCTTACGCTTGCAATTCTTCTTCTCACAACAATGTCCCATTATTTAGCAAATAAGATCGTCGATCTATTTTTAATCCTTCAGGAATGTTGTAGTTGCCGTAGAGCAGCAGAGGTCTATCGATGGCGATTTTCGAATCGGTCATGTATCTCGCGACAGAGGTTAGCGAAGCTGCGCTGATACGGATTAAGATGTTATTCCTGCCATTGTGGTGTTGAGTATCATGTACCCAATTAGGAGTTCCCCTATCAACCGTGAGTTGGATCTTGCAGGCTACCCATTGCAATCCGTATCGCGGACACTTGTGCAGGTTTTGAGTGAAGTGGATAAGCAAACAGGCGTGTATTTTGCCAATGTACAATTCAGCAGATTCACAAGCAGCCTAATTTTTTTTTATCACATTCTCTTTAGCGATAAAGCAACTTTTTATAATAACGAGGCCGTAACTCGCCACAATCCGTAAGTCAACAAACAATCCACAATGGGTCTGATAGGGTGATCAGCTGCATTGGCGGTGTATAAACCTCCGCTGTGCTGTTTTTAATCGGTGGCTTCTGGGCGGATAATTAATTGGCCAGGGTAATCTATAATTCATTTAAAACTGACTACCACGGTTGCTCAATTACTCCACCACGTTTTGTCGTAGACTTCAAGGCACAGCCAATGATACGTGGACGTGATGAATTATGCTGTCAAAGTCTGCAAAAGCATTCCTCGTGACATTCGTATTTATGTCTCAAGTACAATTTTGAGCACCGTCTGCAAAGAATCGAGTTCTTTGATTCTTTACAAAGAGTAGACAGCTTATACCTCCAGTATAGGTACTCAGTACTCGCTCGTATCAATGCGTACGGAACGACGCTGATGGAGTGTGGCTTGGATTGAAAAAATACTGCGGAAGTGACGAACCGTGGGGTCTCGGCCTTCAATGACAGACAGATACACACCACGCACGGACGCAAGTACACGTGTAGCGCACATCTGATACTGCAAACTCTACGCATGGTGGCATGCCGATTGTTCAAAATGTTTGACCTACGCAGCTAATAGCTCGGACAATTTGTAAGCTGAACAAGTTGCAACCGGGTTGTTGGATTAGACTTCAATGTGGCTACAAATGTGCGTACTCTGAAATATGAGGCTGCATTAAAAAAATAAGTCTCCACCGCCAGAGTTTAGGATAAACCACCATATTACCCGGTCGCGAAGTTCTAGAATTTTTGCCTAGACCTTTTTTCGATCAGGTTTATGAAGATATTTCACATATTTGAAGTCTGGACCGGAAGTACCCGGTCGTGTGCTCTAACATTGTCAAAAATACGTATTCATCTGTAGAGGGCACCTTTATGAGTGCCTTTGTCAAGTAGCACCGTTCATATGATTCGTAAAGGATATGGCGATGAATCTGTCAGATATACACAGATTAATGGTTAAGATCATCCATGGTTAAGACCATCAAAAAGTGGTTTACGTCAGTTGGAAGCGACTTTCGTTCCGGCAGGCCTGCAATGGCAAAGACTCAGTATTTTTTTTCAACCCGGAAGAAGTTATTTACCAATTACCAGAAGGTCAGACAGTGAACACAGCATTACCCCGAAGTTTTGAAACAATTACCTACCGTGTGAGTTGATAATGGCCAGATTTATGGAATAGTGATGACTGGGCGCTTCGCCATCACAACGCCCATTCATTGCAACTTACCCAACAGTTCCATGTCAACCACGGCATTGTTCAGCATCGTCAACCCCCATACAGTCCTGACCTATCTCCTTGCAACTTCTGGCTGTTCTCCAAATTGAAACATTCGAAAAGGAATGCGACCAAGCTGTAATCTATTCCGAAAGCTGAATACAAGTGTTTTCGGAAGTCGGAGTATCGCTGGAACAAGGTTGTCGCTTTTAAAGGGAGGTACATACTTTGAAGAGGACATTATCACCATGGGTCAGATTAAACTTTTTTCGCATGCTATACAACACATGGTTGGATACTTTGAGGACAGATCGCTTGTATACAGGGTGGACCATTGAAAATGCGGCGTTAGGTCCAGGCCGATATTTCATACATCGTTCCGCTCAGTTCTTCCACTTTTGTGACAGATAGAAAATATCTCTCCAAAGCCATTGTCCAAAAAATCATGACGCTCGGAATATTTCCGAACACGTAATTAAAGAGCATAAGACATTTTTTTTCTTTGTTGGCGTTGGAAGATACGTCGACTCTAAATATTTGCTCGGACAGAAAAGTACTCGAGACAAAGAAAAATTGATAACTTTTTTTCTGGTTCAATATTATGGAATATCATTTTTCATTCGTAAAAGTATATCAAATTTTTCGACTACCTCGGAAAAAGCAATCTCCTCGAAAGTGCACGGTATGTGCAATTCCCTATCATAACAATTTATTATCATAATTTTTTTGTTGACAATGAATGGTTTTTTATTTAAATGAAAACTTTAAGATCGATGGAAAAATTGGACATCTGCTTTGAATTTATAATGAGAAATGAGATGAAAAAAAATATATTTATCCTTAACGAACTTATAGTTAGGAATAGTGAAGTGAGATCTTTAATCATTGCTCCCAATTTGTACACATGATCATTTGATTTTAAGCAGTTCTGGTTGATAGTGACTAAAAAATTCTTACGCCACTTGCATTTGAGATTTTTCAATATAGAATAATTTTTTTTTAATGAGTTTAATTGGGTAGTCGGACACAGTATTTTTAAGCAGGAATAAGTTGAACTATTTCGGTAGAATCGAAACGCTTGAACAAGAATTTAAGATGAAAAATATATCATAATACAGAAACGAGCAGATTAATAAACAATGAAAATTACCAATAAAAAGGCAGATCACCGATTAAATTAAAGGTAGAAATGGTTCCGTCGGTACGTAATGACGAGAGCCTCGACGGTTGATCTCAGAATTTATAGCTACGATGACGTACTCACTGAGGTATCACACGTGATGAACGTTAAGCAGGATGTACACTGACCAATTTTATTGCGTGTATATGAGAATATACATATACATCCAACCGCGCGTGCATATTCATATGAGGCAGTCGACTCTAAGTCGGTTAATCTTTGGCCCCCGACAGTCTGAGATTCCATTAATCGTCTAGATTTCTGTGCAGAGTGCAGAACGAGAAACGAATTGATTGAGTTTCTATTTTGTTAAGCTCAGAAATGAAATTTATTGAATTTGGGTGTCTGCCCTGAGAACATAGAAAAACAATTACTCAAAACTCAAATTTCTCTGCTTCTCATTTACGTCATATGTCTCAGTAAAAAATCGAAAAATTTTAAACCGCGGTGAAGAAGTATTCACTCGGAACAGATATTGCAGCCGATTCAGTAGTAATTTGCACCCCGAATGGAATGTACAGCGCTAATGGTCATTGGTGACGACTCCGTGAAAGAGGTGTAGGAGATGTTTTCCGCTATCGAATAACCCAGTAATGCGCTATGCAAAAGTGAACCATTTTCGAGATATCGTTATTTTTATTAATTTTTCTAAACGCGCGGTAGGCAACTTTCAAAATGATCTTATTTAAACTGTTGGATGAAATCAAACTTTTTTATTATTCGTCATTTGAGGACACAGTAACAAAGAAGTACCAACAATAAAATGAGAATAATTATTCGACCTGCAGAATTTTGGACCCCAAATTCTAAAATGTTTGCCGATTATTCTTATTTCATTGTTGATAATTTTCCGTGACTCTGTCCTCAAACTACAAATAATATAGAAGTCATACAGAATAAATAATATAGAATTAATGCTTTGTGCAAAAGTGAACCATTTTCGAGATATCATTATTTTTATTTTTATTTTTTAAATGAAGGGCAGGCAGCTTTCAAAATTATTTTTGAAAAAAACTGTTGTATGGAATGAAACTTCCTTACTGTTTGTAGTTTGAGGACAGAGTAACAAAGAATGATCAACAATAAAATTAGAAAAATCTGCAAACATTTTAGAATTCGGGGTCCAAAATTCTGCAAGTCTATAATTATTCTCATTTTATTGCTGATAACTCTTTGCTACTGTGTCCTCAAATAACAAATAATAAAAAGGTTTTATTCCATATGACCGTTTAAAAAATAATAATTTTGAAAGTTGCCTACCGCTCGCTTAGAAAAAATAATAATATCTTGAAAAACGTTCACTTTTGCAGAAAGCGTTACTGGGTTATTTAATAGCGGAAAACGTGTCCTACAACCCTTTCATGGGGTCGTGACCAATAACCAGTAGCCCTGTATATTTGAAAGCTGACTTTGGTGCAACAAATCAGTATTACATTGGTTCAGCGTAAAAATGACTGGAATGCATAAAAATAATCAAACCGATTGAATAGTAATCGAATCGTTAAACTATGTCCTTGTCCAATATGATCTCCAAAGGTTTCGTTGCCCAACGTAATATGCTAAAGTTTTAGAAAAACATTAATTCGAACCCGTAACTCTGAAAATGTGTTTAAGGGGTCTTATCACTTTAGACGCTAAAAAAGGTTATTTTCACGAATTTTGATAGGTTTATATTATATATATTGATATAAAAGTTGTAACACTTAATAAATACACTTTCGAAATACATAAAAATAATTTTTTAAATGTAATTATGTATCCTAAACAAACTTTAAACGCGTTTTTCTCGAAACAACGTTTTTCGACGGCTTGTTGATAAGATCTTCGAAACTATTGAACCGATCCTTATGAAATCTTAACCACATATTCTTTACAACTATAGCTACAGCGCATATTAAGGATTTAAAAAAAAATTTACATTTACTTTTTTTGCCAAAAACGGTGAACAAAACACGTTTTTTAAATTTTTTTTTGAAAAATGTCCGCCATTTTGTTATCTTTGCATATATCAAAAATCGTATGATACGCGCTATAGCCATTAACATTCTGAATCTAAAACCGTTTGATTTTTTTGTTTCGGATGATCCATCTTCGAGATTTCATCAACAGTGCAGATCTACCATTCTTTTAGGAATTTTTTTTAACTGCCATTTTTTACTATAAATAATGACTTCAATAAATAATTCTTTTTATATGTATTTCAAAAGTGTATTTATTAACGGCGGGGTAAAGTTAATTCGGCGAAAAAAGGCATGTTTTTAAGATTTTTTTTTGGCGTAACGAATAGTGTTCGTTTATTGAAGAATTTACATATAATAAAGTAACATTTGAACAACATTCTCCTAAATTTGCATTGCAAAATATTCAAAATTGAGCGAGTGAAAATTAAACCCCGGAGGCGCCTCGAAAAAAAGTTGGTTTGCGGTGTGCACTATAACTCGCAACAGAATCATTTGAAACAAAAAAATCAAAATGCATTTGTTAAAGGAGATGTTTCTCGAGGTAATGACGGGAGGATTTTTTTTTTTCGATTTTTCGTAGCACTTGGGAGCCAAAAACCCGATTTTCGCTAAAAAAAATCGGCTAATTTGTGGTTGAAAAATGAGTAATTATTTAAAAAAAAAAAACAAAAAAACTCTCGACAATACCTGGTGAATTATGTGAAGAAGTATTGTGCAAAATTTCAAAGCGATTGGTCCAGTAGATTTTGAGTTATCGTGCACACGGACTTCAAAACATGACACGTCTCAGAAAAACGGTTTGAAAAACGCAGAAGAGAAGAGAACGGCATGGAGCAATAGACGCTCAAATACTCATAACTTCGTCAATTTTACTCCGATCGACTTGAAATTTTAACACAATATTCTTGATATATTATGCATTCATTTAAAAAATTTAACAAAAATGAAAAAAAATTTAAATACTTTACCCCGCCCTTAAGTGTAACAACTTTGATATCAATATATATAATAGAATCCTATCAAAAAAGTCATGAAAATAGCCTTTTTTAGCGTCTAAAGTGAGAAGACCCCTTAAGTTTATGTGTAACATTCACAATTATAATTGTAGATGAAACATCAGAATCCTCGAAACAATGCTTCTTTTTCGAACACATGACAATACACCAAACGAATTGAAAAATTGCAGGTGTTGAGGGTCTACACTCACAAGTTGTACTACCGTGAACGTAGGATACTACAATTACAATTTACATTAGCGATTACGTGCTGCAAGTGAGTTCAGGGGCACCATTATAGAGTGTCTATGTGCGTGCTTATGTCTGCATACATATTACAGAATATATGAGCGTATTTTACATAAATTATCGTCCAACCAAGCACCCTCTACTTCCTTGATACTTCGAAACAAACGCTCGACGAACGTCTTCATCATCATGTGAATCGCCATAGCAATACCGAAAAGATCAACATTAATGTAGCGACGCCATATTATCTTATCTTGATGACCTCTCAGGATAAGCATTCCACATCAATGTTACGAAACACTCCATATCAACCTTACGAGAAACCCAAACAAACACACCTACTAACATCAAAAGTAATTTTTTTTTGAGTATTCTGTGGAGAGGGCTTTGCAGGTCAAAGCAAAGCTCCTTTCTGGACTTTTTTCACCGACAACAAAAAGAATGCGGACTAAAGATTCTTAGATTTTTTTGTAATAAAAGTCTTAAAAATATTGTTTAAATGTGAAAAATTTAGCAACATTGAATTTAATAAAAATGCCCTTGAGGCATATTCCTTCCGCCTACAATATCGTGTGAGACTCGTGGTAACGAAATTGAGCCAATCGTTCGTCATTTCCCAGCGTCCTTATAAAATTAAACCAGTTGTACCTCACACACGTATTTACATATCATAAGACGTATGCGATTGGCACAACTTCGAGTTCTTTTCCGAATCGTTGAGGGGCTATACCAGTGTGAACGCTGAAAATTTGGGTGATTTTCGGGAATTTTTTGGAAGAAAAGTACTCAATTAAATGGTTCGGAAAATTAAGAATATATTTGGCTATATTTGACCTATATTAGATAATTTTTTTAAAGAAAAATGTTGAGATCCAAGCGACTTATGCGCTGCCTTCGGAGGCGCGAAAAAAAAGTTCCTCCACTGCTGACATGATTCCGGCCGATTGAGTAGCTGAAACCGAAAAAGGAAAAAAATGTCGTTAAACTGGAAGATATTTCCTGTACAATGACGTAGGATTTTCGAAAAATATCAAAATTTAACAAAATGGCGTAGTTATGAAAAAACTCTGTTTTCTTGCCTATAAAATAGTCGTTTTTCTCAATCGTCAATTTTCGTCCAATCAAAAATATCCTGCGTCATTGTAGAGTAAATATATTCAAGAGTACTCAGTTAAAATTTCAAGTCAATCGGATAATTGCTCTTTGAGTTACAATTTCCGCAAATTTGAAAAATTTCATTTGAGTAAGAATGCGTTTAAAGATCTAACTATCGATTTTTGCAAGATAAAATGATATTTACCATAAAAAATGCTAATCAGCTATACCTGGCCCATACAATGGATCGTCTTCTTCCTCGAATAATGCCTGCTGAGAGGCTGAAGCTTTTCACACTGGTATAGCCTCTTAAATGACTCAACACATGACTGACATGCTCTTGACATTCTGTAAATTAAATTTATTCGAACATTTTTTGGAGGAAAACACAAAAGTTTTCGATTTTTTAATTATATGCTAAAGTCATCTCGAAATAACAGGGTCACATAAACGTTCTGTCTGATAAAAATCGATGAAAATAAATTTCTCTTAGAAAAAAGTCAGTCGCGATTATTTAGGCGCATTAACTTTTAAAAAAAATCACTTCATATTCTTTAAAAACTAGTCTGGAAAGTTAATATGCACAAAAAAGAGGGGAATGTTATTTTCATTGTTTACTTCGATTTTCATTTTGAGAACTAAGATATCACGGGGTACATAAATACACTGCGACCTCTATTATCAGCATAGTGGCGGAGCCCGCTCCGCCTCACACTTGGAAAAACTGAGGCTGCGCACCATCCACTCAAGCCGGCTCTGCGCAGCTGACGTGGCTGATGGCAGTACCCCTCAAAGCCCTCTCTTATTGTCTAGCATGCTGCGCGCCTCACGATAGGGCCCGGCACTTCTCCCACCATGCGTTACACCGATCGTTATGCGGCACATAGTGGGGGGGGGGGGGGGCTGTTGCATCTGTGGAGGTCCCGATAATAGAGGTCGAAGTGTACACGTAAAAAACGCTGTCATACGAATAAACGATTAATTCAGCAGGGTTCCCCCCGATGAAGTACAGTCACCTTGACCTTGGCAATGAAAAAAAAGTCGACAAACACTTCACGGAATTCATGAGTGCGAAAAACTCATTTAATTACACGCAAGGCCACCGTTCAATTTTTATCAACGTTAAAATACTTTCGCATTTTGTGACGTTACGAGAGTGCGATAATAAAATGATGTATGTGTATGTATGCATGCCGAGCAAGGCGGAGCTCCGGCATCGAAAAGAACAACAGATATTTGATTTATCGGTACCGCATAAACTATATGGAAATTCGTTGCTACTGATTGTTGGGAGATGAAAAATATTGTCAAATAATACGTTTCCAATGTCTCCGTAGTTTACAAAATAATAGGGAACATTTCATGCTACGTATTTGTTTCAAATTTGACATCATAAGGTAGTCTGAACAATCACATGACCACCGCGATTGAATAGATTTTACTCGATTAACCCTGAGTAGCGAATTATTATTATTTATATTAGATTTAATTGAGAGGAGCGAGTATTCATTACGTTTTATCGAATTTAGCTCGGAGTAGCGATTGGCTTCCTATTCCCGGCGATGTTGGTACCACGCAGCGACGATCCGGCTATTGTAGCACGTGGCTTGCAGCTAATGTTTTACATTGTGGCTATAGCCACATCCATCATTCTGGTCCTCATAGTTTTATGTGAGTAGATGTGCTGATGAATCGCATTACGATAATGTTCATTGATATGGCAATTGTTTTGCGTTTACGAAAGGACACAATACATTCATACGCTTCACTTTTAAATCGAAAAATAGATTTAAAAATGTTGTCACTCAATTATTTCATCGATTGATACACCAAACCACTCAATTGCTGAAACAATCTCTTGACAATCAGAAATTCGATTCAATTAAAGGGGCGCACCACTGTGACAGGCCGAAAAAGTCGTTTTCCGATTTTTAAAAATTTACTACGTTATTTATTTGGAATTTGAAAAAAAGGATGTTTTTAAGAATGCATTGAACTTGTTTTGCGTAAATTCTTGTTGAAAAATAAATAAAAAATTAAGAACATCATTGAGGTATAATAGAATCTCTGGATGAAAAATTTGGTCCAATGACTGGATCGATAACTTGACAATGGTTGGTCTGAAAAATGAAAATAATACATTTTCGCAATCTATATCTATCTAACTATACCTATCTATATCTATATAACCATATTTATTTATATATATATACATATATATATATATTTATCAATATAGTTCTTGTTGTACGAAACCATTTTTTCGAAAAAAAATCCCAAAACGGCGGGTCTTAAAAAAGTGTCATTTTTGCGAAACACTTACTTATATTTGCGGGCTCAAAAAACACTAGATACTAAAACGGCTACGTACATCGATAACTACTGAAATTACGGGTTTTTTTTTGCTTTTTTTGAATTGAAAATTGGAGAATTAACTATACCTATAGTAATGATTCCGGCCAGGTCAAGAAAAGTCGTTTCGAGAAAAATGCGATTGAAAGTTTTGGTATACGTAAACCGTTGTGCTACCCACTCTCACTAAATCGTCTATTATTTGGTCAATTTTCGACATTTTAACTCGATTTTTTTTTCACATATTGTTGACTACTTATACTTAAAGAAAAGGCAAGAAAATTGATTTTTTAACCTGTAACGGCGATGTCCCACCTTAAACAATGAAAACTAGTCGATAAGTGGAAAATGACAAATGTTTTTCTTTCGATGCAGTCTTCAAGACGGAACCACCTTTGCCACCGAGTCCCGCACAGGCTGTGCAACGAGAGACCGAACACACCGAAAATTTTTTACAATCGGTCAAACGACTGTGCACGAATACTGGCTACCTTTTGCTCTTATTGAGTTACGGAATAAATGTCGGTGTTTTCTACGCGATCAGTACACTCCTCAATCCAATTGTTCTCGCACATTTCCCCGTAAGTAAATGCAAAAAATCATTTCTAAATTTCAACACCATAGTGGCGTGTATCCTCGGAGCTTTGCACTGAACGATGACGTGTGGCCGAGTACATTGCATTGTAGACAGGCGTGCGAGACAGACTTGTCGAAAGACTGAATTTATAAAACTTGGAATAATTTTTAGACAGCAGATGGCAATGTCCAAGTTTTTGGAATATGTTCTAGTGCATTCTAAATTAAGTTCGTGAGATTTTATTGCGAATCAGTATAAAATTTGTGTATTTTTAGGGAAGCGAACTGGACGCTGGTAGAATCGGCCTAACGATCGTTTGTGCGGGTATGTTGGGCTCGGTAATGTGCGGTGTTGTCCTCGACAAGACTCACAAGTTCAAGTGAGTATTCGATGTCCATGTTCAGATAGAAAAGTATCAATGAGCAATTTAACATTTCTCTAATGCTGCTGGAAACTTCTTACAATGAACGTCATCAAATCTTACGATGAAAACTCACAAGGAACATCCCTTAAGGCGTTAGGCCACAGTAACGGGTATAAAATCATGTGCGAATTTAACAATTTTTGCCGTATGAAAAAGTGATTCACTCATAAAATTAATTACACATTTATTTAGTATGAATATCAAGCTGTTAGAAAATATATATATTTTTTTTCGATGTACAAAAAGTCCGACTACTAATATTTTCTTTTGTTATCTCTTTTGAGGCGCTCCGCGGCGTGACATTTAGCATCCATAATTTTTTACCTAGAACAAAAAACAAACATTCTCGTCCATCTACATTAGAATGCCTGGAGAAGTACGTACGGAATTTAAAAATATTGTTTTATTCACAAGTTGTAGGTATGTGAACTTAAGAAATGAATTTTCAGTGAAAAATTTCGTTACAACTGCTCATAAACTGCTCATAAAATGAAAAGCTTTCGATTAATCAGAAATTCCGTACGTACTTCTCTGCGAAATGCAATTAGGAACATAACTTTCAAATTTGAAGTAAATCGAGTGAAAATTGTTGAAGTTGTTTGTCACGCCAATTGGAAAAAAGCTATTTCGAGAAGTTTCGAGTAGTCGGCCATTTTGGACATCGAAAAAAAAATTTCTAACAGCTTGATATTTATACTGAATAGATGTGTAATTAATTTTATGAGTGAATCACTTTTTCATACGAAAAAAATTGTTAAATTCGCACATGATTTTATACTCGTCACTGTGGCCTAACGCCTTAGGGTAGAACGAGCGCGTGCTCTTGATTTCTATAGATTTTGTTTAAATTTTGACCAGACATTGTTCATATCATTATGCATGTTTGAGTGAAATTTCACAACAGTCAACTATTGAGATCAGGAGATAATGGGTTTTTTAATTGCTACTTTTAACACTGCAGGGTCTGCATTGACCGAAAGTCAGGTCACATAATTCGCCGTACCATTCGATTGTGTTTGTAAATTTAAAAAAAAAATTATGTTTAGACAGCAAACTAGTTAGGGCAAGAGTGAAAAAAGTTTGGATTGTCTTTACTATTCAGTTTTGCTAAAAACGTTCAGTCAAGACAGAATAATTCCCCGTAAAAAATATTTGATCCCTATAATAAGAAGACATATGGCAACACCGCACAACAGTATTGTTCAATATTTCGAGAAAAAAAATTATTATCATGTTCCTAAAGTTAAAAACTTTTATCATAAAAAATATTTGCGTTATAAATATTAATACTTCATATTGTTTATGTTATCTTCATTAACAAATGAAAGTATAGGTTAATTCATAACTAATTAAAAACTTTGTTCGATTAAAAATCACTTCCGAATAAAAATTTGTGTTGCAGTATTATTTTAAATATGTCGCGCAAACTTGTGTCATTGGATACGTGGAACGATGCGGGGTTGCCATGTGCCTACTCATTATAAGGGACAAATATTCTTTACGGAAAATTGTTCTGTCTAAATTTCAATGCAGACCCTGCAGTGTTAAAAGTTGCAATTTTGAAACCCATTATCTCCCAATCTAAATAGTCGACTGTTCTGAAATTTCAATCAAACATGCTTAATGATGTGAGCAATGTCTGGTTAAAATTTAAACAAAATCTATAGAAATTAAGCTCGCGCGGTCGTTCTACCTTAAGCGTTCGCCGAAGCGTTCGAAAACTATTAAATACGTATTTTTTATTGGCAGAAAAACGCTTTTAGGGAGGGACACCACTCCTAAAAGAAAGGCGTGTCGAGGGGTGATTTTGCAGTTTTATCCACAAGCAGTTCACCGATCTGAACGAAACGAAAAACAAAAATTCTTCTAATGCAAAGCAATGAAAAATCCATTATAGGAGTATTACAAGAAAAACAAAATTGAGGGGTGACACGCCTTTCTTTGAGGGGTGGTTTCCTCCCTTAGAACCGTTCTTCCACCGATAAAAAAAGTACGTGTCTAATGGTTTTCAATGCTTTATCACATATCGGAGTTTCAACAAAATCTTATGTATCCCAATAACAAAATCTATCTATCTACATTCAAGGCACTTAGCCTTCGATTTTGATGTACCTTGTTTGCAGTTAGTGTTACTTTATGACGTTTAAAAAAAGTCACTCAATACTGACTTTAAATTTTAGATCAATTGTTTCTACATATTGGGGTGAAATCAACTCTAAGAGATTATCCATGCTTAAAACATTCGTTACGTTACGAACGTACAATTTCAATGCCAGAAAATGATTAGTAAAGTAATAATAAAAACATTGAACTAGTTTTTAAGAGTCGAACTCCTTTTATTTTATCGAACGAGTTTTCGGTGTTTTTCAACAACATATCAATAAATTAAAATATCTTGAAACCGATACGTGGTAATCTAAAAAAATTGAATCGAGATTTGTGACTGTGGAAATATTGTTTTTTCTTCAATCTGTAAATCCTTTTCATCATAATTTTTTGCAATATTATTAAGATCTATGGAAGAAGAATACAAAAAGAGTTACAGAATCTCGATTACCGAGATTTTGATTTTTCAATTATGATGGCCATTGAAGTATATCAAAAGCAAATGATTCCACTATTCTCTGTCATCGTTTTTTTGTGTCAGCATTTTTTAATGAGCAATTGGGATAATTAATAGGGAACACAATCTACTCGTTTCAGGGAAACTGCTCTCGGTGTCTATCTGTTCTCCTTTCTGGGGTCGATAGTATTCACGTTTACCCTGGACGCTGGTACGATAATCGTCGTTTACGTAACTGCCGGTCTATTGGGGTAAGCTGATAAGTTATAAGCCCACCCTTATTCCCATAACTTACCCTCCCTGGTCGTGCCTCCGCTCTGTTTTTGCATAACTGCAGGAAACCTGTAAGACGTGCTTCCGGTGCATAGAAAAATAACTAACCAGGCTTTAACGAAAAATTGACGCTGGCTTGAATTCGTTGTATGTATGAATATATGAATAATCAGAGAGTGTTAAGTCTAGTTACTTTTCTAAAATATTCGATCACTTTCGCCTGTGCGCTGTTGAACATGAAAACAGGTTACAAATATTGGACCTATCTTATTTAAAAACTTTATTTTAGTATTTTTTCACATTTTCATGTGAAAAAACATTCACATGTGAAAAAAAACACTTTAACGTGCTATACAAATTATTTAAAAAGACTTTTGCAACGACTTTTTAAATTCACTTAGAAGAGATTTTCATACTGAAAAAAATAAACGTTGGTTTCATTCAAAAGGTCGTGTAGTTTTTTTGCTATCACGCCCGCCAATTGGGAAAATTCGTGAAAATGAAAACTGGAGAAAACGCGCTTCAAAGTTTTCAAGAGGAGGAAATATGAGTATCAAATATCAATCGATGGCTTTTGCTTTTGACCTTGTATCTTTAAAAATATTTACAATTGGCCTGTGTAACTTTGTAAATATATTCTTGGATAGTTTATCTATCGATTTAGTCGAGAAATTTGAAAAAAAAAACGATATCTCGGACCTTCCAATTCAGGCTTCCGTATTAATGAAATGTGCTCCTAAAATGTTTCATTGAGGAACACGTCGAATTGTATTGAAGAGCATTAATGCCAAGTTTCAAGTAAATCTGACCACGTATTTCTTTTACCGTAAAAACTTTGCTATCCCCTTTTCCCCTTAACGATTGAATTTCCAAATATGCTGGACTTTCATTGATTGTTCCTAGGAGCAGTTATACAAAGTTTCAAGTAAATTTGACCAGATTTTTTTTATTTTCCATATAAACTTTGCCACCCCCTTTCTCCCCTTAGGTGTTGAATTTCTAAAAACCCTGGAATACGCGTTTCATTAATTGTGTCAAGAAGCACGAATACTAAATTTCAAGTAAATCCGACCAGACTTTTTTAATTTCCATACAAACTTTGCCACCCCTTTTCTCCCCTTAAGGGTTGATTTTCGAAAAATCCCTTCTCAAATGGTGCCTGTATAATAAAATCAACATGCCCTCAAAATGTCACGTTTCTACATTTAGCGGTTTAGGCTGAGCGATGATGAGTCAGTCAGTCAGTCAGTCACGACTTTGCCTTTAATATATATCAGTACAAGGATTTTTTTCCATAGGAACTTCAACACCCTTTTTCACCCCTTAAATGGGGTTGTTTCGAAAAATGCTCAAACACGTGTTTACTTATGTTCCTCAAAGATTATTTATACCTTGTTTCAAGCCAATTAGCTCAATAGAATAAAATGCTCCATACAAAACTGTAACAACCCCTTTCACCACTTTAGGGGTTGAATATCACAAATTCCTTTCTTTGTGGGTGTTCACGCCATAGAAGGAAACTACTGCCCAAATGTTACGTTTCTATCTTTAATCAATCAGGGCATGTCCTTTTATAGATGTAGGTTATAATTTAAGGGGAGATATACACCTAGGAGCCGGAAAAAGGTCGTTTTTGTGAATTTCTTCAAGGAAAACTATTTGAAATTTCGGATTGGGGTTTTAATTATCTAAAAGTATATACATTCAAAAATATGTTTAATTTTCTTTATTTAAAAATATCAAAAATGTACAAGGATATTGTATGATCCTTGGAGCGTCGTAAAAAAATCTGCGTATACGGTACCCACTGGCGTTTATTCAAAAAACATCTAAAAAAAAACAAAAAGATGATTAAATTACATACTATAATCTAGTACTTGTCATAGCCGATTTTGAAAATATCGATTTATGACAAAATGGCGGACGGTTGGACATAAATAGTGATTTTTGGACCAAAAATTAGTTATTATTTTGCCTATAAAACAAAAACTAAGTAACGGAAGGAAAAAATCCTATGACAAGTACTAGATAATGGTGTATAGGATAACCACAAAAAACCTCAAGGCAATCGGTTCATTGGTTTTCGAGGTATTTTGGGTACCAATGTGAAAAACGTGGTTTTGAGAAAAACGCGTTTGAAAATCTGGGAATGAATAAATCATGAAATTTGTCAACTTACATGGAATCATCGATATCAGGCCCATAGGTCTTCTACGGTTGACGGAATGTTCATAGCTTCTAAATCCTCGACCTCGACCATCTAGGTGTATATCTCTCCTTAATCATGCCTAATATTATTTATATGGATGATACATAGTGGTCCTTACGTATAAAATTATAGAAGATATAAATGCCGAGAAGTTTGCATCGTTGGAACGCAACGAAAGTTGTTTTTTTCATTTAATTTCCACATTTTAATTATTACAGAAGATCTTTTTTACAGATTTATATTGTGGATCACTAAATAAATATCTTGAAAAATGGTTGAACGATTTTTGTACGCAAAATCTGTCGAACGAAATTGAAGGAATTCAGAAATCCTCATTTTCGTTTCATTTCAACGATGCAAACTTGAACCTCATAGATATAATACGTATAATAATAATAAAATGTTTTATTTAAACACCGTTATTTCACGTTGTTAACTCTGAGGTTTTCTTTTTTTTATAGTTTCTTCATGACCGGTTATTTGCCGGTTGGTTTTGAATTTGCCGCCGAGCTGACGTATCCGGAGCCCGAGGGCACCTCAGCCGGGATACTAAATGCCGTCACACAAGTATTCGGTATAATATTCACATTGTTGTACGGTTTCATATTCGGGGCTTGGGGTGATTTTTGGGCAAACGTTGTGCTCTGCTGCATCCTCGCGCTCGGCGTCTTTTTGACCACAATCATTCCTAACGATCTCAGAAGACAAAAGGCTAAATCGTAGGCAACTCAATGTTTATTTACCCGCAAACCTTTTGTTTTATACTCATTTTACATTGTGAAGATTAACCCCTCTCGCGAAATAAGTTTCAACATTTGTTTTTTGCAACAGTCGCATAGAACGATTTTTAATTTGATGACAGTACCCAATGGATTTCGTACGAGAGTCGATTTATTTACGAGCAAGAGCATTCTAATGCAATGATTTTACGACGAGTCATAGCTGGTCGTAGACAGAGTACCGAAACATTTAACACCTTAAAAAATGCAATAAGAAATACCACTACTATAATATTAAGAAGAATAATACAAATATTTTTGGAAATGCAAGCATTGGAAGAAGGACAAGAGAAATGGAAACGGAAGTTTTTTCAATTTGGAAACCTAAAGCGCTATTCGTTAGGAATTAATTTGAATTAATTCTCCTGTATCAATTTTACTATCAATTGTGTCCATTTTGTTTTAATGAACTTGTAGAAAAATGGCTGCAAGATTTAAGTTTAAAAAAATTCAATTATCGAACCGAAATGGTACTATGGCGCTGAAGTTTGCAGTTGAAGTGCAACGAAAGTTCTTTGCAATTTTTTTATTTCATTTTTTTTATAGCAATCTATAACGTTTGTATAGATCAAGATCGTCGATCTTTTATGAGGATGCAAAATACCTTTTGGGTGATTTTCGGACCCTAATTGGGCATAGAACTGTGGACGATAGAAAAAAAAAATTAACTTTCGTTGCATTCCAAGGATGCAAACTTCAATATCATTTGTGCCGTGAATGACACTGAGACGATTCGAATTAATTAATTTTATGACGATGTCATGAGATTTATGCGAATGTAAGATGCAACGAACATCTGTGAGGGGTTCTACGATAAATATCTACAGGTCTATTGCTCTCGCCATTTTCAAAATGCTTTCACGCCACTACTAATTCCATGTTTTCCTTCAAATAATTCGATTAATAGATATGTCATTTATCTCGAATATGCGATGTTTACATCAATTAAAGTAGCTTTTGGAAAGTGGCCCAATTGAAATTTAATTCCGAAAATAATTTGCTCAAATACGTGCCGTATTAATTTGGCTGAAATTGAGAACGTCGAACGCTTAAAAAGCGCGTGACTCGAGTGTCAAATTTTCTTTTCTTTTGGACATTTTCCTATACGCGGAATGAAAATAAGCAATTGAGAATGACGAAAGTTAAAACCAGCTATATTTAGTCCGTGATACTTTATGTGATCAACCACGAGTGCCAAATTAACGAGACACATTTTATATCCGCCGTCAACTCAAAGTTTTAGCGCCGATGGAGAAAGCTCTATTTTTGGACGTGACTGGAAACAACCAAAGCGCGGTATTTTTTCGGGCTATGAAGATTGACTTGTTAATTGTAAAAAAAAAACGGAAAGTCGTTGATAACAAATTTTAACGACGAATGGAATGATATATGAAGATTGTACGATTGATATTTTAGAACTTATCAGAGTAACCAAATATTCGCAATTTATCATATCAATTTATCATTTTTCACATTCTTTCACCGCATGTGGATAGGCTATTGAGATTTCCGGAACAATGGATTTAGTCGAGGAAAAAAATACCCTAAAAAGTTCTTTTTTTTTAACCTTAAATCTTGGGAGATTTTCATAAAGGCACGTTTTTTTTAGATTACCGTTTATATACGAATGAAAATGGTTTAAATTATTATTTGTAAAGCTAATGACTTTTTCGCATTTTTTCCTTGACCATTTGCATAAGGATGATGGAAACATTGTTTTTTGTTTTTTCGAGTATGGATGATTTCGTTAGCCTGTGCATTCTCCCAATACTCTGTTGATCATCGAACTATAATTATTAGATACGTGGGAGCTGTGAGTAAAAAAAACCACAAATGTTGAGCGATACAGTTTACGCTTTTAGAGAGTAGATTCGTCAATTTGTTGACTTGCGCTATTTGGTGAGAAAAAAGATACAACCACTATATTACGTTACTAAGCACGTTGAGGACGAAACAAAGAATAGCAAAAATAGCAAACGTTTACAAAACGTTTCCCCTGCTTTCTGTACCTGTTGTTATCATAAATATATTTTTTATAGAAAGAATATTGTTCATTTGTGCTGCTTAATGTGAAAGCATGAAACGAATACATCTACGATCATGTTTTAATTGAAGGTTGCCATGGAAATTTGATGGGCAATGGTGAAGAGAAATTGTAATATGTAGCTTTAGTGAGAAAACACCGGTTGGAGATTTAATATTAGTAAAATATGTTCATCAGTTTTAGGCTATTATGCTGTATGCAAAAGTGAACTATTTTCGAGATATTATTATTTTTTTAAAAGGAGGGGTAGGTAACGTTAAAAGTCAATTTAATCCTTCGACTGCACACTGGGTCGTTTTGACCCCATGATCTTTTTCGTGCAAGTACGTATTTTTCAACGCACCTCCCGATTTTAACGAATGTCTGTGAACTCAATTTTTGTTTTCCTTAAAAAAAAATACATTTTGGACCATAAAATACAGAACGTTGACAACAAAAAACGTCTATATATAAGAAATGCGATTTATCGAAATACAACGAACTGAAAAACGGCTGGGTTCCGATCGACCCTACGTGCAGGGTCGAAGGATTAAAAAAACTGTCGTACGGAATCAAACTTTCTTTTATTATTGGTAGTTTGAGGATGCAATAACGAAGAGTTATCAATAATAATATAAGAATAATTATTAGTCTTGTAGAGTTTTGGACCTATAGTTCAAACATGCTTGCAGATTATTCTTATTTTATTGTTAATAATTCTACCTTACTGTGTCCTAAAACTATAAATAATTTAAAAATTTGATTCCATAGAACAGTTTTATTTTTATCAATTTTCAAATTTACCTACGCCGTACGAAAAAAAATATCTCGAAAATGGTTCACTTTTGCTTTACAAGATTATTCGATAGCGGAAAACATGTCTTACAGCCCTTACGTGGGATCGTGACCAATAACCAGTAGGCTTTTATACAGGGTGTCCCAAAACTGAATGCGTTCTCTGAAATGGGGGATTGGGATTGAAATTTTGAGTCGATTGATATAAGCATGCCTGGGTCTCAGACCAACCCCTGAATTATTATTAATTTTTAAAGGCGGGCGCACCTGATTGGCCAGCCTTTAAAAATCGATAACAATTCAAGGGTTCATCTGAGACCCACACATGCTTATATCAATCGACTCAGAATTGCACCCCCACCCCCCCCCCCCCCATTTCAGGAAACGCGTTCAGTTCTGGGACACCCTATATATATACAATATATATAAATATAGGGTGTTTCATTTTAAGTGAAACGACGAAATATTTCGAAAACAGTTAGCCTCGCAGAAAAAGTTGAAGCAAACGCCGATAAACATGTTAAAGTCATATGAAGACGGCCTTCATTTTTATAAATGCGTTAGGAACATCATCTACCAAAACGGAGACACGCAAAGCTAGGAAAAAACAACCAATGGAATCATCCCACTCAGCTTCGATGGACATGAATTCAGCGGTTCATTGGTTGCTTTTTCCTAGCTCCGCTCATTTCCGCTTTGGTGGATGATGACCCTTATACACATCATGCATATGCGTAGTCGGACTTAAGGTGGTTCTGTAGTTTTTTTTACAGATCGTAGGATTCGTTCAAAATGTTTATGTTGAGACACAATTTTGATGAGCCGACTCCCAATTTTTAAAATCAATCCACGATTTCGCTTCTCAGATAATTTCGACAGAAATGGCTCTTTTTGTACTCACTCTCTACACTTAACACCTAAGCGGATAGGACTTTGCTCAGAATTTTTATTATGGACGGTGAGCGGATCTTTCGATTTCTAGATAAAAACACTAGTGCATACAATATTATTGCAGGGTTATTTAAAAAATGGTATTTTTTGCCTACCGACTTTCAGAGTTGTCGCTTGACGAAAAATATTCTTTTTATTCGACACGGTACATAGACCCAGTCTGCTGTGATGAATTGGCAACAGATTGATCAATCCGCTAAGGCGCGGCTACATCTACCTAGAAGCCCGAAAAAATTGCGAAATTTCGAATTTTTTTTCTGGGAAACGGTTGTTGAAAGAGAAACGCATTTTTCTAAACACAAATGTACATCTATTGAGAGCCTTTGAAAAAACACTAACAATACAGTATAAAAAACAAAAACATGGCCAGCAGATGATGACATATTTGTGACGTTTGGCAGTGGACACTCTCCGGCTTAAACGGTCCATTCGAAATCTAAAAACCAAACGGGTTATTCAAGTTAATAATAAATGCGAGTCGTTGACGATCGTCGATTTCAAAAATCATTTTTTTTTAACAACGTGGCGACGCATTGAAACTCGCTCATGCAAAATTTATGAAAAAAGTCGTCATTTTTACGTAACTATTAAAAAATAACGATGGATTTTTAAAAAGTGAGATCGTTAACGACCTTTAGATGTTTCTCATCGTGTCTGCTGTAAATTTTGAAACAATCCATCATGTGGTTTTTGAGATATCATGTCCACCGACTTTGAAAACAGTGTTTCGAGAAAAACGCGTTGAAAGTTTGGAGTATGGTGATGCTACCGCTCGCCCGGCCGACTGTCAGAAACTGTAGAAAAGGTGATACTATCGAATAAAAATATGTTTGGAAACTGCGATTTCTTACCGAGGTAGGTGCCTAGGTAGGTGCAGCGCGTTGAGGGGATCGAGCGATCAAATCCGTGCATTTGAATTACGTTTTTGCCTGGGTTTTAGCATTAAGGAATACGCGATAAGAAGTTTAAATTCATTGATTTTCACGACAAATTTAATTTATTTAATTCATTCAAATGAACATAGAATGCAATATGTTTTTCACATCGAGCGCGCTTCAAATGTTCGGAAATATATTGTAATTTTTCTGTTGATCATTGAGGTTATGTTGGATCCTGTCACGTTTAGCATCATTGCCTCGACGCATAGCTGCCATAGCTTTCCACTTTTTATCACGCGTTTTTTTCTTCGTATACCGACCCTTAAATCTCACTCGAGTTTAAATGTCTGTGTTGCCGTGATTGCAGCGCCGTTTTATGTACCATGTCTGAGGTGTGATTGTCTAAGACATACAGAAGGTACAAGCTCTGTCGAAATTTTCCAACCGACAGCATCACATCAGAGTTGGGTTTCACTTTACGCTTCGGTTGAAACTGTTAGCTCATACGTGTATCTACAGAACTACCTTAAGACAAATCTAACAACCTGGCTGAACATTGATATTCTGACAATTGCCGGAAGTATAGGACCTCAAAGTTGACAACTTCTGTCGATTCACCGCTTGTATTAACATTATCCACAGTGTACTTTAGGAATCCTATTAAAAACGGGTGGGGACCGGAAATTCGAACGATCAATATTATGACCGAAATTTCGAATTCAGTAATGACGAACGTTCCAATATAGATGGATCAGTCTTATGATAGGATGTAAAATAGTTCATCGAAATTGTGAATACAAAAATCTCGAAGTTGATTTATAGCGAAAACAAATATCAGATTTAACAAAATAATGAGAGATATAATATCGATTTGCCTGTATATATACACTAAACAATTCGAGACGTCAAATCGTCGAACTGTAAATATTACGACAGTTTACAATTTCGAATTAATTAAAGTGAAGGACCAAAAAGTCGATCAGTTACAATAGCGACGGGCCAAAATGGCGAACGGTCCGGATAGCGAAAACTTGGGATCGAGCAATACTACTTGTACTTCAGAATGAAGATGGCAGATAGCGTTAGTGGTCTGTCGGGTCGGGCAGCCATGTCATGTTCGCCGTTTAGGTATTCGCCATTACGGACCATCGATCATTTGCGTTTCTAAGATCTACACATTCGAAGTTTGTAGTCTCGGTATATGTCTTTTTGCTATTGACGGTATTACAAATATTAGATACTCACGTTTTTCTATTTTTGAGATATGAATGTTGTAGATTGTTCGAATCTGTTTTTGTATGACTCAAACTGCAGATCATCTGAATATACGTTTCCGAATAAATGAACTCTCGAATAAATAATCCTTTGGGGTAATAGTTATTCGATTTCATCATCGATCAAAGGATAACATTTTGAATAATTTAACCTTCGTTATTTTGAGAGTTCATAATTCCGTCGTTACGAAATCTTTGTCTTTCTATATTTGGTCATCCGACATTTTAACCCGCACTTATTGAAAATATCGTCAGAGGCAAATATCGATTTAGCAAACCGGTGGATTCGGCGACAGGGTGCAGTTGCGTGGTCTCCCGATCTCACAGTCAGAATTTTTATTGAGTGTCCGAAAAGATCTGGGTTTAAAAACGGCAACCAACCCGCGTAGATTTCGCAAATCGAATCATCAACGGGTTGTGCCTGGTTGTAACAGTCGAAAACAGCTCGTTTTTGGGATTTTTTTTTACAAAATCGTGATAATAAATTTCTATAAAAAATCGGTATTTGAGAAAGTATCATCTACAGAAATACGTGCTTAGGTAATAATGTACAAATTCATGATCCGATTTCACTGTACTCTTTCCTTGTCCGCATTGTTTTTTGGGAAGAAAATCCTTTTGCGTTTCTATTCACATCTGATGAATCTCGAGTTTGCTTGGGTTTTGGCACTAGTATATAAAGATGCAAGTTTCTAACTTGCAAAGTTTATATACTACGCATATAAAGTTTTAAAATTGTTATTTTAGTATTGGAGATACATATTTAATACAGTAACTTTAATAGCAGAATACACTCTATTTTTTTGTGTGATGATATTTAATTATAATCGATTTACAGCCGATGCCTGGGAAGCACATTTTGAAAACGTCTTTTGCGGTGAGAAATGCCCTTCTGAATCGAATGTAAAATCGAATAAAATTATCGATTAATATAATCGAATATTATCGTATATAAAAAAAACAAGGAATTTCCGAAACCAAGGAATTTCCGAAGTATCAAATTTAAACAAAATCGCGCGTGTTACAACTGAGAAATTGACTTTTGCAACAAAAATAAGAATCTTTCGTTCATAAAATCGAAAGTATATATCGGAAAAATAATCCTTCGACAAATACTATATTTTGACATCTAGAAAGAGCCCGAGATATTTGAAAAAAATCAATGCCGTACTTTAAAAGATATTTTGCAACGTGAACATAACAGCCTATAGATCTGTCAATTTTTATCCGATCACCTTCAAATTTTCAGTGAATAAGATGATATACTGTAAAAATATATTGGTTTCAACAAAAATGATTTGTCGACTTTCACAACTAGGCACAACCCTTTAATGCCTGCCGAAGTGTCGCTGACTAGTACAATGGAAAATTTTCAAAGGCGAGTTTGCAGGTGACATTGTTCAGTCAGGTCTTTGAAAGTGTACGAAATCCAGTTACAAATATGCATAGTCAAAAGTATGGGATTACATTGAACAAATAGAAGGTAGCCTTTATACAGTTTCAAAGTTGACAATGTAACCTTCATCATTCTTTTTCCGAACCGTAGAACCTTTGCTTTAATGTTTTTCAATCATGGTAGTCGCTTTGGAGAGATGGCAATGATGCACTTGAAATGGGACACTGTACATATATACAGTATATATATACAGTATACATACATGCATATATATATATATATATATATATGTATATATATTGCATGTGTGCGTGAAGAATGTCCCATTTTACGTAAACATGTTCCCACTTCACTAGGGAAATATGTTTCCAAACATGTCGGAATTCCCAAAAATGAAATATGGGCGAAAATATATTTCCATAAAACCGATACTATTTTAATGGAGACACCTAATGCTACAAAGCAGTATAATTCACGTGGAAGCACTTCCAAGATTTCAGCATAGACGTGGATTTTTTTTAACGATGTATGATACCTTTTTCCTTGGTATTAATGCACATTAGAATACAAGTTCATTGAGCCTCGTTATTTATGTCTGCCTTAGTCTTCTAAAAGCACTCACTATTACTTATCACCGTTTATATTCTCCCTACGCTGAATGGCGAGAAGAAGTTGATTTCCGCATTCAATGGGATGGCGTTGGTTTTCACTTCTGTTGGATGGAGCTCCCTAGGACTTATTTTACCAAACAAAATGCTGATTCTGTGAATGATACGTTCACTTGGATGAAACCGCTAGGCGCATGCGATACAGGCTTAAGCCGATCGATGACTATATCCAATGCTCCGCTGGTTTAAAAATTATTTTGGTCGCAAAATAGTAAGAAATGATGAAAAAGAAACAAGTCCAGTCCGGCTACTTTTTCATTACGGATTATTTTTTGCAATGTGCAGCCAAGATACTCTATTTTTATGAAGTGCAGAATTAATTCGACATAATACTTCTCATTAATCGATCCAGAACTGCATCAGAGAATTTCTTGACCACGTACCACCACTATTTAATCATACAATGAAGCAGCTTTAAGGGGGCCAGGAAAAAATTGCCGATCTTCGTGATTTTTTTTCTCGGGACAGATTTCTTCAAAAAAAAATTTGACTTTAGGTATGCTTTATGACTACTACCCGTGCAGAAATTTTGGCAGGGATACAGTTGGATTCTGACTTGTATCCCGAGCTCCCAGTCGGGATCTAGTCCGATATCGGATCAGATTCGAAGACTAAACGTAAGATCCGTAAACTGGATTCCATTAGGGATCCAGAACCGGATCCTTTAATGACTCTAAATAGATTCCCCATGGAATCATTGAGGAATCTGGGAAGGATCACGGGTGAATACAGGCTGAAATAAAATGTCAAAAATGGAATTATGACATGTTAAATTTATTATAAAAATAAATAACATTTATAAAGTTTTGGTGCATTAAACTATCAGTAAAAAAAAAATTTGTCCAAAGATTCAAATGGCAGATCGCGCTCATCGCGAGATTTTGATGTGAATTAAAAAAAATTCACATCAAAATCTGTGAATGCAAATGTATTGACAAGAAATTATAAATACAAAAAAATTCACAAAATTAGTTGTGAATTTTTTCGTATTTAAGACAAATAAAAAATCAAATTCAAAATGATTCGATTAAAATTTGCGCCAAAAGTGAGTTCGTACGTATTTTGAGAGAAAACATTGCCTCGAGGCAAAGACATTTTTGCACATAACTTTTTGTGCGAACATTTCTTTGCCTCAACACAATGTTTTCTCTCAAAATACGTTTACACTTGTGGTGTAAATTTTAATATAACTGTCGTGAATTCGATTTTTGTTTTCTTCAACTTGAGGAAATTCACAACTCATTTTGTGATTTTTTTCATATTTATAATGTAATATTTGAAACTCACAACTATTTTTGCAAAAATTTCTTTGCCTCGACGAAATGTTTTCTCTCGAAATGCGTAAGAACTCACGGTTGGTGTAAATTTTAATCTAATCATTGTGAATTTGAGTTTAATTTCTCTTAAATACATGTTTATACCCACCGACATGTCGGTGGGTATAAACAGAGACTTATTCCCCAACACCGGTATCCTGGTTAGAATCCAACTTGCATCAGTATCGGAATATGTACGACGACGATGGCATAATTTTGAAAATTTTGGCATCATGTGTATTTTCGGTATTACTATGTAATTCCTATCTATAGATAGGAATTTTATAGATAGGAATCTATAGACAGAAATTCCTATCTATGGATAGGAATTCCATAGTAATACAGAAAATACACGTGACGCCAAAATTTTCAAAATGATGCCATCGTCGTCGTACATATGCCGATACTGATGCAAGTTGGATTCTAACCGGGATACCGGCTTTGGGGAATCCACGACAAATCCTGATCGGGATTTGATCGGACATAGGGTATCCCGGTCAAAATTTCTGCACGGGTATTGGCTCTTACGTGGTATTTTTAAAAATTCAATCTTCAACCCTTCTTTGTCATACTTTTGAAGAATCACGTATTTGCCACACTGGGGTTGATTTACACCCCAGCGACAAAAAATGTTATAAAAAATAAACTATTGAATATTTTTACTTGGAAATTTTGTAAGATCATCTTAGGAGTTCACTTTAAAAGGCCATGTAGATTATTTAGCTAACAATGAAAATTGACCCTCATTTGCCTCACTTCTGTAGAATACACATCGATACATTTTCGCATGAGAAAAAAGTGGGTGGAGTGTTTCGAATCCCACAGTGGCAAGTAGTGCAGGTAGGTAGTGTACGGTCTTCCAAACGGATTGCGGAGGATGTTGTCTGACGGCGTGACATGTAGCGACGAAGGGAACAATCTGAGAAGAAAAACAAGTAAAACTTTTCTTCAATTAACACTCATGCGCAAATTATGAACCAAGAAAGTGACGAAAGTTGAAAATCGAGCAAATGGTACGCTTCGAAAAAAATGGCTACATAATGTGATAGAAAAATACGGTTTCGAATTTTCTCAAACATTTAGGGTCATGTTTTAGACAATAAGGTTAGATAGATTTATACCAAATTTCAACAGAATCGTACATGCGCCATTTTTAAAGATCAATCAAAAAATAAAAAATACCATGTAGCATCCAAAACCAGTAATAAAGCATACTCTAAGTATCACGAATGGTGAAGAAATCTTTTCTTTTAAAAAAATCATGAAAATCGGCTTTTTCGTCGACGGAAGGTATCTCCCCCCTTAAGGTAGAACGAGCGCGCGCTCTTGATTTCTATAGATGTTGTTCAAACTTTGACCAGGCTTTGTTCATATCATAATGCACGTTTGAGTGAAATTTCAGAACATTCCACTATTTAGATTGGGAAATAATGGGTTTTAAAATTGCAACTTTTAACACTGCAGGGTCTGCATTAACATTTAGACAGAATAATTTTCCGTAAAAAAGATTTGCCCCCTATAATAAGAAGGCATATGGCAACACCGCATCGTTCCACGTATCCAATGACGTAAGTTTGCGCGGCATATTTAAAATAATACTGCAACACAATCTTTTGTTTGGAAGTAATTTGTAATCTAACAAAGTCTTTAATTAGTTATGAATTAACCAACACTTTTATTTGTTAATGAAGATAACATAAACAATGTAAAATATTAATATTTATAACACAAATATTTTTTTTTATGATACAATTTTTCAACTTTAGGAACACGATCATTTGTTTTTTTCTCGAAATATTGAACAATAGTGTTCTGCGGTGTTGCCATATGTCTTCTTATTATAGGGGACGAGTATTATTTACGGAGAATTATTCTGTCTTTACTGAACGATTTTAGCAAAACTAAATAGTAAAGTCAATCCAAACTTTTTTCACTTTTTCCCTAACTAGTTTGCTATGTAAACATAATTTTTTTCAAAATGTATAAACACAATAGAATGGTACGACGAATTTTGTGACCTGACTGTCGGTTAATGCAGACGCTGCAGTGTTCAAAGTTGCAATTTTAAAACCCATTATCTCCCAATCTAAATAGTCGACTGTTCTGAAATTTCACTCAAACATGCATAATGATAGGAACAATGTCTGGTTAAAATTTGAACAAAATGTATAGAAATCAAAAGCGTGCGGTCGTTCTACCTTAAAGTCATATATACGAGTCCAATGTAGATGAAAAACGTGTTGTCGATTTTGAGCACAAGGAAGTATTCAAACGGTGATAAGTGGTATTAAACGATCTTGGAAGACCCATGTATCATAGGTCAACAAATTGGTATCAGAGTATGCTATAAACATAGCTGAGAAGATCTAATTCCGTTATAAGCCTCGAAATCTCGGGGGCGGCTACACTCGGATAATATTCGTGTTGTTTTATGGAAAACATGTTTTCGAACAACGCACAGTCCAGGATATATTTCCGTCTAAATGGAATACTCTGAATGTTTATGTGAATATATATATATATATATATATATATATATATATATATATATATATATATATATAACTTCCTTATGTATAAAAAGGCGTGGCGCAGTCTTCGAAGCTTAGAAATTTTCTTTTCAATTACCTGGCGTCATGGCGCTCTCGCAGCTCTAGATATTAGAGTAGTTATTATGTAGGCGATGCCCGAACTTTTCAATCCGCTCTCCGAAAAAAGATCAACGTACGTAATAATTCATTCTGTAAAGTTCACAGGGGCTTGGAAATTCTTCACACATCACCGAGCGATCGAAATATTTTATGCGATACATAGGGTTTTTCGATTTGATGACAAAATCATGAGTAATGACGAAGCTTGTCACTTTTACGAAACTAAAAAATATAGCAAATTTCTGGGAAATGGGTATAACGTCTTACTGGCGTAAGTTTAATCAGAAAAGATCTGATTTAAACAAAAGGAATGGATAAAGTTCCGAATGGGACACATCTCCGATTAATTTTGAATTTCGCGTACTCATGTATTTGCACTTGTCGATCACAAATATGATAGTGAAAATATCCGCAAATTTTATTTTCGAGGTCAAAACGCACAGAAACGAATTTTTTTAAAGTTTATTTTATTTGATTGTAATAAATGTTGATCTTGAAGAAAAATGTTTAGCACAAAAGTTGTAGCCTATAAAAAGATTGAGCTTTTATGTTCTATACAAGTTGTGTCTAAAACCATTCTGTTTCGAGAAAAATGGGACAATACTCCAAAAAGTACTTTTTCCTAAACTCCATTAGTTTCGATATTATCTACTTGCGCACTTTACCGCCGGAAGGTTGCAGTTTGATCTTTAACGCTATACGCATACCTAAACGACAAACAAACCCAAACAACGAACCTAAACAACGCACAATACAACAAACAAACCCAAACGCACAGCACAACAAACAAAGTCCAACCTTCTCGAGGTAAAGTGTGTAAGTAGATAGTATCGAAACTAATGGAGTTTAGCAAAATGTACTTATTGGAGCATTATCCCATTTTTCTCGAAACAGAATGGTTTTAGATAATAACTGTATAGAACATAAAAGATCAATCTTTTTATAGGCTATAACTTTTGTGGAAAATATTTTTCTCTAAGATCAACATTTATTAAAATAAAGTAGAAAAACTTTTAAAAAATCAGATATGAGTTTTGACACTGAAAATCGAATTTGCGAATATTTTCACTATGATATTCGTAATCAGCGGATCAACATACGTGGGTCCACGGAATTCCAAATAAATCGGAGGTATGTCCTTTTCGGAACTACCCCCAAAGGAATTACGAAAGGAACAAAACGAAGTCAATTCAACGATAATTAATACATCGCAAATTGATATCCAACATGACGTTCATGTGACAATAACTGACGTATTTTTGGTCGCGTTGGGATATATTATCTGGTAGTCGCAAATGATTTTGATTTTCATTGGTTTATTATGGCAATTCCAGTCTTTTTGAATCTTATAATTTTGCCGAGTGTACGCGAGAATTTTATCTTCTGAAAATATTTATTAACGAAAAAAAAATATCTTAAGAAATTATCGAAAATCTTCATGCATCTTACAGTAAAAAATTCGATCGATTGATCGCACGCGTTTAACGTATCTGAGCCTCCTTAAACGTTACACATTTTGTTTCCCACTTCAATAATATTTTCGGAGGGTAGATTGACCAATTTCGATTACATCTAAATACGGATCATTGTAATATACATATATGTATATATTTATATGTATTCTATGAGTAGTGAAAATCGAAAATAGAATAAAAACTATTTTTTAAATGTATAAATAATAATTAGTTTTATCCTCATCGTTGATTGAACAGGAGATGCCAAAAAATAGCGTTATCGCGTATTAATACTTTTAAGAACGAGGCCTAGAAGAGAATTGCGGATTAACTCCTGATTACCTAGTAAACTCATGTTTGAATAAAATCAACGATTTTCATTGTTCAATATATCTACATCGATATAGAATTGTTACAAATGAAAATCAATACTTTAAGTCATATGCACACGCCCACACAAACACAGATGTATATATATATATATATATATATACATATATGTACATATTTGTACTGATGTTAAATAATAAAGAAAAGTATGTATTTTTGTGCACGAACAGTCTTCTAAGGTTATTTTGTCCAATTCTACATTATCAGTTTTCCGGCGGAAGTTATCGAACTTACCGTTGAGAAGAGAGTCCTTACCGACCAACGAACCGTATTGGAAGTCCCAAACCCGCCGGCATATCATCGGCTGATACTGGCTCATATTTTTCCACGAGATGGCATAGATATATCAATATTTTCGTAATGGAAAATTGATAATTGGGACCTTTTTCTATTGGTTTTAATACATTTTGAATGTTTTTATATTATTTTTTCGTCATAAATATTAATTTAATTTAAAAACCATTTCATTATTTTAAAAAACAATCTGAAGTTTCATAAAAATAGAAATTATAGCACATTAAAGGGACTTTAATTGCCTGCAAAATAATATATATATATATATATATATATATATAGCACTGCGTAAAAAATATGTATCTCCCTCCACCCGGCCTTTCTTTCTGTTAGGCAGTAAAGCTCCCATTCTCACTATATTTGATTACTGGATCTTGACATGAATAACCTCATTATGGGTTCCCAAATTTGTATCACATCAGAATTCGAGGTTAAAGTTGTCAGTGTCACTCCAGATATTTCAGGGGTCTTAAATTGGCATAATTTAAATAATTAAGTTTAAAATAATGAATCGCAACTTAAAAAAATGACGATCACGTTTCTTTTCGATTGTTTTCTTAATAAAACTGTACGTTTATTTTTCCGGACTGACAGGTGAAGTTCGCCATGTCAGGTCGGAAAATAATTTAGGCTCATGCACATAAAAATTTCACTATAAAGATATCCCGCGATGTCGATGAAAAAATTAAAAGGTAACGAGAGCAGTCCTGCGAAAGTCGTTGGATAATTCGTGCCATTGGAAGATCGAAATTTCTGCACGGAACGAACAACTTCGCTGAATCAGGATGGCATTCATATGTGTAAGTTTGGACCTGTTGTTGTCAGTGGTAAATTTTGCTTTGCCCAACTGGCACGAGTCGTTACTCTTGGTGAATGCATGCATAAATTCAAGCTCGTGTTTTCTCATCAGAATTTACGAGAGAATTATTCATCTTTTCACTGCCTTTGTTGCTTGAACAGAGTACATGATCTCATGATCAGAGTGAAAGATATATGTAGCGGCTACATTAGGGTGGTACAATTTTTAGCTCTATTTTTTTTCTTTTTTTCTCTCTATCCAATTATCTTCTTTAAAGAAAAGAAAAATTATCGCGAAAGCTGCGAGCGGTAAAAAAATATTTAGAGGCCGCTTAAGTTTCCCAAAAAAATCAAATTTTCATTAAAAAATCGATTTTTTTTTTCGTCCATATTTCACCCATGAATTTTACGCTTTATAATTTTTAAATTAACCTCGCGAAATATATAGCCGGCCAATGAATATTTAGTGGTCGCTCAAGGTTTTCGAAATTTATAATTTGCACCAAAACATAAATCTCGCATTCACTATAATTCCTTGTAGCATAAAAACAAAATAAACAGCGAAGTGTTACATTGCATGAATAATTCATTATAATAATTTGTAACAAACACCAATTAGACGATATGTGTTATTACGTATTATTTTGTATTATTGTATTATTGCGTCGCTCGTCACAGCTACAATTGGTCCGCAGTTTGATTAACGAGACTAACCGTGGGATGCATTATGATGCGCGGCAAACAACTGCCATTTCACTTTTATGAATAAAACGACCTATGTAAATGTCCCAATTATTGAACAGGTCCCAATTATTGAACACTATCTTGTATTTTTATTGTTTCTCATTCACCTGCATGCATTTACTTATTTATAAAATTTCATTACATACATGGAACTTTTAGCTATCGAAATGTTACCTTACTTGTGCAAAAAAACTTTAATTAATAGAGAAAAAAATTATTTAATCAGCAACGGTGACTCGATTTGACGTCTCGTGGTAACTGCTTATCGTTTTTGCTAAGACGCGCCGCTTCATGCGTAAGGGCATAAAAAATTCAGAAACTGTCGCATCTCAAAAAGTAAAGGCGTTTCAGGTTCCTCAGAAAATTTCGTACAAATAACAATTTTTATGAAAAAACATTATTTAAATATTTGTTAAAAAATACGGTGTTCAATCATTGGGACATAGAAAAAGCAGTGTGTCCCAATTATTGAACACTCGAATTCTCCAAGTTGGCGTCATTAAATCCATCAAAACATCGAGATAGTTAACGTGTGACAGATCGTGTGAATCGGATTTATTCAAACAAAAACTGTAAGTTGCTGAATAAAATTACCTTTATTCTTTTAATAATAACTCTAAGATCGTCAAATATATTTTTTATTTGTATTTTCGTGAAATAAACATAAAAAGGAAAGTGAAAAGAGAATATAACCTAAATCTAACCTAAAAATACGAGTGTACTGTTCAATATTTTTTGCTCTCCGATATTTCAGGGAGCCAAGCTGCGACAAAATCAAACGAAAAACAGAACATGAAAACGAGGAAGCTGAAAATAAAAATAAAATAAAGTTCCAGTTGAAAAGCAAACAAACCAAATGCGAATAAACCAAAAACCTGTCAAAAGAGACTAAATATATATTTTTGTATTTTTACATGATTAACAAAAGATTATTGAAGTGTTTGATTTTGCTTTCATTTCTTAATATTGTACCCAAAATAATATTGTTAGAACGGAAAAAGAATTCTCGAGAGTGTTCAATAACTGGGACATGCCTGTTCAATATTAGGGACATAGGCACTTCCAGTGTTCAATAATTGGGACATTTGCATTCTTCACATTGTTATTCTTTTTTTTTCATTTGAAATAATTTAAAAATAATTTAAAGGGTGATTTTTCCAAAGTAAAAATATCAAAGTATCATTTGAACCTGAAAGCGATGGTTTTTTCTTCATTTTATATTTTTTTCTCTCCGAATTCACTCCCCCAGATCCTTAGCTGTTCAATAATTGGGACATTTACCTTAATTTTATTGACGGATAAGAGCTTTAAAGAATTATTTTATGAGAACAAAGATTTTAATTCTTGGATTAGAAGTGTGAGGTAAATTTGAAAAATTCTGTTTCTAAAGAAAAAAGAATTTATTGTTTTGAAAATTTTACAAAGCATCAAATTTATGAGTAAGAAGAGTAAAAAAAATGGCAAAAATTGGAAATTTCGAATCTCTTGAGCGACCATTAAATATTCATTGGCAGGCTAGAGCTTTCGCGAGGTTAATTAAAAAATTATAAAGCGTACAATTCTCGGGTGAGAAGTGGATGAAAAAAAAATATTTTTTTCAAGAAAAATTTAATTTTTGGCAGTCTTGAGCGACCTTTAAATATTCTTTAACCGCTTGGAACTTACGCGACAATTTTTTTGTTTCCTGAAACAAGATAATTGGATGGTGAGAAGGACAAAAAATGAAGCTACAAATTGTGCCACACTAGGCTACATGCATGCTAAAAATCTGTATATGTACAAACATGAATTTGTGTAATTGATTACAGGTTTTATGCAGTGGTCTGCAGGTCTTGCTCCTTCTATCAATTACCGGATTTCTCATGAGTCTCGCTGCACTCTCGAAACTTATGGAGATCGTTTTCATTATTACTTCGCCCGCTGTTATTTTTATGCTGCGACGGTCTATTACATTCATCCTAGTGAGTACAAAAATAGGAACAATGTTGGTGAATCACGGTCAAAATTGTATCCTGACAAACGCAAAGACAAATTGATTTCATTATAATTAGCTCTTTGGAAAAATAAGACGTCGATTCAAGGTTACGAGAAATATTCTTCCCGAGCACCACACAGTAAACAAATATATTTCACAGTTTCAAGATTATAGGATTACGAACCCAGAGTACCAAGAGTATAAAGATATCGCTTGTTAATTCGGGGCAATTGGTCATATCTATTAGTCATTGGTCATATCACTATTAGATTCAAATTTATACAGTAAAGTCTTTGTCATATATTGAATACTCTCCAAATTTGAAATCGATCGTCTATACCGTTTCTATAAAATTTACAATTGAAGAAACATCTTTTACCAAAAATGTGTAAAATGTTATGAAAAACTGCTAAATCACTCCGCACATTATAAAAATGTCGTCTCTCTTTACATTATAATAATTAGGCATCTCCCATGACGTTGAATTTTGCATTGTTCAGATGCAACAAAAACTATCTTTTTTAATTTTTCAAATTCCCTTTGGCACATTTGAGCTAGGAAAATCACGCAAACATTTTTAAGATTCTTATTCAGCTATCTACAATAAATTCGCAATATATGGATTTTTGGTAATAATTAAAATACGAAATTGAAAAGAATTTTCGTTTCGTTCTAACGATGCAAAATTCATCTCCCATGTTAAAAAGTGTTTGTTCGATTGTAAATTTTATAGAAACGGTGTAGACTATCAATTGAAAATTTAGAGGTTGCATTCACTATTAAACAAATAATTTACAGTATAAATTTGAATCAAATGGTAACACATCGTCAATTGTCCTGAAACTCCTCAAAGACAGTTCGCATCTGTAAAAATTGATAACTTAACATACTCTAGTTGGGTTAGACATTACGTAATCTGCCATTACGTAATTAATATTTAATGTGCATTCTAACGTATACAATTTTTCATTTTGCAATAGTTGCAAAAAAACTTCAACCAAAAACTGTAATAAATAAATTTTCAACGGAGTGGGCAGGGTTTTTGAACCCTTGCTCAGTTAAATTTGAACTCTTCGCTCCTTGGTGCAGTTCTGGATCACTATGAGCCTGCAACGAATCCTCAGTGTGTGTCGGACAATGTGCTCGATTCGACAGATTCATAATAACGATTTGACGAAATCGATAGATGAAATTATGATCGGTACAACACCTGTTCGAATCCGTTATGCCAGAAATAATTGCGATTCTGAACTCGGAAGGAACATCGCGCTATCCGAAACGCGGGATCTTGGGCATTCTCCGGAGAATACGGTGAATGAGGAATTGATAACGTTGGAGGATGATAATGGTGCCGCAGGGCATTCTCGGACGCAGTCCGATGAATCGATGACACAGCCTAAACCACGAGGTACATAAAATCGTCGAGGTTTACAAAATATGAGGTTCTATGAATTTGTTCGCATTACTTTTTCTTGTAAAACAATCCTAATCTAAGTGGGTGGAAGTGCAAAAACATTGTATTGAGATAAACAAGATTTACACTAATTTATACTATCGGTTATAATTAATGTACTATTAAATTATAGTTAACAGTACTTTTTTGTTATATATATATATATAAACATACCTTTTTTTATCACTTAAAAATTTGTCAGCTCAAAACCAACAAATTTTGTTGGAATTTTTTTTCTATAAAGTTCATAATTTTCGAGTTAAAACATCACTTTTAACTTTGTATTTTTTTTATATGTATTCCTCAGAGATTCCTTCCCCCTTTAACATCCCCTCCGTTATTCCTTCCATTCCTTCCGACATTCACAATCCTTCCAGAGTTTCCCTCCCCCGAGTGTTGACCGCAGTCACTCTTTCCTAATGCACTACTGTATCGCATTTGCACGAGGGCCCTGGGAAACTGCGGAAAACCTGGTCCGATACAGGCGGCTATATTTGGCTGAGTTTCAGTTGTATTACCATCAGAAACTCAAACAAACTGCCTCCCGCTCAGAGGTTGACGCGCAAACCAGTGCACGGGCAAGCGGTCACCGCTCCAAGTATTGACAGCCTCTAATGCTGTTTAACTTCAGTGACCGCCGGGCCCGCACACCGACCGCGCGCCCACCTCTGTCGGTTTCATTTTTAACGATACAGTAGTGCATTGGGAAAGAGCGGCTGCGGTCAATACTCTGGGGGGGGGGGGGGGGGGGGGAACTTGCATCGATTACTAGTCAAATTAGCTTAGCACAATTTTGTTAATTTACTCCAGGGTGCTCGCCACAAAAATACGAGTATCCATTCTTCAATTGATTAGAAATCGATCACTTCAGCATGCGAAGTATTGACTGATGGAACATGTTTAATTACTCGAAATTCAATTCTCAATTATCGAATAATGGGTAATTGGAATGAAAATCTTTTCAATTGCCACCATAATGGGTAATTGATTAGAAATGTATGTGCAATTGGCAAAGCCATATTTTTAATTGCCTGAATTATAAATAATTGATAGGGAATATAATCTCAATTAGCACAATAATAGATAATTAGTCTAAGGATACTTTCAATTGCCTGGATGATTTCTATTGAGTCTGAAAATATTGTTAGTTGCCCAAATAATGGGCGAATGATCAGAAATATACATTTTTTTTTTGGAAATGTGGGAAGTACTCGAGCTTAGAGTTATTAAATGTTATCGAACCTTCTTGAAATGTCTCTAATATTGTAGTTTAGAAAGTTATCATTTTTTGAAAATAAAATTGCAGTTATTTAAAATAAAAATATAAATGCTTGGAAATCAAATGCCATTCACAATAAAAATGCAAATTTTTATAAAATTGATATCTTTCGAGAATACTTTTGAAAATATAATTATGTGACTATAATTTTTTGGAAATTTTGAATATTGAAAATATAATTTTGTAAAAATATAATTACTGACGATCCCTGATTTATATTCCCCGAGGTTAACTGACAATATTTGTCGATAAAAATTTTAGAAGAGGAACCATCTGTAGTCTTGGACGATTCGTCATCGACCGTTTACATGAGTCCTCCGAGGATTGCGAGTATGGCTAGTACGAAAAAATCGACGAAGCGGCATGATTCAGGATCGCAATAAGAATCGTCGTTTTTCACTGTTACCATCTATAAATGGCAGAGTTTGGAAATGTTGGAACGAACACTTTGCCGGAGATGGGGTCGCTTTAATGACCCTCTCATGATAGTACACCCAACTTAAATGGAGTTCCCAAGTTCTGCTTTGAAAATTTTGATGCTCGTAGCCAGGCGCTTAGAATAACAAACTTCCGAGGTCTCTGTGATCGAGTTTGAAATTAACAAACGTAATACGCCGTTTGCATATTCGGATTTCATTAACATTCCTACTGGATATTCGTGCACTGGCCAAAGCGACGCATTTGCACTAAAAGGCCCATGAAGGTAAAATGGACCATCGATTCAAGTACATAATACGCGAACGAAACTAATGCCTTAAATTAGCTGATTGTTGAGAAAACAAATTTTCATTTTTTAACAATTGTCGTCTCAAAAATACGTACTTTATAGAAACTTTACCGTCTTTTGAATTTTGCCAAAAGTCTTCTTCAGTCGAAATATTAAACGTCCTGGTAAAACGTTCTATCGAACGAACGAAGGAAAATTGATTCAAAGCCTTAAGGGGCCCGTCCACATTGAGAATTTAAAAAAATCGAAAGCAAGCAAGACTTGAAGAAATCCACGATGCTGAGCAATCAGAAGGGATTTTGTACGATGCAGGAATTGCCGATTGAGTTTAGGTGAGAGTTTTTCATAGTATAAACTTCTAACGCGTTTTTCTCGAAACAACTCGATGGTTTTAAAATGTTGATTTTTACTCTTTTTTTGCGAAAAAACGCGTTTTTAAAATACTTTTTTCGTCTTTTATCTGTAATTTTTTGATAAAACTTTATATCCGAGGGTCATTTTGTAGCTGGTGTCATACTGAATCTAATGGACTTTGATTTTTTTGTCTCAGACAAGCCGTTGCCGAGTTGTGATGGAGCTACCTAGCCCACCTATTTTTGCGGCGTTACGTTAAACTATAGGTTTTGTACTTCAAAATGAATAAAAATGAATTAAAACATTTTTTTTTATGTATTTCAAAAATTTATTTATCAAGCCCAACAACTTTTATATTCACATCTTTTATAAAATCCTCAAAAACAAAATCGTGAAAATAGCCTTTTTTCGTAGCTCCAAAATGTACTGCCCCTAAATTTATTGATGATCGAACGGTTAAAAATTTACGTCACTTCGTGTAATATTTTATGGATATTATTTGAAACGACACACACACACGAGCGCGCACGCACGCACACACACCTACACACCTACACACACACACGCACGAGCGCGCACGCACGCACACACACCTACACATCTACACACACACACACACACACACACACACACACACACACACACACACACACACACACACACACACACACACACACACACACACACACACACACACACACACACACACACACACACACACACACACACACACACACACACACACACACACACACACACACACACACACACACACACACACACACACACACACACACACACACACACACACACACACACACACACACACACACACACACACACACCTTTTAATCGTCAGTAATGATCGCGACGTCCTCGCGTATAATATCTGATACCAAAAGTTTTCCTCGCGTTAACGAGTTCTTCATGCATTGAAAACAAAATGTTTCTCCCCGGTCAAAGTGATGGGCACTTTGCCAGGCCCATTACAAAACTCGACAAGCAGGATGCTGCCGGGACGAATTATCATGCACACAAGGATGCAAAATGGCAAAGTTTTGCGTCCCTGTCGCTTGGTTTACCCAGCAAATTCTGCCCAAAACGAGCACGCTGTTGACGGGTAGTGATAGAACAAATTTCGGAGGTTTTCAGTAAACGGACCTTTGCAATTCCCCAGCAAATTATTCGGATTTTGTGCATACTGGCTCAAGAAGGGTAAATCTTAAAATCTATGATTATAATCAAGAATGTTTGACAAATCGGCAGCATGTTCGCGTATTAACTTGGTAATGAATGACCCACGTGTCATAAAAAAGCGAGAAGTTATATCGCAATGTACAGGGTATCTCATTGATATTGAGAAATCGAAAGAACTCTGAAACAAAGGAGGAAAGACCAAAGGCGAGTAAAGGGACGATTCGTTTTTTATTTAGTGGACGTACTTTTATTTGGTGGTTTTCAAGTAAACTTTTTTTAAATTGGGAATCTATATTTTATATGACTGAAGCAAGGCCAAGTTGAAGGCCTTTCAAATACTTGTGTGTCTAATCTCAAATACAATTATATATTGTAGATAAATGAAAATGTGCTATAGATGTTATTGAAAAAAGCCTTGCATTCTTCCACCGCAGAACACATTGCGAAAAGCTTCCATTTTCATAATAATTAATTGCTGTATTTTGAGATGAATAATTTCATGGGATAATATTAATTTATGTTTTCTCAAATTTTGATCACACCAGAATTCCAGGATAAAGTTGTTAGTGTCACTACAGATATTTCAGCGGTTTTTTTTTTAAATAAGGAATTACAAATTTTCAAAAAAACAATCACGTTTTTTAAAATTGTTTTCTTAATAAAACTGTACGTATATTTTGCATCTCTTGCATATAAAAATTTGGCTATAAACTTATCTCGCGATGTCGATGAAAATATTAAAAGGCACGGAAGCAGTCCTACAAAAGTAGTTGGATAATTTGTGCCACGGCAACATCGAAATTTCTGTACGGAACGAACAACTTTCCTAAATCAGAGCGGCATTCATATGTGTGAATTTGGGCCTGTTGTTACCAGTGGCGTTCTTATAATTGCCTTTCCAATACTTGTATGCCTGATCTCAAATACAAATATACATTATATATCGATAAAAATATATCATATATATCGTTGCAAAAAAGCATTCCTTTACTGTAGAAAATATTGCGATTGTCGTGTTCATTTCGTGTTCTAATTTTTAAGATACATGATTTGTGAATTCATAAACCCCACTCGTGTTTGAATGGGTGGGGACATACGCGCGTAGCCCCGGGCCGCAATATATTCAATTCGCCCCTGGACGCAAGAGGCGTCTACGGACCAATATCCAAGGATTGCTGGAATAATCGGCCAGGGAATCTGACACAAATCTTAAAATGCGATTTACACGGCTCCTGAGTATAAATCTAATCTTGGCAATACGTATGTTGCTCCGGGCAGCTTACAAAACAACCGACGCCTTTATTGCCCCGTCAAGATGTCGAAAATAAAAAAAATAAACATATGGGAACCCGGAAGGCCATAATGCAAGATGAAGGTGTATTTTTCAAGGGGGGAACGTCCTCCAGGCAACAGTTTTGTTTTATTGCTTTTAAAATTCATTTAGTATCTGAAGAATATATTTCCAAAATTTGAAGCCCAACAGAAAGTCCTAAAGGTCCCTAGGAAGTCACCGAAGTGATGCCCTCCAAAAGTAGCGAGAGTACGTAAACGAGCACGCGCCCTTTGCGGCCTCTACCTTTTAATTTCTTAGCCAAACAAGTTTGCTAGTTTACTTTTTAAATAATACTTCCGACCCTTCCGACAGTTGTAAATAAAAATTCGGCCTGTGTAACTTCAATCTTCATTTCAAAACTTCAATCCAGTTTTTCTCGAAACGTGTTTTTTTCGTGCCGTGGAATGTAACTCAAAAAGTAATGAACCAATCAACTTAAAATTTTGTACAGATATTCTTTAACTTATCGGCCTTTGCACAAACCTAAAATTTCGTATAAATTGTTTTAATAAATATTGTTTTTAATGATTTGTTTATTAAAAGAGGTGTTTTTTTCTTTTTGTTCTCAAATTTTCATTTTTTTATGCTAAATTTAGGTTCATGCAAAGCGTAATGACTTATTTTAATGAAAATAATGGTTTCGTTGATTTAAGTACAAGGACCTGGGCGTTCCACGGCGCAAACTCTAGGGGCCAAGTTCGAGCACCTCTAGCGCTGGCATTTTTTTTTTCACTCGTGAAATTTTTTGTTGTATTCATTTGAACGTCAATATTATTATGTAATTTGATTCATTGCAATAAATGCTCTCGAATTTTTGTAAAAAAAATTATTGAAAAACCTGTTGCCTGGAGGAGGTTCCCCCCTTAAATGGATTGCCTAAGTCGAATGACAGGGTTCAGACTAATGGAAAAGGTTCTTTATGCGCATGACATAATCACCCTAACTATGAATACGTTAAACTTTAGCAACATTTCTTGATGTGCAACGGATTTTAATGGTACAGTAAGTTTCCTTGCAATACAGTAAATGGTGACAGACATCAAGAGAAATTGGAAAGGGCCGCTGTACAGTTTTTTTATTTCTGAATTTCAACTTTATAATGGTCATTAATCTGATGTCGTCTGTTACCGAAGTGAAGTCGATCATCTTATTCTTCTTCTGTTCCTCCCCTGCTTGGGGCCCTTGGGAAATCGATATATCTCGAATTACATCCGGAGAGCAAACGTCATAAAAATTCCAGTCGCTGTACTATATTCTAGTTTGTGAAATTGCGAAATTTATTCTGTACCCATAAAATCTTTTGTTTTTTTTTTCGGTCGGTGACCCATAATGGACGTAAGTTATTTACGTGTATATATTTTCACGTACCTACTCGTAAATCATAATACACATTTTTCATTCAATACCACTTTTCGTATAACGATAAAGACGTATAAATATTCGGAAGATTGAATATATGGAAGAAACAGTGCAGCTATAGTGTATATTTTTATTATTTGTTTATGCATCCAACTGGCGCGGTATATTTTGTTTATTTGAAACAGAGAATAAAAGTTGAGCGGTAAAAAAATTAAGGGGTTAGGCCACTCTAGAGGTCGAAAAAATAGGCTTTTTGGGGATTTTTTTTCAGAAAAACTACAAAATAAATCGAGATTACAAAAAAGGGTGTATATCATACATATCAGTGACTGCATACAATAATTTTTTTGAAGCGATTCAACCGATCCACTTGAAATGTTGAATCTATCTTGAAAAATACATTGTCTATGGAAGTACGTAGGATTTTTTTTATTTTGCCTAGTTCATTTGTTATTAACAATTATCTGACGATTTTTAGGCAAATTTTTGGACAGTGAAAAAATTGCCTACAAAATCGTCGGATAATTGTTAATAACAAATGAACAATGCAATATAAAAAAAAGCATACGTACTTCCATAGACAATGAATTTTTCAAGATATATTCAACATTTCAAGTGAATATGTTAAAAATTGTCTGACAAGGAACATCCCTCGGTGACACCCTTTGATTTTGTTGAAATTTGGATATGTTATAAAGCACCGAAAAGTAAGCGATACGTACTTTTTTCTATCGGCGGAAAAACGGCTTTAAGGGGTGAAACCACCCCTCGAAAAAAGGCATCTCTAGGGGTAATATAGCAGTTTCACACACAAGGAGTCCACCGATTTCAATTAAACAAAAACGAAAATTCTTCTAATCCGAAGCAATGCAAAATCGACTATAGTGACATTGCAAGAAAAATTCAAGGGTGAACCACCCCTATATTTGCTTTTTCGAGGGGTGGTTTCACCCCTTAAAACCGTTTTTCCGCCGATAAAAAAATACGTATCGCTTACTTTTCGGTGCTTTATAACACCAAAATTTCAACACAATCGAAGGGTAACCTGAGGGATGTTCCTTGTGATTTGTTTCCGGCCAACTTAAAAAATTCAGTTTTGAGATAAACGCTGCACAGCCGCCATTCTGAAATTAATCGCTTCAAAAAAATTATTGTATACAGTCACTGATATGTATGATAAACACCCTTTTTTGTAATCTCGATTTATTATGTAGTTTTTCTGAAAAAAAAATCCCCAAAAAGCATATTTTTCGGCCTCTAGAGTGGCCTAAGGCCTTGATGTTCTCAGATGTATTAATTCGTATGACAGATGGAAGTCATGTTGTCAGACCTCGGAGACAAGGTGCCTTGGTTGTCTTCCACGCTCCGACCGGAATATGCCCCTTACGTCAACACCGCTGGAACAGTTCTACTCGGCTGGATGGTCGTTTGTTGGATATCGCACGTACGGGTTTTCCTCCTTGCGAGATCACAAAATTAATTTTACTTCTCGTGAATTATGTATGTTCAAGATGTCACGATTTGCTTTTTCTCTTTTCTTTATTTCTCGAAGTGTATTCTCGTGTTGGAAGCATACTACCGGTTTGTAGTAACGAAGGCAAACAAGGGAGCTAACTATTTGTTAGAAATTGTTGATTTATTTATTCTTTTAGATCGTTTGGACACTTTTAGCCCCACTCATGATCAGTTCAATAGCAGTCGTTATAGTTTGCCCAAGTACGACACGATGGATGATAAAACAGATGGGACCGAATGTCGAGAACGCGGTTCAACATGTTACGTCCAAGTTCCAAGCCGTGATGGCTGACCTGCGATGAGACAAAGATGATAAACCATCCTATCGAAACAACGAGTGATGTATGATCGCTAAAGATACACTCTCGAGCCGCAAGTCTTCAAGATGAACGAAAGTCTGAATTCAATGACTATCGAAGTGCTCGGGAGGCTACGCCAAGTGTAAAAACAAGACTTCCAAACGAACTTATTATGATTTCTTCGTCAGTGCGGAAAAAAAAGAAAATTCTTTGTCCATTAATTAAAATCTTATTCGAACTCTTTTCCTCGTCGAGATTCTAACTTTCCGTCTATTCTTTTTACCTTTTTCATCTCTTTTGCGTCTTTATTATTCCACTGGTTTGAAGACTGGGGCTTCTGCGTACCCAGTTTAATTGACGGTAAACTTTTTTTCCTTTTTTTTTGTTATTGACCTACTCCAATGTTATTCTTTCTTTTAGCATCAGTCGTCTCAAGTCATTCTAGCCGTCTATTGGCCGCCAACGCAGAATAAATATCGATGCATAGCAATGAGAAAATAAATTTCATATCCAAGGTCTTCGGTTAATTAAAGTTCTTTGACTACGGGCTGATGGCGATCGTATTACATAGTTGCCAATTACATGCGCCCAGAAAGGGATGGATTTTCTGTATACATCACTCATTTTTCCTTCTCCTCGCCCTTCAACCCACGAACCCTCTTCCAATCATGCACCCGTGATAGCACAAAGGCTGCGATTCCTCATCGTGGCTGGGACATCGGAACATCGGGTCGAAGCCGGTGATGTAATTTCCAGTTGACTTTCAGGTATGAAATAAGAGCCCAGAAATATTTGAAGCAAACGACTCGACAAATCGAGAAAGTAATTATTTGTAGCACCACGTAGAACTGCGTGCAAAGTTTGTTGGTCGATATCTTGTGTCCCAACCAAGTGGGAGGAATGACGAATAGCAATAGTTTGATTAAGATACTAAGCTAGCACTATTCAATAAGATTACTAAACCACATCAGTTGCAAATGTAGTTTCGCCCTCTTCCCACACTATAAAAGAGGCACCACTATATTGACATCACCTCCTGCACGTCAACCCCTTGGCAAAGTATAAGTTTCGAGGCGATGAATGGCAAACACCGAGGCGCCAAAGTTTAATCAACGGTTTTCGTCAATTGCCGAAAGAAAAACCGTTTTCACGTCATTCCATCGTCGTGTCACGTCCATTTCCATTCATGATGAATAACTCCCACGGCCGAGTGTGCTGTTGGCTCAACAATTATGAAAACTGCATGGCAAACTCACGTTGCAGTGTGATATTATCGTGCCCAATGTGGTTGCGCACAGCCCCGAAACCCTTGCAATATTCTATGATGAATGCGGAATGTATTAGTCACGTAATCGAGAATGGGCGAGAACGGAATTCTCGAGGGCTGTTGCGAGACCGTCTATTGTATGTAAGCAGTCATTTTGACACGGCAGGGAAGTGCCTGTGTCATAATGCAATGAGCTTGCAATGCATCATTTTGGGTGACGTTACTTTGACGTATGGTACATCACTTGCTCTGAAGAGTATGGTGTAGTTTGGTGGATGATTGACGCCCAACATTGGCTGTCATAGCGACGTGGAAATGAAAAGTTTTCACTGCCCCGCTAACGATGACGCAGCACGAAATGGTTTATGGTACTTGGCGAATACACAGATGAAGAGCCTTCTATCTTCCTCCGTTCGATCATCTCTATCTCCCTCAAGCCTAGCTTTCTGCTCATTCGTTCATGTTCCTCTCTTCATTGCGTTCACGATGGACGCCACAAGGGCGGAAGTTAGAAATGGGAAATATGAATGTGCCTGCCTTCATCTTCTGTTGTTACATTATGGCTTCCTCGTCCAGCGGAGTTTCGGAAGCCGTAATTACTATTTGATGTGACTGAGATAACACCGCGACCTATAGGAGATCCATCATGCTTCTATTAATAGGTAACTTTTTTTGGCTCAAGCTCGATGCGCCAACCCCAAATCGATATGTCTGCGCAAGAATTCATCGTGCAATATATGTATGGGACTACTTGAACTTTTTACATCTTGTCATCTTTGGGGATCATTTAATTGACAACCCAAAAAATAAAAGTAGAGTCGATATCGTCTTGTAGGGGAACGCTGATTGAGCGTCCGGCCTGCGCGCTGCGAGTTCCCGACAACATTCACATACAGATGGTAGTTTCCTTTCATAGATTTTGGCAGATTAGCATCCAGCTAATCTGCCAAACAGCAGAAAAAAATCTGTCGTTCTTGAGAGGGTGCATTGCTATTAGGTAATTTGTAGTGGAATGCCAATTTATAGCGAGAAAGTTGATTTTTTAAAAACATCTCACTGCGTTCACATGTTGATATTTTCTTCCAATCTATCAATGTGAGTAAGAAATGGTTGTATTAAGGGGAGATATCCACCTAGAAGCCGGAAAAAGGTCATTTTTGTGATTTTTTCAAGGAAAACTACTTGAAATTTCGGGTTGGGGTTTTAATTATCTCGAAGTATATACATTTAAAAATATGTTTAATTTTCTTTATTTAAAAATATCAAAAATATACAAGGATATTGTACGATCCTTGGAGCGTCGTAAAAAAATCTGGGTATACGGTACCCACAGGCGTTTCTTCAAAAATCATCTGAAAAAAACAACCAAAAAGATTATCAAATTAGATACTATAATCTAGTACTTGTCATTGCCGATTTTAAAAATATCGATTTATGACACAATGGCGGACGTTTGAACATAAAAAGTGATTTTTGGGCCGAAAATTAGTTATTATTTTGCCTATAAAACAAAAACTAAGTAACGGAAAGAAAAATCCTATGACAAGTACTAGATAATGGTGTATAGAATAACCACCAAAAACCTCAAGGCAGTCGGTTAATTGGATTTCGAGAAATTTTGGGTCCCGATCTGAAAAACGTTGTTTTGAGAAAAACGCGTTTGAAAATTTGGGAATGAAGAAATCATGAAATTTGTCAACTTATATGGAATCATCGATACCAGGCCCATAGTGTAGGTCTTCTATGGTCGACGGAATGTTCATAGCTTCTAAATCCTCGACCTCGACCATCTAGGTGTATATCTCTCTTTAAGGTATTCCTTTCGCGCACCTTATCCTCCATTGTGGGGACATAAGGAGGGCCCTTCTGAATCATTAGTTAAATTACATTGGCTCTTAAGGGGTTGCACCACCCTGAGAGGGTAGAATAAGACTCGGTATTCATGAATATTTTGTAGCTAAACTAATACATATTTTTTATATCTATCTTTACACTCTTTTAGTACATGGTTTCGGCTTCTTAAGGGGTTACCCCCACTTGCGATTTTGAAAAAATCTATTTTTTTATTGCATTTTTTGAAGTATAAGTATCTGAAAATATGTCCCGAAAATTTCAAGTCGATCCGAACAAAATTGACGGAGATATGAGCGTTGAAAGAGAAGAATCCGTTGTGTAAACGACCGGAAATTGAAACTTTAAACGCGTTTTTCTCAAAATGGCATTTCTGAAGTCGGTGACCAAGATTACTCGAACACTAATGAACCGATCTTCTTAAAATTTTGCAGGCTTATTTAATACATAAAAATGTAGTCTTTAATCGTTCGATTTTTTTTTCCAAAAAAATGGCCGTTTTAAAGCCAAAAAACGGCCGTTTTTTTCTCGTTAAAATCGAACCATTAACTTTGACTGTCCGCCATTTTGTGAAAAATGAATATTTTTTAAAATCCGTCGATTAAAGATTAGTTTATACTTATATTTGACTAAATCCATCCGCATTTTTTTTTTCAGATGATCCACTTCGCCACAACGTTGGTCACCGCAAACCGTGTATATAAAAACCGTGTGTGGCCATTTGCCACTAAACAATGTAATATTTTTCAATAAAAAAATTACTGAAAGTTCTTCAAGATGTGTTCTTTAAGATGGTATATTGATCGAATAAAAAAGTTTTGTAGTTTTCTTTAAAAAAATTCATGAAAAAGGCCTTTTTTGCGCTACAAGTGGGGGTAACGCCTTAAAAACTTTTTTTTATCTAAAAATATTGATAATTGGCGGAGATACAAGCTTTCGCGTGCGTCATGTTTTTTTTCCACATTAAATCTGCGGAAATCCTAATAGCGTCGCGGTTCATCTGAAACAACAAAAAAGTGAAAATATTTTGTTAAGATTGGTTAAATACACGGCGCTACATAGGATTTTCGGGAAAAAAAGAGAAATGGATTTTTGTCATTACGCAGAAATTAAGGTTTGTTTTTCACCTAAAATTTCTACTTAAAACATTGACTAAACAAAAACAGTTGACATTAGAAAAAAATCCTACGTACGGATTGAGCTAATTACGATACAAATGTGTGGTATAAATTTCAAATCGATCGGAATAGCTGTTGTTGAGTTATATTTCCCGCAAAATCGAAAAATGTCGTTTCGAGAAAAACGCGTTGAAAGTTTTGACGCGGTTTCAACAGTGAAAAAAAAACATTGAAAATTTGTGGCATACCTTGTCGTATGGTTAATCGATGATTCGTGCTCCATATTGGGGTCCTTCCTCGGCAAGTTGCTGGTACTCGAGAGATAATCTTGACCTTCTCCAAGCTGTTCTGGCCTCTTTTGTACTCTCTTGCGCGCGTTTTTCAGCAAGCGATATACGGTCCTCGTCTTCGCCATTGCACATGTCATAACACTTACTTCCGATGATTATGTTTAAGGGAGACTTTGTCCTTTGTGCCCAGCGGGAGATGTTAGCGGCTCAACATGAGCAGCTAGAAGAAGAGGAGGGATGCCTCTATGGACCAGGCATTGCCGATTGGCGGTAATTATAAACACATTTGTGTAAACACATTACAAAACTTTAAACGCGTTTTTCTCGAAAACACGTTTTTAAAAATGGCTGACATTCTCCTGACCGTTGTAATTAACATATCGACCTGAAATTTGGAGAGCATACTCAGAAAATATGTCTTCACGGAATGACGGATCGTTTTTTCGATAGATACATTTTTGCATTTATTATTTATCTTTTTATGCGAAAAAAAACGCGAAAATTCTATTTTTTTAAAATTGCCGCCATTCTCCGAAATTTGTAGTAAACGAAAGACCCATCCGCCATTCCATGACCAAAGGGTCACAGATTGATAATATGCTTTGAATTTGTGTTTCAGATCAACAAAGAGGGGGCAGTGATGTCAGCCGTTTACCTCCCGCGATTTGAGGACCTGTCTTCGCGGAGCTGCGACGGCCGCCATTTTTTTTTTTTTTTTTCAAAACAAATTTTTTTTCACGTTCTGTATATCATAAATAAAAGCAAGAAAAAACCGCACTCAAAAAGCTTTACTCGTTTCCTTTATAAAAAATAAAATGTAAACACCTGAAATATGGCACTCCAAGGAAAAAGTCTCCCTTAATAGGTGTAACATTAATAAAAATGTTACTATAGCCATCATTGTGAAGACATGTAGCGATATAAGTAGCTATTTCAACTACTTTCATCCACTGAAACTTATTTTAGGTCCGATTTTCCATATCATAGCGTTTCTGCTTTCGTTACAGTTTTGATTGTGTCCTCCTCGATAAAGTTCGAAAGAAGCATAGTCAGTGGGAACTTTGCAAACAGAGCGAAATGCTTTTAGTACATGTTTATGAAGTGCAAATTTATGCTGATATTCGTGAAGGTTTGCTTGTGCTTCCGCTTTTCGCCATGTACACCAACTCTTTTCACCGGGTGGAAAAAAATCGTGTTTAGGCTGTTCGTTGGTCGAAGATTTACGATAAACAGTCGCGTAGATTGTGTGTTTCATTCCTTCTACAGAATTACAATTATTTCTTATCGCCAATGCATGATAAATGCTCAATTCGTCTATTGGCTTTCCTGCAAGTTTACCTCTACCGCCAAGTTCTTTATCATCTTTTTTCACCTTGTGGAGTCTTGTGCCCATCCTTTCTTGCACATGCCCATTGAAATCTTTTTTTTCGAAATCGTTACCATACGGTTTCAATTCTACTAGTGCCTTCGTTTCAAGACCTGTATGTAAGACTATTTAATTGTAGGAGAGAATCTATCTAAAGGAGCGCTGCACAGTTCGGTAGAAAAAATTAATAACTTTGTTAATATTGTAGATACAGACTTCGCATTCAGCTTAAAATGTTCTTTAAGATACAAACTATGAGAAAAAAATGAAACCAAAAAATCGAGTTTTCGAAAATTTCAGGGTGGTGTAACCCTTTAATAAAAATAAGTGACAATAAATTATCATACCCAACGATAAACTGGAATAAAAAATTCGCGCGAGTTTAATAGATATAGACATTTTTACATTTTCTCTGGTAAGTCTTCATTGTCGTTACGGAATATTTAGATTTTTTGACACGCGTGAGCAGTTTATATCAAGCATCTGGAGTTATTTAGTGTACAAGTTATTGGATAGAAATGTGGCCAGCACGTCATCTTCGAAAAGCGCCGTGTAAATAAAACGATTTCTAGAGTCGTAATTTTTCGTTTAAAGTTCTTTTTTACTTGTTTTTAGGTGAACATCAGTTAATTATTAAATATTCGAGTTCGCGAAAGGAATACCTTAATACAACATAGAATAAAGTGAACCCGGACACATGTGAAATTATGCTTTACCATATTACTATTCAGCCGATATTGAAATATGGATATTTTATATTTTTTTTATTATGAAACTCAATTTTGACTAGGTGCTGTCCACATACTACGTTACACTCGGATATAATCAACAATTCATCTGAAAGAATAGTTTCCAACGATTCTACCTCAGGATCTGGTCAGGAGAGCTTCCGATCTTCAACAGAGATCATTGTCCCAAAGTTTCTTTCCCATTTTTCTCGGAGCGTCAGAATTGCCATGTGGAAGGGCCGCGGTGCAAGATTTAGGTTATATATCACGCTTCCGGAAGATAAAATTGATCATATCTCTTTGACTGCTGGAACTTCTTGTCCACCATTATTCCGAAACAAGCAGTTGGGGTCCTGGTAAAGTGGCATGAGCCCCGGGATGATCCGGAACAACCTTGCCGTCCATTATGGAGACACCGAAAAAAATTGGGGCGTAAAATTCAACTTGTGGGAGTTTTCGGCCATAATCTCCTGTTGGATATTTGGAACAGCTATCCGTAAATCATTTGAACCTTTTTTTCCCACTATACAGTACCTTGGTAGATCTGGAATTTTCGTTACTTTTCCGCCCTCGGAATATCCCATAATACCCTCGTACTACATTTTTCGAGGGTGCCTCTTTACTAGTTTTCTACGACTACGTTCGCGTCTTTCCTGGTGATTTTTTTTCGGTTCGTACTCTAATCTTTAGTGTGACCATGACATAGTTCAATGCGGCGGAACATCTGGTAGTTGATGCCTCAGCCCTTTTTTTACAATGCCCCACCGCACTCTAAACGGTAAATAGCAAGGTGGTTTTTATGCATACACATTACATGTGTGTAATTAAAACCAGCGTTGGTTTACCCTCGACCATTTTCGTGTTCCGGTTCGGTTGTAGCGCTAACCAGCCGTTATATCCGATAGCGGATAATCTGGCCACTTCATTGTTCCTACTCTTCCATGAAACTTGTTATGTAAAAATATACACAATGCAAAAAATTCATTCGCCAGACGCGGAGCTAATGGACGCGGAGCATTAGTCGCCTGGGGTTACGGTTATGTTTGTCGGAAAAGATTTTATAACCGCGATAGTCAATGTGCTTGGAGACACCAAGTAATTATATCCTGCAAAACTCTTGTGAAGCTTCGTAAAGCCAACAAATTATTGTCACTGGTGGCAGCGAATATACGAAATAATCTCATCTTTTCTCATTTTGATATTGGACAATTAAGTAGAAAGGGACTTATCGGCTTAAAAGGCTTAAGGGGCTATTCTAGTGTGACGGCTCAAAAATAAGCTATTTTAAAGAATTTTTCAGCTGTTGCATGTATGGGGACAAACTTTCTTTTCGTTTAAAGGTCCACTCTTCTAGAATGGTTTTTTTTGCATATGAATGTATATTTACTTAACAATTTATGATTGTGTGAAGGCATGAAAAAAAATTATCCGAAAAAAGTGATTTTTTCGACTTTTACAATCAGGCGTAACCCCTTAAGGAAAATGAGTAAATTAATAGAAGAAAGAACATACTGACCCGACTGTTTGACCCAATTTCCTAAAATGCCAAGACCGAATGTTAAGCAAGTGTCGAAATTTACGACTCGCTTATCAAATCAGAGTCACGATTTTAGTTCGATGGCAGAACTTTACTTTTATAACGAAAGCTACATTGTTAAATTAAATGAAGCCTGGCTCTCCTGTTATTTTATGAAACATGAAATTATCCAACATTGAGAACGATACGTGATGGCGTTTCCATATTTTTAACGATCAGTGAAATCAGTTTCGTTGAGATTTATGACACAATCCTAATGTGTCATAAATCTCAACGATACCAAAATATAATGCGAAGTTGGTTGGGGTCGTGGAAAATGGCGATACCGTAGCGCACAAAAATGCGAAGGCAGCTAATGGTAGTCATCTCGAGATCAATGGTTTTCCTATACGCGGTTTCGTATTCTGTGAATATTTTTTTAAATTACGAAAAATCGCGTTCTCTACAGCTGTTCCAAGGTGCGGTGAGTGTTCCCTGAGGAAATCTTTCAACGTACCACGATGCACGATGTAGCCTGATGTACCGAATTCATTCGTTCGAAATGACTTATTCACGTTAAGATGGAATGACACACCATCGCCGTCGGTATGGCAGAACACGATTGTAGATACCCACGGATTTCCGAAACGGCTCTTCAGAATTTCATGAAATTTGGTCAGAAGGCGTCAAATTGATAGACGAACCGCTGTCTGCCCCTCAAATTTCTTGAACTTGAGAAAAAAAAAGTAGATTGTCTTACCATGCTGAACTCGTGATTGAAATGATGAAAAATAAAAAGTTTCGCTAATGCCACGACTTGGAGCGGAGCAGAGCCGCGTAGCCACATTAGAAACACACTTTTTGACACCTCAATCATTTCATTCCTTCGCATATCTTCGGAAATCCTTGGGTGTCTACAATTAATAGGTAATACCAGACGATTTCAAACAAATCTCGCACGATGTCCGAGATAGCTAGTTCTCGCGAATTCCGGCGAAACGCTCGTGACGTGTGCTGCAGACGACGCGCACGAGCTCGATACGCCGGCAAAGTGGCAGCTGATATTTGGCTGCGTGTGTGAGTGCCCTCGAAAATGGCGAAAAAGTTTTGTTTTTTGTATATAAATGACACGAAAAATAAATTTTTGCGTGACCTCAAGTGCGACGATTGCGGATATTTTCCCGGATTGAATCACCGGGGCGATGTATCCGACGAGCCACAGGTATTTGCTGAGGTTATATAACAATTTATTAAAATATTTTTTTCTGAGCTCTCCAAATCTCAATAAATAAAATTAAATAATTTCAAAGTTGCAGACGCGTTTAAAAAGAATGCCACTGCTGCGATGAAATATTTTTGTGTACAACGGAGCCTCCGGAGATCTGGCGTTTGTCGCTAAGCGTACAAAGGTAGCGGCAAACCACCGTTCCTCTTGTCGTGGTCTCAGCAAGCTCCGTCGGTGGAGATCTCTGAAAAGGACACTCACTTTGTAAGGAGACCTCCAGTGACTCATTACACAAGTGCTTCTCCGGCTCATGGAAAAGGGTTCTTTTTTTCCCCGGTGGCAAGCGGCAAAGCACAACAATTTGTCATCTGCAGCAAGATCTTCACACGTACCCTGTATCGGTACCGTGCAGCGAGATCCATGCTGACATATTTTACAAGTATCTTGCAGCGGAGTCTTTGCACGCCCGTTGCGAAAGATACAATGGTGTGCCAAGACCAAGTTCTACGCAACCGCATTCGACAGGTGCCTTCCAGCGAGATTTTCACCGGCTCGCTGCAAAGGATTCTGTGATTTGCCAAGAACAAGTTCTTAGCAGGCCCGATCGACAGGTACCTTGCAGCAGGATCATGGCAAGCTCGTTGCACAGCACAAAAGTTTCATCTGCAGCAAGATGCTGGCACGGACACTGTATCGGTGCAATGCACTGAGATCCATGCTGGCACATTTGATGGGTACCTCGCAGCGGAATGTTTGCATGCCTGTTGCGAACGATACCGCGTTGTGCCAAGAACAAGTTCGTCGCAATTCTGTTAGACAGGTGCCTTCCAGCGAGATCTTTATCAGCTCGCTGCAAAGGATTCTGTGTTCTGCCAAGAACAAGTTCTTTGCATGATTGACAGGTGCCTTGCAGCGGGATCTTGGGAGGCTCATTGCGGAGGATGTAGTGATTGGCCAAGAAACAGTTCTTCGCAAATACATTTGACAAGAACAAGTTCTTCGCAAATGCATTTGACAAGAACAAGTTCTTCGCAAATACATGTGCCTTCCAGCGAGATCTTCTCTGGCTCGCTGCGAAGGATTCTGTGTTTGACCAATAAATAAATAAATAATTTTAAATTATATTAAATTTAATTAAAATTCAATTGTTGAATTAATAATTATTTTATAGTAAAATATAAATATTTATTTACGGCTCTGGTTCGAGTCCCATCTATGCTATTTTTTTTCTTCAAATTATTGTTGAAATTTCTACCTTATAATAAAAAAATTGAAAGAAATGAAAAAAAATGTAAATATGTAATAAATGTAAAAAATTATAAATGTTTTGATTGTTTTTATAATGATTATTACAGGTCAGAGTGTACTTGTGAGTATTAAAAACATTGCTTGAAGACATTTTTAATTAATTGAACAGAAATTAAATTCCTATATTCCTTGGTAATTTTTTAAAATATTATCTGCTGCATCGAAAGAGAAGTCAAAAAATTGAAAAAAAAATATCAAATAAAAATAAAATTGAATTAAATCACGGCTTATTTATTTTATCAAATTAAGAAAACTGCAAGAGAGTTGCAAAAAAATTGACATTTAATTCCCAAGTTTTGATCAATAAAGGCGCGTAATTTTTTTTTCAATTTCTTGCAATTTTTTAATCATAAGTTATAAATTTCAACAATAATTCGAAAAAAATAGCATAGACGGCACTCGAACCCGAACCGTCCGGACAGGAGTCTTACTCCTTTGCCGCTGGGCTGCTGGCCGCGATGTGTTCATGTACAAACTCTACGGTACGTAAGCGGGTTCCCAAATTTGACCGGGGATTTCTCGAAAACGGAGCCAAGTTGACACCTACATTTTGGGGCTTGGTTCGTACCTACCCACACTATGAGCACGCGAAGTGGGAGCCCGTAACTCGATGTACCTCCCGGACCGTCCCCTCATGAGAGATATAGAACATATCGTATCTACCGATCATGCTCATTATACAGAATAAATGCAAAAATAATTTTGTTAACAATTATGGTTGTGAAATTTTTGCAGTTGTTTTTTGCGACGCATAAGCAGCAATCATATTTGCTGACTGAGAGATATATTTACAAAATACCGTATCTACCGATCATACTCATGATTGAGAATAAATGCAAAAATAATTTTTTTTAACAATTATTTTTGTGAGATTTTTACCGTTGTTTTTGCAACGCATAAGCAGCAATTATATTCTCTGACTGAGAGGTATAAAAAATTCCGTGTCTACGGATCATACTCATGATCGAGAATAAATACAAAAATAATTTTTTTAACAATTGTTTTTGTGACATTTTTACAGTTGTTTTTTGCAGCGCATAAGCAGCAATTATATTTGCTGACTAAGAGGTATACAAAATACCGTATCTACCGATCATACTCATGATGGAGAATAAATGCAAATATAATTTTTTTAACCATTATTTTTGTGAGATTTTTACCGTTGTTTTTTGCAGCGCATAAGCAGCAATTATATTTGCTGACTGAGAGGTATACAAAGTACCGTATCTACCGATCACACTCATGATCGAGAATGAGTTCAATAATAAGTTTTTAAACAATTATTTTTGTGAAACTTTTACCCTTGTTTTTTGCAGCGCGTGAGGAGCAATCATAATTGCTGCCTGAGAGGTATAGAACATACCGTATCTACCAATCATACTCATGATCGAGAATAAATGCAATAATAATTTATTTAACAATTATTTTTGTGTAACTTTTACCGTTATTTTTCACAGTGCGTAAGCAGCAATCATATTTGCTGACTAAGAGGTATAGAACATACCGTATCTACCGATCATACTCATGATCGAAATTAAAAGCAAAAATAATTGTTAAATAATTATTGTTGCGTAAATTTTACCGTTGTTTTTTGCAGCGCGTAAGCAGTAATCGTGTTTACTGACTGAAAGGTATAGAACATACCGTATCTACCGATCATACTCATGATCGAGAAAAAATGCAAAAATAATTGTTTAAATAATTATTGTTGCGTAAATTTTACCGCTGTTTTTTGCAGCGCGTAAGCAGCAATCATGTTTGCGTACTGAGAGGTATAGAAAATACCGTATCTACCGATCATACTCATGATCGAGAATAAATGCAAAAGTAATTGTTTAAATAATTATTGTTGCGTAAATTTTACCGTTGTTTTTTGCAGCGCGTAAGCAGCAATCATATTTGCTGACTGAGAGGTATAGAACATACCGTATCTACCGATCATACTCATGATCGAGAAAAAATGGAAAAATAATTGTTTAAATAATTATTGTTGCGTAAATTTTACCGTTGTTTTTTGCAGCGCGTAAGCAGCAATCATGTTTGCTGACTGAGAGGTATAGAACATACCATATCTACCGACCATACTCATGATCGAGAATAAATGCAATAATAATTGTTCTAACAATTATTTTTGTGTCATTTTTACCGTTACTTTTCGCAGTGCGTAAGCAGCAATCATACTTGCTGACTAAGAGATATAGAACATACTGTATCTACCGATCATACTCATGATCGAGAATAAATGCAAAAATAATTGTTTAAATAATTATTGTTGCGTAAATGTTACCGTTGTTTTTTGCAGCGCGTAAGCAGCAATCATATTTGCTTACTGAGAGGTATAGAACATACCGTATCTACCGATCATACTCATGATTGAGAATAAATTCAATGATAATTGTTTAAATAATTATTTTTGCATAAATTTTACCGTTGTCCTTTGCAGCGCGTAAGCAGCAATCATATTTGCTGACTGACAGGTATAGAACATACCGTATCTACCGATCATACTCATGATCGAGAAAAATGCAAAAATAATTTTTTAAATAATTATTGTTGCGTAAATTTTACCGTTGTTTTTTGCAGCGTGTAACCAGCAATCATGTTTGCTGACTAAGAGGTATAGAACATACCGTATCTACCGATCATACTCATGATCGAGAAAAAATGCAAAAATAATTGTTTAAATAATTATTGTTGCGTAAATTTTACCGTTGTTTTTGGCAGCGCGTAAGCAGCAATCATGTTTGCTTACTGAGAGGTATAGAACATACCGTATCTACCGATCATACTCATGATTGAGAATAAATTCAATGATAATTGTTTAAATAATTATTTTTGCATAAATTTTACCGTTGTTTTTTGCAGCGCGTAAGCAGCAATCATATTTGCTGACTGACAGGTTTAGAACATACCGTATCTACCGATCATACTCATGATCGAGAAAAAATGCAAAAATAATTGTTCAAATAATTATTTTTGAATAAATTTTACCGTTGTTTTTTGCAGCGCCAAAGCAGCAATCATATTTGCTTACAGAGGTATAGAACATACCGTTTCTACCGATCATACTCATGATCGAGAATAAATGCAATAAAAATTGTTTTAACAATTATTTTTGTGTCATTTTTACCGTTACTTTTCGCAGTGCGTAAGCAGCAATCATATTTGCTGACTAAGAGATATAGAACATACTGTATCTACCGATCATACTCATGATCGAGAATAAATGCAAAAATAATTGATTGAATAATTATTGTTGCGTAAATTTTACCGTTGTTTTTTGCAGCGTGTAACCAGCAAACATGTTTGCTGACTAAGAGGTATAGAACATACCGTATCTACCGATCATACTCATGATCGAGAAAAAATGCAAAAATAATTGTTTAAATAATTATTGTTGCGTAAATTTTACCGTTGTTTTTTGCAGCGCGTAAGCAGCAATCATGTTTGCTTACTGAGAGGTATAGAACATACCGTATCTACCGATCATACTCATGATTGAGAATAAATTCAATGATAATTGTTTAAATAATTATGTTTGCATACATTTTACCGTTGTTTTTTGCAGCGCGTAAGCAGCAATCATATTTGCTGACTGAGAGGTATAGAACATACCATTTCTACCGATCATACTCATGATCGAGAATAAATGCAATAATAATTGTTCTAACAATTATTTTTGTGTCATTTTTACCGTTACTTTTCGCAGTGCGTAAGCAGCAATCCTATTTGCTGACTAAGAGATATAGAACATACTGTATCTACCGATCATACTAATGATCGAGAATAAATGCAAAAATAATTGTTTAAATAATTATTGTTGCATAAATTTTACCGTTGTTTTTTGCAGCGTGTAACCAGCAATCATGTTTGCTAACTTAGAGGTATAGAACATACCATATCTACCGATCATACTCATGATCGAGAATAAATGCAATAATAATTGTTTCAATAATTATTTTTGAATAAATTTTACCGTTGTTTTTTGCAGCGCCAAAGCAGCAATGATATTTGCTTACAGAGGTATAGAACATACCGTTTCTACCAATCATACTCATGATCGAGAATAAATGCAATAAAAATTGTTCTAACAATTATTTTTGTGTCATTTTTACCGTTACTTTTCGCAGTGCGTAAGCAGCAATCATATTTACTGACTAAGAGATATAGAACATACTGTATCTGCCGATCATACTCATGATCGAGAATAAATGCAAAAATAATTGATTGAATAATTATTGTTGCGTAAATTTTACCGTTGTTTTTTGCAGCGTGTAACCAGCAATCATGTTTGCTGACTAAGAGGTATAGAACATACCGTATCTACCGATCATACTCATGATCGAGAAAAAATGCAAAAATAATTGTTTTAATAATTATTGTTGCGTAAAATTTACCGTTGTTTTTTGCAGCGCGTAAGCAGCAATCATGTTTGCTTACTGAGAGGTATAGAACATACCGTATCTACCGATCATACTCATGATTGAGAATAAATTCAATGATAATTGTTTAAATAATTATGTTTGCATACATTTTACCGTTGTTTTTTGCAGCGCGTAAGCAGCAATCATATTTGCTGACTGAGAGGTATAGAACATACCATTTCTACCGATCATACTCATGATCGAGAATAAATGCAATAATAATTGTTCTAACAATTATTTTTGTGTCATTTTTACCGTTACTTTTCGTAGTGCGTAAGCAGCAATCCTCTTTGCTGACTAAGAGATATAGAAAATACTGTATCTACCGATCATACTCATGATCGAGAATAAATGCAAAAATAATTGTTTAAATAATTATTGTTGCATAAATTTTACCGTTGTTTTTTGCAGCGTGTAACCAGCAATCATGTTTGCTAACTAAGAGGTATAGAACATACCGTATCTACCGATCATACTCATGATCGAGAATAAATGCAAAAATAATTGTTTAAATAATTATAGTTGCGTAAATTTTACCGTTGTTTTTTGCAGCGCGTAAGCAGCAATCATGTTTGCTGACTGAGAGGTATAGAACATACCGTATATACCGATCATACTCATGATTGAGAATAAATTCAATGATAATTGTTTAAATAATTATTTTTGCACAAATTTTACCGTTGTTTTTTGCAGCGCGTAAGCAGCAATCATATTTGCTGACTGAGAGGTATAGAACATACCATTTCTACCGATCATACTCATGATCGAGAATAAATGCAATAATAATTGTTCTAACAATTATTTTTGTATCATTTTTACCGTTACTTTTCGCAGTGCGTAAGCAGCAATCATGTTTGCTGACTGAGAGGTATAGAACATACCGTATCTACCGATCATACTCATGATCGAGAATAAATGCAAAAATAATTGTTTAAATAATTATACTTGCGTAAATTTTACCGTTGTTTTTTGCAGCGCGTAAGCAGCAATCATGTTTGCTGACTGAGAGGTATAGAACATACCGTATCTACTGATCATACTCATGATTGAGAATAAATTCAATGATAAATGTTTAAATAATTATTTTTGCATAAATTTTACCGTTGTTTTTTGCAGCGCATAAGCAGCAATCATATTTGCTTACAGAGGTATAGAACATACCGTTTCTACCGATCATACTCATGATCGAGAATATATGCAATAATAATTGTTTAAATAATTATTTTTGCATAAATTTTACCGTTGTTTTTTGCAGCGCGTAAGCAGCAATCATATTTGCTTACAGAGGTATAGAACATACCGTTTCTACCGATCATACTCATGATCGAGAATAAATGCAATAATAATTGTTCTAACAATTATTTTTGTGTCATTTTTACCGTTACTTTTCGCAGTGCGTAAGCAGCAATCATATTTGCTGGGAAGTATAGGACGTACCGCACATTTGTTAATGTAATAATTGTTAAAAATAATTAATTTTGAACAATTATCTCGCTGCAGAAAAGCGCGAGCCGCCAGCAAGAACTCTTGCTACGAAATTGAGATTTTCCATGATCTCGAATTTCGTGCGAAGTCGGCGATGACAAAGAAAACGAAATTCTTTGTCGACACTGACCGTGGGTCAGCGTGTGGGTATATACGTGTATATATCCACACGAAGTGTGTACTCGCTGCGAAGGGACAGCACGCGGGAAGAAAACAATCTTCAACCGCGTGCGTCTGAGGTAGCGAATGCCACAGACTCAAGAGCACACACACACACGACGTTGCGTCGAGGCATAACAATACAATGTAAGCCTCGACGCAAGTGGCCCGCGATTCCGTCGCAGCGTGCGGTCGGAACGAACGCGCGCTGTGACATCTAGCGTTAGGGTGTAGTAGCTCGTGCGAGCTCTGCCCTACCGATTCGAGCCGGGGCCGCGTCGGAGTTTCGCGTCGGGTGTCATTCCGTCTTAACTAAATTCAGCCGCTCGAATGCAAACTCTGAAATGGTCAAGTAGAAGGGTGCTGTTCTATGACGCTGGAGTTTGCATCATTGGGATGCACCAATGTTTTTTCTTCAACTTCTCAATCTTCCTTTGGTATATTTGAGCTAAGATAATCCCGCAATCATTTTGGAGGACCCACAACAAATTTGCAAAGTATGATTTTAGATAATAATGAAAATAAGAAATTGATATGAATTTTCGTTGCATTCCAACAATGCAAACTTCAATCCCATGCTGCCCTGACAATATTTAATATGTTGTCAATTTATTGTTCACTGCATGAACAGTGGTTAAAATGGTAGTATTGCGTTAAAATAAAAATGATAACAGACTTTGAAAATATTTTGACTTAAAACATATTCAATAAGATAAGAAAATCATTCGATATACTTCACGGTATATTGAAGTCGTTTATGATCACAGTGTGAGTATCTCGCTGATCTGGAATGAACTTTCTCAACCATACCTGACCACTTAATTTGCATAGCATGCACTCCTTATCATCTTTATTATAACTTATTATGATTTTTATTGAGATGACCAATATTTTTTTGTGTTTCTTGGAAATAGTGTACCTTTTTTCATACATTACTCACATTAACGCTTTTCGGAATGACGTTTACCACTTTTTTTTAACCTGTTTCCTCAACATGAAGATTTATAATTTGTTTGCACTTGCTGGGCAGCGACTGATTTGGTTGGCAATGGTATCGTATATGGTGCTTTGAGGTATTCTTTTCGCGGAGGACCGTATTGTGGGGACATAAGGAGGGCTATCTGAATCATCGGTTAAATTACAGTGGCGTTTAATAAAAATAAATCTCAATCAATTGATCGAGACCTTTTTATTCCAGGTTATCATTGGGTATGATAGTTATCATACCCAACTACCTTCATTTGGTAGATTTAGACTCATATGCCAAAATCTACTAATTTTGCTAAATATACTAAATGTATTTGACTAAATGACTAAGTGTCTAAATCTAAATGTATAAAATTAAATAACTAAATGTCTAAATCAAAATGTCTAAAGCTAGTAAACTGGAGTAAAAAAACTTTCGCGCAATTTTAGTATATTATTAGACATTTTTACATTTTGTCTGAAAAGTCGCGGCTACGAAAATTCTTCCGCTAGGAACGATTTTCTAAGTGTTATCATTAATATTCTCTTTGAACATTCAGTGGACCTCTGTTTTTATCGTCGTTACGGAATATTTCGATTTTTTTACACACTTGAGCAATTCATATCAGGCATCTACAGTTTAAGTAGAGGAGCTAGGCCGGTTCTGCTTCACTTTGGGGGGAGGGTCAAGAGGGGGAGGGCCAAGTGGGGGAGGGTCAAGTGGGGGGGGGTCAGGTGGGGGAGGGTCAAGGGGGGGAGGGTCAAGTGGGGTGGGGGGTCAAGTGGGGGAGGGTCAAGGGGGGGAGGGTTCAGGTGGCGGTGTCCAGGGGGGGGGTCAAGGGCCGGTGTCCAAGAGGGGGGGGGTGTCCAGGGGGATCGCTGAAGGCGGTGTCGGGGGGGGGGGGGGGGTGTCGCTGGACGCGAGTGACGTCACAGAGTGGCCTCTGTGGAGGGGGGCCATGTGGTCCGTGGAGCGTCTGGCAGGGAAGCCGCCGTCGATAAGTGTTGTGTATGTGAAGGGCGGCGCCTTTCAAAGTCCAATATTTATGACCTGCAGCTGGTTCCAGCCGACAGACAGGTCCTGACAGGTTTCTCGGGGAAAAATCTTTAGGGATCAAAGGGACCGCGGATGGACCACTTGAGCGCAGCTCTTGTCGAGGTCTCCATTCCGAAATATAACGTCAAGATGTTCGCATGTGCGAGTATGTACGCAGTGCATCCGGCCAAGCACCCCCTGGACTTGACCAAAAACGAGCTCGAACAGGTTCCAAAGGTCTTGCTCCTAAAATATTGGGGTAAATATATTGGCTTATTGTGGGATCGTTTGCCAGAACATCATCGGAATGACAGTGAAGTGATATCATATCTTCCATGCTTGGAGCACTATAACACACCACAGATGAAAGATCACATCGATGGCCCCCCAACTCAACGTCGGGAGTGTACAAAATGCTGTGAAAATTCTCCACGTATTGGGTTCTTCGAACGTGTTTGAACCTGTTTTTCGGGAGCGTGAAAAATGTCTGGGGCAAATTCTCCACGGTTCTTCGAACGTGTTCGAACCTGTTTTTCGCGATTGGAAAAGAGGAGAGAGGCTTGACAATTTGAGTGGGAGGCTTACGAGGCAGATTATATTTGTGTGGACCAAGCTTAGACTGCACTATTCCACTGCACCATCAACATCTAAAAGAACTTTGAAAGTGCGTGGAAAATGAATCTCTCGAGTATCAACAAAGTCGGCCGGATGGCGGAATTCCTCCCAACGAAGAAGCTGTCAGAACTCCTCTCTAAGACGGAACGACTAATCTCCGACATAAGGGCCGTACAAACCAAATTTGGAAAACGCTACATCGCAGACATCGCGGATGAGTTCTCTGTCTTCTTACCGGCGCGGCTTGTGAAGGCCTTCGACCAAGATCCGACAATGTTCGAGAGTATGCTGCAAGTGGCACGCGACGGTCAGCTCTGCATGCAGTATATTGGCGGAAAATACAACAGTGTCGAGTTCCGTCGTCTCTAAACATGGCGGACGGAAAAAAATCGTTGGAATACCATCGTCAAACAGCTGTCCGCATCATCGAGAATATGCTGCAACTGGTCAACTCAGTGGTTGGGAACTACAACAGCGTTCCATCGGCTCCAAGCGTGGAGACAAAATTGGGCACCACCGTTCGCATGGTTTTTTTTTCAAAGTGCTGACTATGAAAAAATGTATATATTTAATCGAATTGTAAATGATGGATGTTTTCGTCGTAAAATAAAGAATACAAATGACATTTTCTTCTAGATGTGTTTTATTGATTAAAAAAAATCCCTCTCTCGTGCTTCGTATACGCTCAACCAGCTTTTCACCGATTTTACATTCTCATGGGCGCAGTTTGTGTTGAAGGGATGATGGGGGGCATTTGGAGTTAGTGATTTTGGGCAGCGATGGACAGTCCAGAGTCTCCAAGTCGATGACGTTTGTCGCGGAATCCGTGAATCTTGATAGCCATGCGCATTTTTCGAATCCCTTCGCATAGATGTTGGGGGCTCCTTGCAAGATTTCTCGAATTGTCTTTCTAGCTGCCTCGTATGGTATGCCATTATGATCCCATCGAATTCCATGGAAATTGCGTTCCAGCCACTTGTTTGTCATTTTGTACTTGGCCGGTAAAGAGTCCCATGCAAATGGTGCGTCGAAGGCGAGCGTCAGTGGTTCAGCATTCCTCCCATGGAGTTTGACGATGGACATCTCCTTCAGGACCAATTCGTTGACGGGTCTCTTAAAGCCCTGCAGGTCGACGATAAGCTCCATGTTGACTGAAGTGGATGTCCATTGGCATGATTTTATACAATTTTTTTAACTCCGCCACTGATTGGATTATACTCTTCGTGAGACGGTGCAGAGACTTCCGAAGACATTCATAAGACGTTCGAAGACATTCAAGAGACGTTAGAAAACATTCATAAGGCGTTTGAAGACATGCATGAGTGGTACAAAGAGTTTCAAAAGACTTTCTACGACGTCATGAGACGTTTGAAGGTGATCGTGAGGCCTTCAACAGACTTTCGAAAGCTTTTAAAGACATTCATGAGAGGGTCGAAGACATTCAAGAGATCTTTGACAATATTCACAATACGTTTGAAGACATCGATGAGCAGTTCGACGACGTTTTAGAGACTTTCAAAGACATTCACGAGGGGTTCGAAGACGTTCAAGAGAATTGCGACGACATTCATAATACGTTTGAAGACATTCATGAGGGGTTCGGAGACGCTTAAGAGAGACTTTCAAAGACATTCACGAGGGGTTTGAAGACGTTTGAAAGACTTTCGACGACACTCATAATACGTTTGAAGATGTTCAAGAGACTTTCAAAAACATTCGCGAGAGGTGCGAAGACGTTCAGAGATTTTCAAAGGCATTCACGAGGGTTTCGAAGACGTTCAAGAGACTTTCAGAGACATTTGCGAGAGGTGCGAAGACGTTCAGAGACTTTCGAAGACATGTAAGAGATCTTTGACAATATTCATAATACGTTTGAAGACATCGATGAGAGGTTCGACGACGTTTTAGAGACATTCAACGACATTCGTGATACGTTTGAAGACATTCATGAGAGGTTGCAAGACGCTTGAGAGACTTTCAAAGACATTCACGAGGAGTTCGAAGACGTTTAAGAGAATTTCAACGACATTCATAATACGTTTCAAGACATTCATGAGGGGTTCGAAAACGCTTGAGAGACTTTCAAAGACATTCACGAGGCGTTCGAAGACGTTAAAGAGAATTTCAACGACATTCATAATACGTTTGAAGACATTCATGAGGGGTTCGAAGACGCTTAAGAGAGACTGTCAAAGACATTCACGAGAGGTTCGGAGACGCTTGAGAGACTTTCGAAGACATTCACGAGGCGTTCGAAGACGTTAAAGAGAATTTCAACGACATTCATAATACGTTTGAAGACATTCATGAGGGGTTCGAAGGCGCTTAAGAGAGACTTTCAAAGACATTCACGAGAGGTTCGGAGACGTTTAAAAGACTTTCGACGACACTCATAATACGTTTGAAGACGTTCAAGAGACTTTCGAATACGTTCAAGAGACTTTCAGAGACATTCGTGAGAGGTGTGGAGACGTTCAGAGGCTTTCGAAAACATTCAAGAGATCTTTGACAATATCCATAATACGTTTGAAGACATCGATGAGGGGTTCGACGACGATTTAGAGACTCAAAGACATTCACGAGGCGTTCGAAGACGTTCAAGAGAATTTCAACGACATTCATAATACGTTTGAAGACATTCATGAGGGGGTCGAAGACGCTTAAGAGAGACTGTCAAAGACATTCACGAGAGGTTCGGAGACGCTTGAGAGACTTTCGAAGACATTCACGAGGCGTTCGAAGACGTTAAAGAGAATTTCAGCGACATTCATAATACGTTTGAAGACATTCATGAGGGGTTCGAAGACGCTTACGAGAGACTTTCAAAGACATTCACGAGAGGTTCGGAGACGTTTAAAAGACTTTCGACGACACTCATAATACGTTTGAAGACGTTGGAGAGACTTTCCAAAACGTTCAAGAGACTTTCAGAGACATTCGTGAGAGGTGCAGAGACGTTCAGAGGCTTTCGAAGACATTCAAGAGATCTTTGACAATATTCATAATACGTTTGAAGACATCGATGAGGGGTTCGACGACGTTTTAGAGACTCAAAGATATTCACGAAGGGTTTGAAGACATTCAAGAGACTTCCAACGACATTCGTGATACGTTTGAAGACATTCATGAGGGGTTCGAAGACCCTTAAGAGAGACTTTCAAAGACATTCACGAGGCGTTCGAAGACGTTCAAGAGACTTTCAGAGACATTCATGAGAGGTGCGGAGACGTTCAGAGGCTTTCGAAGACATTCAAGAGATCTTTGACAATATTCATAATACGTTTGAAGACATCGATGAGGGGTTCGACGACGTTTTAGAGACCAAGACATTCACCAAGGGTTTGAAGACGTTCAAGAGACTTTCAACGACATTCATAATACGTTTGAAGACATTCATGAGGGGTTCGACGACGTTTTAGAGACCAAGACATTCACCAAGGGTTTGAAGACGTTCAAGAGACTTTCAACGACATTCATAATACGTTTGAAGACATTCATGAGGGGTTCGAAGACGCTTAAAAGAGACTTTCAAAGACATTCACGAGAGGTTCGGAGACGTTTAAAAGACTTTCGACGACACTCATAATACGTTTGAAGACGTTCAAGAGACTTTCGAATACGTTCAAGAGACGTTCAGAGACATTCGTGAGAGATGCGGAGACGTTCAGAGACTTTCGAAGACATTCAAGAGATCTTTGACAATATTCATAATACGTTTGAAGACATCGATGAGGAGTTCGACGACGCTTTAGAGACTCAAAGATATTCACGAAGGGTTTGAAGACGTTCAAGAGACTTTCAACGACATTCGTGATACGTTTGAAGACATTCATGAGGGGTTCGAAGACCCTTAAGAGAGACTTTCAAAGACATTCACGAGGGGTTCGGAGACGTTTAAAAGACATTCAACGACACTCATGATACGTTTGAAGACGTTCAAGAGAATTTCAACGACATTTATAATATGTTTCAAGACATTCATGAGGGGTTCGAAGACGCTTGAGAGACTGTCAAAGACATTCACGATGCGTTCGAAGACGTTCAAGAAATTTTCAACAACATTCATAATACGTTTGAAGACATTCATGAGGGGTTCGAAGGCGCTTAAGAGAGACTTTCAAAGAAATTCACGAAGGGTTCGGAGACGTTTAAAAGACGTTCGACGACACTCATAATACGTTTGAAGACGTTCAAGAGACGTTCGAATACGTTCAAGAGACTTTCAGAGACATTCTTGAGAGGTGTGGAGACGTTCAGAGACTTTCGAAGACATTCAAGAGATCTTTGACAATTTTCATAATACATTTGAAGACATCGATGAGGGGTTCAAAGACGCTTGAGAGACTTTCAAAGACATTCACGATGCATTCGAAGACGTTCAAGAGACTTTCGACGACATTCGTGATACGTTGAAGACATTCATGAGGAGTTCGAAGAGGCTTAAGCGAGACTTTAAAAAATATTCACGAGGGGTTCGAAGACGTTCAAAAGACTTTCGACGACACTCATAATACGTTTGAAGACATTCATGAGGGGTTCGAGACGCTGGAGAGACTTTCAAAGACATTCGCGAGAGGGTGAATCCCTTTTTGGCATGAATGTTTGGGCGAATTCCAAACAAACCCAAACAATGCCAGCAAAACTCAAACATCATGAAAGTCTTCGATGACGTTTGAGATAATACGACTTTCGACGACATCCATAAACTAAAGACTTTCATGACGTTTGAGTTTTGCTGGAACTGTTTGGGTTTGTTTGGGATTCGCCCAAACATTCATGCCAAAAAGGGATTCACCCTCCCGCGAATATCTTTGAAAGTCTCTCCAGCGTCTGCGAACCCCTCATGAATGTCTGAAAAAACGATTATGAATGTCGTCGAATGTCTGTTGAACGTTTTGGAGCCCCTCGTGAATGTCTTTGAAAGTCTCTTAAAAGCCGTTGAACCCCTCATCGATGTGTTTAAACGTATTATGAATATGGTCAAAGAGCTCTTGAATGTCTTCGAAAGTCTCTCTGAATGTCTTCGCACCTCTCGTGAATGTCTTTGAAAGTCTCTTAAACGTCTTCAAACGTATTATGAATGTCGTCAAAAGTCTCTTGAATGTATTCGAACGTTTCTTGAACATCTTCAAACGCCTCGTGAATGTCTTTGAAAGTCTCTTAAGCGTCTCCGAACCCCTCATGAATGTGTTCAAACGTATTATGAATGTCGTGGAAAGTCTTTAGAACATATTCGAAAGTATTTTGAACGTCTTCAAACCCCTCGTGAATGTCTGTGAAGGTCTCGCTTCGCACCTCACGTCTTCGAACCCCTCGTCAATGTCTTTGAAAGTCTCTCTTAAGCGTCTTCGAACTCCTCATGAATGTCTCCAATCGTATTATAAATGTTGTCTAAAGGATCTTGAACGTATTCGAACCCCTCGTGAATGTCTTTGGAAGTCTCTGTTAAGCGTTTTCGAATCCCCTCATGAATGTCTTCAAACGTATCATGAATGTCGTCGAAAGTCTCTTGAACGTCTTCGAAACTCTCGTGAATGCCTTTGAAAGTCTCTCAAGCGTCCTCGAACCCCTCATCGATGTCTTCAAACGTATTATGAATATTGTCAAAGATCTCTTGAATGTCTTCGAAAGTCTCTGAACGTCTTCAAACCCCTCGTGAATGTCTCTGAAAGTCTCTAAATCGGCGTCGAACTGCTCATCGATGTCTTCAAACGTATTATGATCATTGTCAAAGATCTCTTGAATGTCTTCGAAGGTCTCTGAACGTCTTCGCACCTCTCGTGAATGTCTTTGAAAGTTTCTCAAGCGTCTCGAACCCCTTATGAATGTCTTCAAACGTATTATGAGTGTCGTCGAAAGTCTTTTGAACGTCTTCGAACCCCTCGTGAATATTTTTTAAAGTCTCGCTTAAGCCTCTTCGAACTCCTCATGAATGTCTTCAACGTATCACGAATGTCGTCGAAAGTCTCTTGAACGTCTTCGAATGCATCGTGAATGTCTTTGAAAGTCTCTGAAGCGTCTTCGAACCCCTCATCGATGTCTTCAAATGTATTATGAAAATTGTCAAAGATCTCTTGAATGTCTTCGAAAGTCTCTGAACGTCTCCACACCTCTCACGAATGTCTCTGAAAGTCTCTTGAACGTATTCGAACGTCTCTTGAACGTCTTCAAACGTATTATGAGTGTCGTCGAACGTCTTTTAAACGTCTCCGAACCCTTCGTGAATTTCTTTGAAAGTCTCTCTTAAGCGCCTTCGAACCCCTCATGAATGTCTTTAAACGTATTATGAATGTTGTTGAAAATTTCTTGAACGTCTTCGAACGCATCGTGGATGTCTTCGACAGTCTCTCAAGCGTCTTCGAACCCCTTATGAATGTCTTAAAACATATTATAAATGTCGTTGAAATTCTCTTGAACGTCTTCAAACGTATCATGAGCGTCGTTGAATGTCTTTTAAACGTCTCCGAACCCCTCGTGAATGTCTTTGAAAGTCTCTCTTAAGGGTCTTCGAACCCCTCATGAATGTCTTCAAACGTATCACGAATGTCGTTGAAAGTCTCTTGAACGTCTTCAAACCCTTCGTGAATATTTTTGAGTCTCTAAAACGTCGTCGAACTCCTCATCGATGTCTTCAAACGTATTATGAATATTGTCAAAGATTTCTTGAATGTCTTCGAAAGTCTCTGAACGTCTCCGCATCTCTCACGAATGTCTCTGAAAGTCTCTTGAACGTATTCGAAAGTCTCTTGAACGTCTTCAAACGTATTATGAGTGTCGTCGAAAGTCTTTTAAACGTCTCCGAACCTCTCGTGAATGTCTTTGAAAGTCTCTCTTAAGCGTCTTCGAACCCCTCATGAATGTCTTCAAACGTATTATGAATGTCGTTGAAAGTCTCTTGAACGTCTTCAAACCCTTGGTGAATGTCTTTGTCTCTAAAACGTCGTCGAACCCCTCATCGATGTCTTCAAACGTATTATGAATATTGTCAAAGATCTCTTGAATGTCTTCGAAAGCCTCTGAACGTCTCCGCACCTCTCACGAATGTCTCTGAAAGTCTCTTGAACGTCTTCGAACGCCTCGTGAATGTCTTTGAAAGTCTCTCTTAAGGTTCTTCGAACCCCTCATGAATGTCTTCAAACGGTTCACGAATGTCGTTGGAAGTCTCTTGAATGTCTTCAAACCCTTCGTGAATATCTTTGAGTCTCTAAAACGTCGTCGAACCCCTCGTCGATGTCTTCAAACGTATTATGAATATTGTCAAAGATCTCTTGAATGTCTTCGAAAGCCTCTGAACGTCTCTGCACCTCTCACGAATGTCTCTGAAAGTCTCTTGAACGTATTCGAAAGTCTCTTCAACGTCTTCAAACGTATTATGAGTGTCGTCGAAAGTCTTTTAAACGTCTCCGAACCTCTCGTGAATGGCTTTGAAAGTCTCTCTTAAGCGTCTTCGAACCCCTCATGAATGTCTTCAAACGTATTATGAATGTCGCTGAAATTCTCTTTAACGTCTTCGAACGCCTCGTGAATGTCTTCGAAAGTCTCTCAAGCGTCTCCGAACCTCTCGTGAATGTCTTTGAAAGTCTCTCAAGCGTTTTCGAACCCCTCATGAATGTCCTGAAACGTATTATGAATGTCGTTGAAATTCTCTTAAACGTCTTCGAACTCCTCGTGAATGTCTTTGAAAGTCTCTCAAGCGTCTTGCAACCTCTCATGAATGTCTTCAAACGTATCACGAATGTCGTTGAATGTCTCTAAAACGTCGTCGAACCTCTCATCGATGTCTTCAAACGTATTATGAATATTGTCAAAGATCTCTTACATGTCTTCGAAAGTCTCTGAACGTCTTCGCACCTCTCGCAAATGTCTCTGAAAGTCTCTTGAACGTCTTCGAAACCCTCGTGAATGCCTTTGAAAATCTCTGAACGTCTTCGCACCTCTCGCGAATGTTTTTGAATGTCTCTTGAACATCTTCAAACGTATTATGAGTGTCGTCGAAAGTCTTTCAAACATCTTCAAACCCCTCGTGAATGTCTTTGAAAGTCTCTCTTAAGCGTCTCCGAACCCCTCATGAATGTCTTCAAACGTATTATGAATGTCGTCGCAATTCTCTTGAACGTCTTCGAACCCCTCGTGATTGTCTTTGAAAGTCTCTAAAACGTCGTCGAACTGCTCATCGATGTCTTCAAACGTATTGTGAATATTGTCAAAGATCTCTTGAATGTCTTCGACCCTCTCATGAATGTCTTTAAAAGCTTTCGAAAGTCTCTTGAAGGCCTCACGAACACCTTCAAACGTCTCATGACGTCGTAGAAAGTCTTTTGAAACTCTTTGTACCACTCACGCATGTCTTCAAACGCCTTATGAATGTTTTCTAACGTCTCTTGAATGTCTTCGAATGTCTTATGAATGTCTTCGGAAGTCTCTGCACCGTCTCACGAAGAGTATAATCCAATCAGTGGCGGAGTTAAAAAAATTGTATAAAATCATGCCAATGGACATCCACTTCAGTCAACATGGAGCTTATCGTCGACCTGCAGGGCTTTAAGAGACCCGTCAACGAATTGGTCCTGAAGGAGATGTCCATCGTCAAACTCCATGGGAGGAATGCTGAACCACTGACGCTCGCCTTCGACACATCATTTGCATGGGACTCTTTACCGGCCATGTACAAAATGACAAACAAGTGGCTGGAACGCAATTTCCATGGAATTCGATGGGATCATAATGGCATACCATACGAGGCAGCTAGAAAGACAATTCGAGAAATCTTGCAAGGAGCCCCCAACATATATGCGAAGGGATTCGAAAAATGCGCATGGCTATCAAGATTCACGGATCCCGCGACAAACGTCATCGACTTGGAGACTCTGGACTATCCATCGCTGCCCAAAATCACTAACTCCAAATGCCCCCCATCATCCCTTCAACACAAACTGCGTCCATGAGAATGTAAAATCGGTGAAAAGCTGGTTGAGCGTATACGAAGCACGAGAGAGGGATTTTTTTTAATCAATAAAACACATCTAGATGAAAATGTCATTTGTATTCTTTATTTTACGACGAAAACATCCATCATTTACAATTCGATTAAACATATACATTTTTACATAGTCAGCACTTTGAAAAAAAACCATGCGAACGGTGGTGCCCAATTTTGTGTCCACGCTTGGAGACGATGGAACGCTGTTGTAGTTCCCAACCACTGAGTTGACCAGTTGCAGCATATTCTCGATGATGCGGACAGCTGTTTGACGATGGTGTTCCAACGATTTTTTTCCGTCCACCATGTTTAGAGACGATGGAACTCGACACTGTTGTATTTTCCGCCAATATACTGCATTCAGAGCTGACCGTCGCGTGCCACTTGCAGCATACTCTCGAACATTGTCGGATCTTGGTCGAAGGCCTTCACAAGCCGCGCCGCAAGAAGACAGAGAACTCATCCGCGATGTCTGCGATGTAGCGTTTTCCAAATTTGGTTTGTACGGCCCTTATGTCGGAGATTAGTCGTTCCGACTTAGAGGGGAGTTCTGACAGCTTCTTCGTTGGGAGGAATTCCGCCATCCGGCCGACTTTGTTGATACTCGAGAGATCCATTTTCCACGCACTTTCAAAGTTCTTTTAGATGTTGATGGTGCAGTGGAATAGTGCAGTCTAAGCTTGGTCCACACAAATATAATCTGCCTCGTAAGCCTCCCACTCAAATTGTCAAGCCTCTCTCTTCTTTTCCAATCGTGAAAAACAGGTTCGAACACGTTCGAAGAACCGTGGAGAATTTGCCCCAGACATTTTTCACGCTCCCGAAAAACAGGTTCAAACACGTTCGAAGAACCCAATACGTGGAGAATTTTCACAGCATTTTGTACACTCCCGACGTTGAGGTGGGGGGCCATCGATGTGATCTTTCATCTGTGGTGTATTATAGTGCTCCAAGCATGGAAGATATGATATCACTTCACTGTCATTCCGATGATGTTCTGGCAAACGATCCCACAATAAGCCAATATATTTACCCCAATATTTTAGGAGCAAGACCTTTGGAACCTGTTCGAGCTCGTTTTTGGTCAAGTCGAGGGGGTGCTTGGCCGGATGCACTGCGTACATACTCGCACATGCGAACATCTTGACGTTATATTTCGGAATGGAGGCCTCGACAAGAGCTGCGCTCAAGTGGTCCATCCGCGGTCCCTTTGATCCCTAAAGATTTTTCCCCGAGAAACCTGTCAGGACCTGTCTGTCGGCTGGAACCAGCTGCAGGTAATAAATATTGGACTTTGAAAGGCGCCGCCCTTCACATACACAACACTTATCGACGGCGGCTTCCCTGCCAGACGCTCCACGGACCACATGGCCCCCCTCCACAGAGGCCACTCTGTGACGTCACTCGCGTCCAGCGACACCCCCCCCCCCGACACCGCCTTCAGCGACCCCCCTGGACACCGCCACCTGGACACCGCCACCTGAACCCTCCCCCCTTGACCCCCCCCTTGACCCTCCCCCACTTGACCCTCCCCCACTTGACCCTCCCCCCAAAGTGAAGCAGAACCGGCCTAGCTCCTCTACTAGTTTAGTATATAAATTACTAGATAGAAATGTGGGCAGCATGTAATCTTCAAAAAGCGCCGTTTAAATATGACGATTTTTAGAGGCGGATTTTTTTGCTGAAATTTTGGCAACTTAACTTGAATTTTTACCTGTATACCCGGCTGTTTTTTTACTTGATTATAGACAAAAATTTGTCAATTGTCAAATATTTTAATTGTCAATTTAGTTTAATTGTCAAATATTCGGGTTCGTGAAAGGAATACCTTAAGATTCACGATGTCAGAAGGGTGCAAGGGAAAACCCATACAGGGTGTATGTTCGCTGAAGACGCTTTATTCTGTAGTTACACTTAAAAATCAATAGACCGAGAGGAAACAAAGTACTTAAGCCTTACTTGATAGGAAAGAGCGAAGAGTGTGCGGAGAACAAGAGTAGGCGTATGTCGAGAAGCACGTTTCAACGCCTTTTCTCTCGGAGTCTTTCCAAGACTGGCATTGTTCATTTTCTACACACGTGCATACATACGCGCGCTTCCGTATGAGCGCAAACATGTTACACCGAGCAATAGACTTTTTGCGTGACAAAAATACTACCAGGATACTATGCCCAGAAATACTATGCCAAGACACGAAAGACAGTCCGTAGTTATATTCTGTTATATTTTCCACTCGCAACTGTCATTTACTCATTTTTTATAAACATTTAAAAGAAAAAAATCGTGTTTCGCTTGTAAAATGCCAACTAATAAAGCAATCTTGATGCTCTGAGCAGGCGAATGTAGGGAATCAAAATGCAAAGAAAATGAGCGTTGGAACGACTCGATCAGATTATTATTAACGGAGGAAACTCGGTAAAATCAGCGTCTTTTCAACAATGCATAACGCCGCCATTTTTCAAGTTGTAGCGCAGACTCTCCGCGAGATAGTAGTGATTGATAGGTACTTTATGTATGCACAATCCAGGCGCTGTTGGATAATTAGTTTTTGCATAATTGCAATTAGAATTTTTTATGCGGAGATATACACCTAGATAGTCGAAAAAATCGATTTAGAAGCTATGAACATTCCGTCGACCGTAGAAGACCTACACTATGGGTCTGGTATCGATGATTCCATGTAAGTTGACAAATTTCATGATTTATTTATTCCCAAATTTTCAAACGCGTTTTTCTCAAAACCACGTTTTTCAAATCGGTACCCAAAATTTCTCGAAAACCAATGAACCAATTGCCTTGAGGTTTTTTCTGGTTATTTTATACACCATTATCTAGTACTTGTTATAGGATTTTTTTCCGTTACTTAGTTTTTGTTTTATAGGCAAAATAATAACTACTTTTTGGCCCAAAAATCACTATTTATGTGCAAACGTCCGTCATTTTGTCATAAATCGATATATTCAAAATCGGCTATGACAAGTACTAGATTATAGTATCTAATTTAATCATCTTTTTGGTTTTTTTGTTCAGATGATTTTTTAAGACACGCCAGTGGATACCATATAAGCAGATTTTTTTACGATGCTCCAAGGATCATACAATATCCTTGTATTTTTTTGATATTTTTGAAAAAAGAAAATTAAACATATTTTTGAATGTATATACTTTTAGATAATTAAAACCCTAATTCGAAATTTCAAATAGCTTTCCTTGAAAAATTTCACAAAAATGACCTTTTTCCGGCTCCTAGGTGTATATCTCCCCTTAATGCATTATCTTACAGCCTGCCTGGATGCGTCATGGATGGTCCGATTTAAATTTTGTAAATGGATTTTGAAAGTAGAAGTATAGTACTACAAAACATATGTTCTTATTTTGCGTTAAGGCCTTATATACGCGATTTCACCGATTTTCGAAGGTACTTTTCTAGACGCGGTTAAAAAAAATGACGCATATATTGACAAAAATTTTTTTACAGATCATTAATGCACGTGGTTAAGTATATGTAATAAAAAAATCAGATATATTAAAGACCGGCGGAGATATAACATAATAAAGCAATGTATTTTTTTTTGCGCGCGCGTTGATGATGAAAGTTCTCGGCATCGATGTGGGTGTCTGAAAAAAAAGAACATATTTATCATTGTATAACGAATGTATTTTCAGCGTGAAACAATAATATTATTTAAAAAAATGATTACAAAACAAATTCGAAACTTAACATTTTTTTCTCCATTTTCTGCCGGTATTTTATTTTTTGTATTTTTTTGTGTCATTGAAATTTTTGTTTCCGTGGTTCACACGATAGGTGATGACACTAAGAATATGTTGTAAAAATTTCAAGGCGATCTGAATCATTGTTCAAGAATTACAACTTTCACAAGGTCCAAAAAAGTGAATCGTGGAAAAATGGTTTTGAAGTTGGCGGTCGGGCGTGCCATGCGGTATCTATTATAAATGCAATCTTACCTTATTTTTGGAATTTTCAATTCTGTAAAGGTTAAAATATTTAAAAATATTTTTTAAAATGATTAAAAAATGAAATATTTTTAAAAATGATTAAAAAATGAAATATTTTTAAAAATGATTAAAAAATGAAATTTTTTAAAAAAACTTCGCGTATGTAAGGTCCTGAAATGCTACGAATTAGGTGACAAATACTTGCAAACACGACTGAAAACGGACGAGCGTGTGAAAGCGGTGAGTAGTAGGACCAGAACGGCAGACGCGGGAAGCGCGTATATCGACGCTGCTTACGAAAAAGTAGCATGTTTCAGAATTCTTATGAAAACAAGCACGTTTGATATCACCGCGAAAACTAGCATGTTTTGGCTTCCGACACGAAACCTAACAAGTTTCGGTTTTCGCCACGAAAACTCGCACCTTTCTATATTTAACGCGAAAACTAGTACGTTTCGGCTTTCACCACGACGCGACAAGAAGCAGTTTTCGATATTCACCGCGAAAATTAACATCTTTCACTAACATTGGAATTGTTTCCGACTTTTCTTCCATCCTTTTTTACGCCTTGCCTCTATTTTTTTACTCTAATTCCTTTGACCGCAATCAGAAATTTACGATTTTTAGACCTCTCAATAAATCTTAATTGGACTTCATTTAAAATCGCAAGTATTCGGGAAATATCCATTCAACCTTACGTCGTTAAATATGATTTAAATTCTTCTTGGTCAAAATATGATTTTGACCAAGAAGGACGAGAGATGAAAATCTTTTTTGAAAAAAAAACAAAAACGTGGATGATGTTCGAATATTCCAATTAACCCTTTGAAGCATAGTAACATACTCGTATGTCACCTATTTCCACTCTGTTTTTCTTGAATACAATTTTTTTTTAGCGCCTAACGACCAATGTAAATGTATATTTAGAATGTTAGGAGATCAATTGTTACCACAATATCACTATTAAGGGCTTATGTTGCACTTAGTGGATGTTGATCATCACTACAGTACAAAAAAACACGTTTTTTAGACAATAAATGTAATTGTGCCTAGTCTAGCAGGTAAACCATATACTGTAAAAAATTTCTGTATAAAAATTAATACACAAGTGTAGGAATTTTTTATGTGGATACCGCTTACGAAATTTCAGACACGATTTTGAAAATCCAAAACAGGTTATTTAAAAAATGAAAGTGTAGCTCCGTAATATTAATATACTTGTGCGTGTGAAAAATAATGCACGAGTAAAGAAATAATCACATCCAAGTATATTGAAATCAAGAACCATTTGCTGATATCAAAATACGAGTGTATATTAAATTCGAGAACCATTTGCTAATATCGGCATACGGGTGTGTATTAATTTCACGGAAACAAAGTATTACCTTTAATGTACACTGTAAAAAGCTTCTGTGTAAAAATTAATACACAAGTGTATGATGTTTTTATGCGGACGCCGTTTATGAAATTTCAGATAATATGTTGAAAATCCAAAGCAGGTTATTTTAAAAATAAAAGTGTAGCTCCGTAATATTAATATACTTGTGCGTTTGAAAAATAATGCACGTATAAAAAAATGTTCACATCCATGCATATTGAAATCAAGAACCATTTGCTGATATCAATATACGAATGTATATTAAATTCGTTCGTATATTAAGTTCGTAAAATTCAATTCTTTTGTGCCTTAAATGTAGTGTAAATTTAATATAATTTTCACATTGTTTCATGTGATTTTCATCAGCGTTTATGATTTTTTTTTCAATTCCAGTTTCGCACTTTTGAATAAGTCTGTTGTGATCATGCATTGTACATATCTTAAAATTCAGATTCACATATATTATATTTTTCAGGCTGCTGTCAATAAATTTCAAACTTGTTTTGTATTTTCAATGCTCTGTTTTTTATAGTTGATTTATTATACATCTGTAGTAATTTTCAATTGAAGAGACGGGTTAATGCAATACATTTTCCACAAATTTACAAACTTGTCTTTGAAATTCCATGTTGCATCTATTAAATTCTATATCCACGTTAGATTTTCATGTTCCTGTTTTAAATTTACGGTACAAGTGTTTCAAATTTAATTTCATCTACTAAGTTCGTAAAATTCAATTCCTTTGTATCTTAAATGTGTTGTAAATTTCATATCATTTTTTACAGTGTACACGAAAAATGAATTCAAAGACGTTTTTTGGGTCGCGGATTACGAATTCGAGCTCAAAATCCAGAAATTCAAAATGGCGAATCCAATATGGCGGACCAAAACCGGAGATTTCACTGGAATTACTAAAACATCGGAGTAGCTCAATATGTTGATTCTGTTATACTGAAGTTCCAATAGAATTACACTTTTAGCATTACCCGGAGCTAACGGCGAGGACGTAGCGAGTTTCTAGCTCCATATTTTTTTTTACTTTTTAATTAAAACATTTTTTTTGCTTCCTTTATTTTAATTGGAACAGCCATTTTTATTGTTCAATTTTGAACTGAGATTCGAATTCAACGACGCAAAGAACCCCTGCATATGGAGTTTCATCTTCAGCAAGCTACTTTGAGCATTTTGGTCCGTCATATTGGATCCGTCATATTGGTCATATTGGTCATGCTTGACAGAGGTTTAATTCCGATTGAACATCAGCAAGATTTTTCAAACATATTCGACGATAACCATCTGTAAGATTACAGTAAATTTGTTGAATGATATTTACAATAATGTTATTTTTTAAATAGAAAATCACATTAAATATTTCTTTACATTTACAAGTTTGATATTATTTTTGAATAAAAATTACTACTATCGATTTTAATTGATAATTATTATCGAAATGTTAATAAAAGCAACGAGTATAAAATAAAAATGTCATTACGCAACAAAATGTCATATCTTTGAAAAAACACTAATGATTTTTTTTTCCAGATTTTTACCTGAGCACGAAGAACTTTAAATTCTCACTAAAACTCTTTTTGGTTAGATTGTACGAGCGATGAGATCCTTAAGGTTTTAAAGTTACTCCTTTTACACTATTTTTCTACAGTGAAAATCAAACAAGCTAGTTTTCACGGTGACAGCCGAAACATGCTGGTTTTCACGGTGAAGATGGAAACGCGCTAGATTTCGTGGCGAAAGCATAATAATGCTATTTTTCGTAAAAAACATTGAATCGTGATACTTTTCGTGAACAGCGTCGATATATGGTAATAGAAGTGCGCCAGTTATGATGCTTCACATTCGATGATCTCAGTCACTACTGGAGCTATCTTCATTTTATTTTTATTTTGGAGTAACTGAACCAGCGAAAACTGATTCTTTACTCGGATTTCATTAATAACCATTGGAAAAGTTGCCGTTGGATTCTTTTTGCTGCGTATCCTTATATTAATGGTACATTGATAAAATGCTGTGAAGTAGGTGAAAAGTGCTTGCAAATATAGCTGTAAATGCACGTGAGGGACCAACAATCTTCCAGCTGAGTCGGACGATGAATGTACATTCGAGGATGATAATGTCGATGAAAGCGATATTTTCATGCACCTTGAAAATATTGAAGAAAATAGTGATGAATTGGACTGTTCGAAGCATGCGAAAAGAAAGAGAATTTATAAAACGAGGTTGTTCGAGGGTTGCGCAGCGACCCCTCACAACGCTCCCAGGGTAGCCTGGGGCTGCGACGGCCTGGGCCGCTGGGACGGGCTTCGCCCGCAAATTTAAGGGGAAGCTTGACACATGTCATCCATAGTGACATAGCATTGGTGACTGTCACGCGCTCGGGATGAAGAAACAAAACAAAAACACATCATCTCACTTTTTTCATAGGTTTATATTATAGATTTTGATATAAAAGTTGTTACACTTAATAAATACACTTTCGAAATACATTTTAAAAAACAAAAATTTATTTATTTAAGTCACCATTTATAGATGAAAATGGTAGCTAAACAAATTTCCTAAAAAATTTTAGGTCTGCGCTGTTGATGGAATCTCGGAGATGGATCATTTGAAACAAAAAAAAAACGTGTCTTCTACCGTTTTTGGCAACAAAAAAATAGTAAATATCGAATTTAAAAAAAAATCCTTGATATGCACTATAGATATAGTTGTAAAGAATATGTGGTTAAAATTTCATAGGGATCGGTTCAGTAGGTTCGAAGATTTTATCAACAAGCCGTCGAAAAACGTTATTTCGAGAAAAACGCGTTTAAAGTTTGTTTGGGTTACATAAATACATAGAAAAATGTTGCATGTGTTTCGAAAGTGTATTTATTAAGGGTGGGGTGAAGTATTTAAATTTTTTTTTCATTTTTTTTAAATTTTTTAAATGAATGCATAATATATCAAGAATATTGTGTTAAAATTTCAAGTCGATCGGAATAAAATTGATGAAGTTATGAGTATTTGAGCGTCTATTGCTCCATGCCGTTCTCTTCTCTTCTGCGTTTTTCAAACCGTTTTGCTGAGACTTGTCATATTTGAAGTCCGTGTGCACGATAACTCAAAATCTACTGAATCAATCGCTTTGAAATTTTGCACAGTACTTCTTCGCATAATTCACCAGGTATTGTCGAGAGCTTTGTTGTTTTTTTAAATAATTACTAATTTTTCAACAACAAATTAGCCGATTTTTTAAGCGAAAATCGGGTTTTTGACTCTAGCGCTACGAAAAATGGAAAAATCGAAAAAAAAAATCCTCCCGTCATTACCTCGAGAAACATCTCCTTTAACAAATGCATTTTTATTTTTTTGTTTCAAATGATTCTGTTGCGAGTTATGGTGCACACCGCAAACCAACTTTTTTTCGAGGCGCCTCCGGGGTTTAATTTTCACTCGCTCAATTTTGAATATTTTGCAATGCAAATTTATGAGAATGTTGTTCAAATGTTACTTTATTATATGTAAATTTTTCAATAAACGAACACTATTCGTTACGCCAAAAAAAAAATCTTAAAAACATGCCTTTTTTTCGCCGAATTAACTTTACCCCGCCGTTAAGTGTAACAACTTTTATATCAATATCTATAATATAAACCTATCAAAGAAATTAGTGAAAATAGCCTTTTTTGGCGTCTAAAGTGAGAAGACCGCTTGAATATGAAATACTTTGTTTCGATTAAGTGCGATAACATACGATATGCGATTATAAGTAGGTTGATAAGTTAGCACATAATAAAGTTAATATGTAGTGTATTTATGACCATATTTATACAATAACTGTCTGATAAAAATAATTTCTATGTATTTCAATAAATAAGCTTCCTGGCTGTTTATATTTCACCTATTTCACAGAATTTTATCAGTACCATATTACTATAAGGATATATAGCAAGAAAATCCAACAGCAGCTTATTCACTGATTATTAATTAAATCCGAGTGAAGAATCAGTTTCTGCAGGTTCAGTTACGCCAAAATAAAAGTAAAATTAAGATAGCTCCTGTAGCTGCTGAGATAATCGAATGTGAAGATTCATTACTTGGGCGCAGTGCGCTCCGATTACTATATATAGGCGCTCCCTGCGTCTGCCGTTCTACTCTCACTACTCAACCGCTTTCATGCGCTCGTTCGTTTTTAGTCATGTTTGCAAGTATTTCTCATTTATTTCGCAGCGTTTTAACGCAAAATGAGAATATACGTTTGTAGTACTATACTTCTACTTTCAAAATCCGTTTGGAAAATTTAAGGAGCCAGTCCAGTGTGAAAATGTTTAAAAATCGAAAGCAAGCAAGCCTTGAAGAAATTGACGATGATGAGCAATCAGAAGGGATTTTGTACGGTGCAGGAATTGCCGATTGAGTTTAGGTAAGATTTTTTCATAGTATAAACTTCAAACGCGTTTTTCTCGAAACTACGTTTTCAAAATCTAGCTCCATCGTATCTTTAAAACTAATAAACCGATTCTCTTGAAATTTGAACCACATATTGTAAACATGATTCGCAACAAGATGACCCTCGATGGTTATAAAATTTTGATTTTTACTCTTTTTTTGCGGAAAACTGCGAAAAAGCGCGTTATTTAAAACTATTTTCGTTTTTCATCTGGCATTTTTTTTTTTGATAAAACTTTATATCCGAGGGTCATTTTGTAGCTGGTGTTATACAGAATCTAATGGACTTTGATTTATTCTTTTCAGACAAGCCGTTGCCGCGTTGTGATGGAGCTATCTAGCCCACATATTTTGGAGGGGTTACGTTAAACTATAGTTTTTGTACTTAACAATGAATTAAAATGAATTACATTTTTTAAATGTCTTTCAAGACTTTATTTATCATGGCGACGTTGTGCGTTTTAAAAAAACCGCTCGTTTTGCCGGGTCTTCTTCGTCAATAATCCGATCGAGTCGTTCTAACGCTCATTTTTTTGCACTTTGATTCTCTACAATTTGACCCTTTAGAGTATCAAGATTGCCTCATTAGTTTTCATTTTACAAGCAAAAAACGAAGAAAAGAACACGATTTTTGCTTTTAAAAGTTTATAAAAAAGTAACAAATGATAGTTGCCAGTGGAAAACACACACACACACACACACACACACACACACACACACACACACACACACACACACACACGACCACACACATGCACTGATGGAAATTATTTATAAGAAACCGTAGAGAAGAAGGGATTTTTTAATAAATATTTCATCATTCATTGAAAACAACATTCAAGAAAGACAAAAATTCACAACGATGTTAACGTGTGTGAAGAAAAGCAATCTTATTGTTTCATATCGTCGGATAAAGTAAATGAGTGGTGTAGTACACGCGGTATGAACGTTTCAATTTCTTGATGTGCAGAAGATGTTTCTTCTGGCTTGAGCGTCATCACCGGCAGGATCTAAAATCTGAAGTGATGACGCCAATAGATAAATTACAGATGGAATTACGTATTCAACCTTATTTACCTTTATTCGGATATATAATTTATACAAACATATCATTTTGTTATTAATGATGAAATAAAATTTCGCGTCTTAAAACTCAATACAACAAAGACGACAAGAAAATTAAAACAACCAAAATTCTGAATTTTTTATTTAAAAAAATCTTTTTGTCGTCTATGAAAAATTATTTCGAATACTATGTTGTCGTTTCGCATTATATAGAAAAATGTTGAAAATAAAATGAACAGGCTTTCCAGAGATCAATTCAGCAGAGTACTCGCAGTTGAGGGCCCGGGGAAAGTACCCGAAGATCCGTTTGCTACGATCACCCTCCTTGTTAGGCTACGATCCACCTCCTCGCTGGACCCTCGTAGGCGGCGAGCCCTCGTCCACTCCACCGTATGATGTCATGGCCCACGCTCAGTTTCAACTGACAATATACTCTTTCGAACTACCGAAAATCAGAAGCAAGTTCTGGGGAATTGAAAAGCTGAGGGGGCATAGTAGTTTCATGTAAAAAAATATCAATCATGGAGCAATGAAACTATACACGTTAAAAAAACATTCGCTTCCGTGAGAATTTCAAATATAGCGTTCTGAAAAACTAGTCCGTGTCTGAGGAGCACGTGGAGTCATCGATGAACGTCAGAGATTAACTCATTCACGTATCACTTCGCTCTAAATGAGGGTGATATTTTAAGGGTAGTTCCCTTTGTCCATATTTTTTCTTGCATTTTCGTGAAATTTGTGGTCTTGAGAATAATCTCTCCGAATATTTATTATGGCCTTGAAGTTAGCATCGTTGGAAAGCAACGAAATTGTTTATTTTCCCTGTCACCTACAATATTTCGTTGCAAATTTTAGTTGTAGAATGTAGAAAAAATCATGAAAAAACGTTCGAGTCATTTTCGCAGCGAAACATTTTGATTATAAGTTAATGACTTGATGGCGAAATTTTGGCGAAATTTTTTTATGATAAGCTAATGATTTGATGCCAAAATTTTGGCAAAAAATTTTTATGATAAGTTAATTATTTGATGGCGAAATTTGGGCGAATTTTTTTTATGACAAGTTAATAATTTCATGGCGAAATTTTAGGGTACAATTTTTATGATAAGTTAATGATTTGATGCCGAAAATTTGGCGAACATTTTTTATGATAAGTTAATGATTTGATGGTGAAATTTTGGTGAAAATTTTGATCATAAGTTACATATTCGATGGCGAAATTTGGGCGAATGTTTTTCATGACTAGTCAACGATTTCATGGCGAAATTTTAGGGTACAATTTTTATGATAAGTTAATGATTTGATGCTGAAAATTTGGCGAACATTTTTTATCATAAGTTAATGATTTAATGGTGAAATTTCGGCGAAACATTCTGATGATATGTTAATGATTTGATGCCGAAATGTTGGCGAAAATTTTTTATGATAAGTTAATGATTTGGAAAACAATGATTTTTCGTTGCAGACTTCAACGGCATATACAAGAGTTATATTAAGAGATTTCCGAGTTATTGAGATTTGGAGAAGTGGGTTTTTCCGGTAGAAATAATGGTCAGGTCTCGAAGCTAGGAAGCTTCAAATACGATCCGCCATCCAATGAAAAGTTTTGAAAGTTATTCGACCAATCTACGAGTATTTGATGAGGGAGGACTTGCTAAAAAGATGCCTCGGGGCCGACATGGAAAATAACAATGAATGCTACCGTGGCATATACTTCGGCACACGGTACCGAAACGCATGTATTGCGGACTAATTTAAATTGAAATCGCCGCATATATAGTAACTTTTTTCTGCAACAATAGATTCATCTCCGCGCTGCAAATGATGTCAGCAATGGGTATTCGCTTAAGTGACGAGGCGCAGAGTCTCGCGACTACGGTGCATCCAATACGCTAGTAGAAATTCAACAATCGGGCTTCCACGAGCAAGAAATGCGCCGCGGGAGACCACCGCATACAAGTCCCATTTGGAGGAAGGAACGAGGCCGTCAGCCGACGCCGGAAGTGCCGATTAAGGTATTCCATTCACAGCCCCGAATGTTTAACAATTGACTGATTTTCCTCTACAATGAAGTAAAAATACATTCCAGTAAACGCGTAAAATTTCACGCTAAGTTATGGGACTTTAAAAAAAATTACGACTGTAAAAATTGTCGACTTTATACGGCACTCCATGGTGATGACATGCTGGCCACATTTCTACCTAATGATTTAAATAATAAGTAACTCTAGATGTCTGATATAAACTGCTCTACGCATGTAGAAAATTCTAAAGATTCTCCAATGACAATGAAAAAAAGGGAATCCCGGAATGTGCAAAGAAAATATTAATGATACAACTTATAAAATGTGACTAGCAGAAGAATTTTCGTAATCTCGACTTTACAGAGAAAATGTCTACATATACAAAATGTATGCGACATTTTCGATTCGAGTTAATCGTTGGGTATAATAATTGATTATAGTTCATTTTTATTAAGCGCGACAGTAATATATTAATGATGCAAAAGGGTTCTGCTTACACGTCCATAAAATACGAGCACCTTGAGTGTAAGTTGCAGAAATCGATTATCATCTCATCGAGGCTGTGCGAAAAACTGTAAGCGCGTTTCTCTCGACATTACCTTTTTGTAAATTGGGGGCCTGATATCTCAGCAACCAATCGACCGATTAACTTCAAGTTTCGAGGGCCTGTTAGGAGCACTACGGATAACTTGCGCATCAATGACGAATTGTAGGGCATTATTGAAGCTGAAGGGCCTAGTTGTAAAACTTGAATAATCACTTTTGTCAAAACCAATATACTTTGACAGTTGACCAATATACTTTGACTCATAAATGTTTCATGGAAATTTCGAGGTGATCCGACGACAGTTGACAGATTTACAGGCGTTGATTTACAGGTATTGACGCCCCGCGTGTTGAACGCTTGGAGCGTCGTTCGAAACTTTAAGCGCCTTAAAGTACGTTGTTGAAGTCGGTCAGAGAAACTTCTCAGAAACTATCATAAACTTTGGGGCTACTTTGAACAGGTTTTGGAAGTTTTTTGTAGGTAACTTTTTTTGCTATCCAAGATACCAACTCTAATGTCCGAATCGATAATATGATCGGATGTAGATGGCGTCATTAGCGCTTGTATATATATTTGTGTGAAAGTAAATTGGATCCACAAAGACATTACAATTGGCGATGAGGATAGTGGACATTTTTCGTGTGCAAAAGAAGTAAAGGGTCTACAAGTAATATTTAAAGTAACTGTTGTTCGTGGAACAAATCAGTGAAGCATTATGGCCTACGGTGTCAAGAAGAAAAAATAATTCGAACAATTGGAATCTATGAAACATGCAATGTGTGAGATGCAAAAACAGTTACATCGCCAGAGTCAACAAATCGCTCATGAACAACAAAACAGTTTAAAAATCAGCTGATCGAACAACGCAAACAATATGACCTATTGGAGCAACAAAAACAGCAAATGGAGGGACTGTTGATAGGATCACGGTCTTGGCAACAGCAGCTCAGCCAACTCTAGCCCCGAGCAGTCTAAACAGGCTTTCTTCAGGCGGAATAGGAAATCTAAAGGAGTTTTCCTTTAGAACGAAGTTCTGGACCACAAGCTGAAGCAGCTATCGAGCCATTGTGAATTCGGGACAAATCTGGAGAACTCGCTTCGTGACCAATTCGTTTGTGGTTTCCGGAGTGGACCGATCAAAAAGAGGCTTCTTCGGGAACAAGACGTCAGCTATGCAAGGTGCATCGAGCTGGCTAGCTCTCTCGAATCATCGTCATCGGGGTCCACTACGAGTTTCATCAACTTCATGAACGATCAAAAAAGAAATTCGTCAAGAAAGTTGGTACGCGGGGCTTTTCGGGGTTGCTGATTACAAATCTGCACTCGAAATTCGAGAATTCAAGATGGCGGACCATAGATGCAAAACGTTGTTTGATGATAGCGAAAGTAGGTACTCGGAGGTTTTCGGGGTCGCTGATTACGTATCTGTGCTCAAAATTCGGGCATTCAAGATAGCGGATCCAATATGGCGGACCATAAATGCAAAGCGTCGTTTGATTATAGCGAAAGTTGGTACTCGGGGGTTTTTGGGGTCCCTGATTACGAATCTGCACTCAACATTTAGGAATTCAAGATGACGAATCCAATATGGCGGACCATAAGTGCATAACGTCGTTTGATGATAGCGAAAGTTGGTCCTCGGGAGTTTTCGGGGTCGCTGTTACATGAAATAAGCTGCCAAAAAAATAGATCATCAAATTTGGAAAAAAATCCTCTAGTTTTTGCAATTTACAGCCGCCATATCGGATCCGCTATTTTCAATTTGACAGTTTAGACTTCTGGTTCGCATTCAGTGGATCAAAAACCAAGTTTTAACCTGTTTTTTAGTTATGGTCTATCTGCTATTTAGTTGTAATCAGATCTATGATGTAAAAAGTTCGTTTTTTTGCACTTTCATTATTGATGACACCCGAAACGTAAAAAATAAAAATTTCATTTATTTAAATTTGAAATTTAAAACACTTCTGAGTCGTCAAAATCTGAATTGCATTAGGTGTAACACGAGTATTACACTATGCCGCAAAGGGTAAAAACATTAAAAAATAAGCTGCTTTCGACTGGTACGTCGAACCCATTAAAAGGAAAGTGCACTTCCACTTGACATCATTTTAATAAAAAAACGATTCTAGTTCAGACGATAGGGACTCGTATTTCGTTTGTAAATTTGCCCGGATTTTTTTGATCATTTGAACGATGGTAATCGTGGTAGTCCAGGTCGTAAATTAACAGTCGTATAGCGCAGCTTGAACCACGTTAAGGTTTCAGCGTTTTTCAACCAAGGTTTCCTGCATTATGTAATAGTATTAATAAAAATATTGGCTTCGTTTCATGGTAATAAACGGAAAACTTTGGTCGAAAAAAATCCTTAAAAATACACGAGAAGAAGGAAAGTCTACCCTCAATGTCTTTTGTTATCACGTCGTTTATCCGAAGCCAAACAGAAGCACGATACTGCTGTAACGGTGGGTCGAGCATCTTGCTGGAGGCGACCACGCGCACACAACGTTTAGTTATCTCGTTGCATTAAAATACAGACGAGCTGGTGGAAATATGGTCCACCGTGCAAGTTCGAAAGAAAAGCACTTTTCACCTAAGCATTTTTCCTACGTAAATCGTATCAAAAGTGAGGAGTAGGAAGTTCGAGTATTTCATAATACGATAAGAATATTTCAAAAATTAACCAACTTAATAATGGTAAACATATAAATGTTGAATCATAACAATATCGTAAAGTCTTCAACAAATCATTTTTTACTTATTTGGACATCCGTCGAATATTCCGAAAAAAATCTAGTCTGGTGGTGCAGATTGCCAATCAATATAAAAAAGTCAATATATTTACTAAACTTTTTATTTGAATATTTGGAAAATTGTTAAAAATTAAATCAATCTCGAGAAAATAGAGAACACACATTTTGTCAGACAAACATACTATTTCATTTCGAATGACGGAAAGGAACTGTTTCCGACTATTTATTAAATAGATGTTTTTTTACATACATTTATTGATAGGGTTTTGATACCATTTTTATTGAAGATCGATGTTGTAAATGTTTTTCATATGATTATTTTTCCACAGTTTTTTTGCATATTACAAAAAAACTGAAATCGGGAATGCATGAAGCTCTTAACTAGCGTCGTGGTAAAGATATCAATTTTGAATCATAACAATATCGTAAAGTCTTCAACAAATCATTTTTCATTTATTCGAATATCCGACGAATATTCAGACAACTTTCTCGCCTGATGTTCCAAATTTCTCCAATATATTTACAAAACAGTTTATTTAGATATTTGGGATTTAAAAAAAATTAAACTAATCTCGAGAAAATAGAGAACACACATCTTGTCAGACCAACATATAATTTCATTTGGATGGACGAAAAGTAATTGTTTCCGACTATTTATTAAATAGATGTTTTTTTTTACATACAATTATTGATAACGTTTTGATACAATTTTTATTGAAGATCGATGTTGTAAATGTTTTGCACATGGATATTTTTCCGTAGATTTTCGGCATATCACAAAAAAACTGAAATCGTGATTGAATGAAGCTTTTAAGTAACGTCGGGTCTTCATTACATCCTCAGGCGATGTGTCACATGGAATGGGCGTGGTCGGTAGAAATATTGCGTAAAAATATTCTCTCGCTCGGATAATATTGCGAGAAAAGAATAGGATACATTCCTGTCGTTCTTCAACAGAAGATATGTTTTTCAAGAATATTAGTTATTTGAGAGAGAAGTTGATATTGCGAGAAAAATGTACTCTCGCCTTTTAGTACAGTCTTGCTGTTGCTGAAAAACCCCGTAATCGGAAAAAATTTGAAGGCCAGTTTTTTGACAGGTTATTCTATCGGTACCACGGGTGCTAAATTCAGGGGATCATCCAAAAATCGGGGTGTAGGGTATTGTTTTAAAGGATGAAGGGGGATGGGTTGGATTGATGGCAAACTACAACCCCTACGAGGTCGGCGCAGTGTGACAAAATGTTCAGAAAAACCCGGGCTTTAGTTTTGTCCGCAGCGCCGAAGTCGTGGTAGGTCATTTTGGAGGTGAAAAAGTGGGGTGAAATTTTAAAAAATTAGATTTTATTCAACAACTCCTTAAGATAAATTCGTACACTTTTTGTTCAAATGGGAACGTTGTAGGCCTTGAAAAGACGCGTCGATCGAGTATTCGATCATCACTCTCCGATGATATCTTCACACCCAAAAAATTGTTGAAATACCAAACAAAATTTGTTCATCGAATAACTAAAAAATAATCAATTTTTCGGGTACGGTTTTAATTTACGAAACGTAGAGAATAATGTTCTCTATATTTTCGTTTTTATGGACCACCTTTGAATTTTGCTTTTTCCAACCCCTCTCGGGGGTTGAAAATAAATAAATGAAATTTTGGGGAAACTATTGACGGTACGAGTTCGCCGACGTGGAACGATTTGTTACTTGAACCCTCAGCTATATTTTTGTCCACAGCACCAAACTCGTATCTTTTTATTTTCGGTGAATAGTTTTCCCAGAATTTCATTTTGAATTTTCCATCTCCGAGAGGGGTTAAAAAAAGTAAAATTCAAGGGTTGTCCATAGGAACGAAAATGTAGAGAAAGTTATTCTCTGCATTCCGTATATTTGAACCATCCCCGAAAAACCGATTGTTTTTTAGTTATACAATAAACAATTTTTTTTATATTTCAAAATTTTGTTGTGGTGTGAAGATGTTATCGGAGAGGGGTGATCAAATAAACGATCGACGCGTCTATTCAAAGGCTACAACATGCTCATTTGAGTAAAAATTGTATGAATTTTTCCTACAGGGTTATCGAATTAAAACTGATTTTTGAAAATTTCACCCCAATTTTTGACCCCCAAATTGAACTTCCACGACTTTGGCGCTGTGGACAAAATAAGCCCCGATTTTTCTGAACATTTTGTCTCCCAACGCCAACCTCGTAGGAGTTGTACTTCGGATTTTATCCACCCCCAACCCCTTTTCAGCCCCTAAAAAACCCTTCACTCCAATTTTAAGGCAAAGTAGGATTTAGCAACCGCGGCACCTACAAAATCACCATTTAAAAAACTAGCCTTCTTCCGATTTTTTCCGATTCCAATATACAGCACGATTTTACTAATTATGGTGACTCGACCAGTGATACTTTGTCCTAGAACAATCGAATGCGGCCACATTGGCTGAGCCGGATACCAGCTGATGTCGCCTAAAGAATTCAATTTCACCATACCATCAGACGAACAAAAAATCATGCAAATTAGAAATTAGTTTAATGCTTTGTCGACATTTTATTTCTCTTCCAAAGATATTACAAGTTTCGCTTTCAAAGAAGCAAGTCATGATTCCTGTGGTGGCTTCCTCATAGAGGAAGTTTCGTGATTGAGATATAACGATCAATTTGCATTTTTGTTTTAAATCATCCCTTAAAAGTACTCTACTGATGTGAGAAAAAAATCGCCCGTCATCTCGAAACCTGCGAAAGGTACAGTTTGAACATCTACAATATCCATTTTTTTACATTCCATTTCGATATTTCAAGATTCGAGTAGGCCAACTATTTCTCGCCAAATTCACTTCAGATATTTTCAGCGATACTGGTCAAGAATGGAAAATTTCGTCCGAATATCTCAAAATTTGTTTAAATTGGCGCGAAGAAAAAAAAGCAACATACACGCACAGATGTATATGCCGCTATTTTATGGAACCATCGTATTTCAACGGTTTGGAACACCACAAAATACCATTGAAATCTCGACAAAAAGTCCATCAGAACATAGATTGCTGTGAGAGGAAGCAAGAAATAAAACAGTCATATTTTTTGTACAGATTCGAACAAAACGTATATTCGTTTGTTGCTACGTTATTTAGGCCTTAAATAAAACGATTTCTTGCTCCATTGTGTATGCGTACAAAGACCACATTCATCGTACTCGTTCCACATTTGTATTTGGGTCGATTTTAATAGTGATTTATCGGTACAATTGAGTGCCTGTCTCTTTTCAATATCTTCGTTTTTGTAATTCTTGATGCACATTGTTATTACAGTCATTATATATACATATATATAATTACTAAATATTGATAATCATTTTATTTCTGTTAGTTATCCTTACGCACAATTTAACTCAGTATTTACATGAATAAATGTTAAACTCTGCAGAATATCGTAATAATTATATTATTCACTTATGGTATATATTTACACAACTCTCGTTGAAAATGCGAGGTGCACAATATGTTTTTCTTAATTCATTGCTTCCCATAGGTCGATGATTTTTTTCATTTGCATCTCTGACTTAACTAATCGCGTGTTTTATGTACACATCCATACAATGAAGTTATACAAGCGAAAATTCCTTGAGGCCTTGTATACGCGAAAAAATTCCATTTTCAAATTATTTTCCAGAATGCCAATATTTGAATGTTTTTAGAATAATAAATTTCACCTAAATGTTGAAGTGACAGCATTTGGAGCGTCCAAACTTTTATTTTCTATCGGCAAGCTCCACATAGGGCGCAGGGTGCTATTAAATAAGGTAATATAATATTTTATAATAGTCAAACGCTTTTTTGACCTCCTGACAGTCCAAACTCACGAAACGAGCTTCGGATCGCTTTCAAATTTTTACAGTATATTCTGCTTACCAATACTTATCGTGTGAACCTCGGAAAGTAAAAAAAAAGATCACTCAACTGTTTCAAATAAATAATTTATTAGTCGAAAATTGAGTCGAAAATTGAACAAAAAAATTGTTTTCAAAAATATTTCTGTTGGTTCACACCGAAAGGACATCCATTATGTAATTATAAAATATGTCCATTTTTTTGGAAACCCAGTTCAACGCGGAGGACTTTCACCATCAACGCGTGCGTCGAGAAAAACCATTCACTTATCGGCCAATAACTCCGTGATTTTTCAATTTTTTCGTAATTGTTTTTTTGTTGGGCAGTCAAGGGATTGAATAAATACTGTATAAAAAAAATGTGGCCATATATGCGTTACTTCTTTTTCACGAATTCTGTAAAAATACCTACGAAAATCGACGAAATCGCGTATATAAGGCCTTAAGCAAGGTAAAAAAGCAATTTCCAAATAAAAATGCCAATATACACTTAATCACGAGCACATTTCGAAGCTATTACTTATATACAATAATATAATTCGTACAATTTCCCCGCTGTCCGTTTCGACGACCGATGCAGTCTTTCTGCGCTCCGTGCATTCGGCAGCAATTTACATAATGTTATTCCGTGAAATAGATGGCTACATGTGTTTAGTCTACTGAACTCACTAACGGAGTCAGGGAGTTCAATAGGCCAAACGAATGATTCGAAGTTGAACATTGATTTGATGAACTCGTATGAATCGAGCGAGCAAACTTTTATAAGCCATATTAAGTATTTTACAAATCGGCAAGTTTTTTCATCGTTATCATCTCGTTTAATGCTCGCAAAATAAACGGAGGATATTTCAATTTTATCATTAAAGTACAGTAAAAAATCAGTAGTTTAAGGCGGGATATACATTTAGACGAGAAAAAATTAAGCAATTTTGAGAGATTTTTTACACGAAGAAATAATTATTCTACACTTATCAAACTGTAGATATACTTTAATAGTATATTTAAGTATAAAAAACAATTTTCTTAAATTTATTTGCAAAATATTCGATTTTTTTCAGATGGAACACGTATAGTTTCTATTTGACAGTAATTAAAATGATGAAAAAGTGAATTTAAGAGAATGGCACGTATTTACATAAAAAATTAACGTTTTATGCAAGATTTCTGTAAAATTTGGATTAAAAAAGTCGTTTTTAATTTTTCAAAAACCATTCTCGTCAAGTAAACGGTATAAATATTATCAATATTCCTACCAAGTTCCAACTCAATCGGCTCAATAGTTTTTGAGTAATCCTGCACGCCAATTTAAAAAATGTAGTTTTGAGAAAAACGCGTTTGAAGTTTACATAGAATTTGAATTAAATTGCACGAGGTACTGATGATTTATTACTTAAGTAAACTGTTACAAAGTAATTAAATGATTAACTACAGTAGTACTTGTATTGTTAATTTAATTACATTTTCCCCATCTCTGTCTGTCCCTCTGCGCTCTCGCTTCCACCTGCGGCGTGCGCTCCTAATCGGAGCGGTGAGGCGCAGCGTTGACGGGCTGTAACGTTTGCGGTTTTTCGAATTTCGCTTCCAAACTTTGGGAAAATCTTTTACATATATAGTTCTATCGTTTAAAGAGAAAACAAAAAAGAAATCGATTTTTTGATCGTTGCAAATGTATATCCCGCCTTAAGAAATTGTATGTTCGTAAAGAAATTCCGAAAATGTTTAATTCGTCGAAAGAAAAATCGTGCGATATCCTAAGTGGAGGAACAGGGTACTCTCTGTACTGAATAACGGCAAGGGGATGCGTGGGAGTGACGTACAGCGGCAAGGGGCAAAGACGATCGTAAGCTTTCAGGAGTCGAGTTAGGAAAATCATGGCGAACTCGTTCATGAAGTCCTCGATGTATCGGTTTTCATACTTGGCTTAGGCAGGTCTTATGGCGGACATTCGATAATCCGATTGAACGCTGAGTTTGCACAGCTTCTTCGTTCTTCTTCGGGCGGAACTCCGTAATTTTGCTGACTCTTTTCACCCTCGAAAAGTCTGGATCCGAAGTGTTTCGATGTATTTTAAGAATCGCTCTCGAAAATTGTTAAATTGGTATTGCAGGATTCGAATTCGATTTGAACTTGGTCTATGATATTGTGAACTTTGCCGTTTGTAAAATCTCCACCCAGAAGGAACATCACTTTGGTGTCCACCTTCGATTTTGTTGAAACTTTTTTATGGAAGAGTATCAAAAACTAAGAGACATGTATTTTTTTTATCGGCGGAAAAACGATTTTAAGGGTTGAAACGCGCCCTCGGAAATAGGGGTGTTTTTCGTATTTCGTCGATAACGTTATCGTTCTCATCTCCAATGTATAGTACACACAAAAATAAACATTGTTACCATTTGAAATTTTTTGATATCTTGTACCGTTAAAACGTTACCGACGAAAAACGAAAAACATCCCGATTTTTGAGGGTGCGTTTCACCCCTTAAAAACGTTTTTCCGCCGATAAAAAAAAATACGTGTCGTTTCATTTTTGATACTCTACGACATAAAAAAGTTTCAACAAAATCAGTGGAGGACACCAAAGTGATGTTCCTTGTTAGTCAGATGTTGATTGACTCCATTGGTCCAATTACCCGCATACAACTGGAATTGCATAAATTCGAGAGACCCTCTTACTTAGATATAGAAAATTTCCTTCTACGCCACAATTTTTACAGCTTCGACGTCGAGGTGAGGGACCGTCGATGTGATCTCCCATGTCAGGCATATTAAACATTTTTTGACAACATAAATGTTGCATATTGACGGAAAAAAGTGTCTTGTCTCAAAAATGAACAAAAAAGAAAAATTGATCGTTTAATTGATTTTTTTCAAAGTGACATTTTCAGTCGTTCGGATCACTATAAAAAAAGAATCTCAGCGGTTCGAACTCTTGAGGGTTTATTCGAGATACTTTGAGGTTGAAAAAGAAAACAAAAAATATCCTTGATCTATCGATTATTTACAAAGTAATCACAAGTTACGTGAAACATCGTAGACACCATTTTTTACAATTTTTTGAATGAAATTTTTTACATTCAATTGTTTTCATAAAAAACAATACAAACTACTACTACAGGATACTTTGAAGTTCCCAGAATCATACTTCTATTTTCTGTATGATCATTAGGACACGAGTTATGAGTCATCAAAGTCAATAGCGTAATTTTGGTTTTGACAGCCGTTAACTCGGAGACAAATCATCGTACAGAAGCAAAAAAATCAAATTAAAGAGGAAGAATTAATCTAGAACAGTTTTCCAGATGGAATTGCCGCGCAAAAATTTTGAGTTCCGTGGACCTTTTAAAAGGCAAACAAAAATTGGGAAATTCTTTTTCCCGCTGATTTTCTAACGTTTCACTATCTAGCATTTTGAATGCTGGGGCTCAAAACAAGACTCGAAGCTTTAATGTTCTTTTTTCTTTCATTGTTCTACGACAATTTTCCGCCGATTTACAGCCTGTTAAAAATTATTTAAAAATGTCTGAATTTGTTTATCCTCTAATTTTTGTGACTAGTGTATTTCATGCGTGGAAGATTTTTTTATTGTAGTTTTTCCGTTGCTCTGACAAACACACCCACGGTAGATTCCCACGTGTACCTTAATATTTCAGGGGTAACTTTTTCCGAACCCGTTGAAGCTGCAGCATGATTTTAGCAAGTTTTGTAAGACGACCCTCATTGGACATCGACTTTTCAATTACTCTTTCATGTCTTACAAGGAAAGGTCGCGAGATCGACCTCTCCGATTTCGATGAAATTTGGCATGTTTGTAGAATGGGTAAAAATAGGCTACACGTATTTTTTTATATCCGCGGAACCTGATTTTTGAGGGGTGAAACGCACTTTCGAAAATAGGGGTGTTTTTCGTTTGAAATTTGTTGTTATCTGCATGGTTCATATTCATTTGCAATTTTCAATTTTTTCGTATCTCGTACCGTTAACCCTCAATCCGTGAACCTGAATCGTTTTCGTCCTATCCAAAATCATTTTCCTCGCAGGTTGCTTAATATTTAATGGACAAAAGCTAAAAATAAGGGAAAATACCCTATTTTCCCTTGAGAAGTATGGCCTAAAGATTGACCTTGAATTTTTTTAAATTTTTTCATCGACAATTGTTGGTTTGATCGTGCGAAGACAAAAACGACCCAGGTTCATGTGATTAAGGGGCCTCAAATACCTTCACGGATTGAGGGTTGAAACGTTATCGACGAAAAACCACAAACAGCCCTATTTTCGAGGATGCGTTTCACCCCTTAAAAATCGAGTTTTGCAGATATAAAAAAATACGTGTCGACTATTTTTACCCATTCTACAAACATGCAAAATTTCGTCAAAATCGGAGAGTTCGACCTCGCGATCTTGTTAGATCATCAACGATGTCTTTACCCAATGTAAGAAAATATTTAGTAACCAGTGCATAGTTTCCACGCATAACGAACTGATAATTTTTCTTTTCAAACAATAAATTATATAACTTATGGGTTTTCAACGATGATCCCTCACTATCGAATCCTACAAGGACAACCTTCTCCCCCCTTCGATCTGTCTCTCTTCCTGCGGACTTTTCGTCTACGATCACCTTCCCGCCTCCGCACCGTGTGACGTCACTCCCTTGAGACCTCCATCCCTCGCAACCCTTTTGCCTCCTTTTGGGCCAGAATGTTTGTTCTTCTATTTTCCTACAAGAGTAACTCACAAGGAACATCACTTAAGGGGGTCGTCTAGTGTGTCCGATCAAAAGAAGAGAAAACGGCCTTGCGTGACTTCTTTGAAGAAGAGGAAGGTGTACTCTATGGTCCAGGCATAGCAGATTGATGGTGAGACCATTTTTTTTTTATTATGAATTATATACAACAACTTTCAAACGCGTTTTTCTCAAAACACGATTTTTTCAAACTGCTGCCATGATATCTCAAAAACTATTTGATTGATTCTGCTCAAATTTATACAGAATCTTTAGTACGTATATAACTACAAGTTGAACTAAAATAATTAAGATTGCTTCGTTAGTTTTCTTTTTATCAGCTATAAAGACCCCCAAAAAACACGAAAAAAAATGATTTTTTTTTAAAAGCGTAAAAAAAAATATTTTTTGGAATTCTAACTTTATTTTAGTTCCATTTAGAGCCTCAAGTCTCACGATTAAAATTGCGTTTGGTTTTTTTTATTTCGGATAAGCAGAACGGCCGGTATCACGGCAGCAGTGGAGCACCTCTTTTCATATGTGTTCCTGTTGGGCAGTGTATCTCCGAATATATTCTATATAGTGACTTCAAAAAATTCACAAAGTTTGCTTAAATGTTAATAAAAAGTATATACAATTTATAAATTATTTTATTTTAATGGTTTGTTAAAAAAAAATCCCCAAAAACGCATTAAAAAACGGCCTTAATACTAGACGACCCCGTTAAGTGTCTGCTTTCGATTTTGTTGAAACTCATATATGTGATAAAGCATTAAAAACTATTATACGGGTATTTTTTTGTCGGCGGAAATACGATTTTAAGAGGGGAAACCACCCCTCGGAAAAGGCGTATCACCCTTTAATTCAAATTAAGGGGTGACACTGGTATTAAAAAAAAATTATTGAAACAGGCTTATTAAAATATTACAAAATCAATATTTTCAACAAATACTTCTATATTGGATTTTTCATGGCTTTGCATTAGAAGAATTTTGGTTTTTGTTTCATTCAGATTGGCGACTGTGGGGGCTTGTGGGTGGAACTGCAATATCAGTCCCCGACACGGCTCTCTTTGAGGGATGTTTTTCCGCCGATAACAACAAAATACGTATTTAATCGTTTCCAATGCTTCATCACATCTATGAGTATTAGGGTCGCACACATTTGAGCTCTATTTTTTACCCTTATTCTCATCATCTATTTTCTTTAAAGGAAAAAAAATTTGTCGCCAATGCTGAGAGTGGTTAAAAAATATTTAGAGGTTGCTCAAGCCTCCCAAAAATTCCAATTTTCCTTTAAAACATCGATCTTTTTTTCTTCCACTTCTCACCCATGAATTTTACTCTTCATAATTTAAAAATTAACGTTGCGAAAGCTCTAGCCGGCAAATGAGTATTTAGTGGTCGCCCAAGAGCTTCGAAATTTCCAATTTTCGCCAATTTTTGTTTACTTTTCCTCACTCATAAATTTGACGCTTTGTAAAATTTTCAAAACAATTAATCCTTTTTTCTTTAGAAACAGATTTTTCAAATTTGCCTCACACTTCTAACCCAAGAATTATAATCTTTGTTCTCATAAAATAATTCTTTAAAGCTCTCGTTCGTAAACAAAATTATAGGCCGTTTTATTTGTAAAACTGAAATGGCAGCTGTTTTCCGCGCATCGTAATGCGTCCCACAGTTGGTCTCGTTAGTCAAACTGCGGACCAATCGTAGCTGTACTCTGTGACGAGCGACGCCATAATACAATAATACATAATAACACATATCGTCTAATTGGTATTTGTTACAAATTATTCACATAAATTATTCGAAAAATGTAACAGTTCGCCGTTTATTTTGTTTTTATGCTACAAGGAATTATAGTGCATGCGAGATTTATTTTTTGGCGGAAATTGTAAATTTCGAAAACCTTGAGCGACTACTAAATATTCATTGGCCGGCTAGAGATTTCGCGAAGTTAATTTAAAAAATTATAAAGCGGTTAACTAAAAATTATAAAGTTAATTAAAAAATTATTATAAATTATCAAAAATTAAAAATTGAAATGATTAAAAAACTATAAAAAGCATGGATGAGAAGTGGACGAAACAAAATCGATTTTTCAATGAAAATTTGAATTTTTCGGAGGCTTGAGCGACCTGTAAATATTTTTTTACCGCTCGCAGCTTCGGCGACAATTTTTTCTCTTCTTTAACGGCGGGGTAAAGTTAATTCGGCGAAAAAAAGGCATGTTTTTAAGATTTTTTTTTGGCGTAACGAATAGTGTTCGTTTATTGAACAATTTACATGTAATAAAGTAACATTTGAACAACATTCTCCTAAATTTGTATTGCAAAATATTCAAAATTGAGCGAGTGAAAATTAAACCCCGGAGGCGCCTCGATAAAAAGTTGGTTTGCGGTGTGCACCATAACTCGCAACAGAATCATTTGAAACAAAAAAATCGAAATGCATTTGTTAAAGGAGATGTTTCTCGAGGTAATGACGTGAGGATTTTTTTCTTTCGATTTTTCGATTTTTCGTAGCACTTGGGAGCCAAAAACCCGATTTTCGCTGAAAACATCAGCTAATTTGTTGTTGAAAAATTAGTAATTATTTTAAAAAACAAAAAAGCTCTCGTCAATACCTGGTGAATTATGTGAAGAAGTACTGTGCAAAATTTCAAAGCGATTGGTCCAGTAGAATTTGAGTTATCGTGCACACGGACTTCAAATATGACAAGTCACATAAAAACGGTTTGAAAAACGCAGAAGAGAAGAGAACGGCATGAAGCAATAGACGCTCAAATACTCATAACTTCGTCAATTTTACTCCGATCGACTTGACATTTCAACACAATATTCTTGATATATTATGCATTCATTTAAAAAAATGAAAAAAAAATGAAATTTTTTTTTTAATACTTTACCCCGCCCTTAAAGTAGATAATTCGATGGTGAGAACAAGGAAAAAAATAGACAAATTTGTGCCAGCCTAATGAGCATCAACAAAATCAAAGACGGTTCCTTTCGTGATGTTCCTCGTCAGCACTTGGAATATGCCTTCACATTGTAACCACAGCTTCACGCACTGAAAATGATATGTAGAAACAGCAGCAATTTTGTTCCAAACGAAAATGGCAATTTCTCTCTCTGCGGTTTAGCTCCGAGTGCTTGGGGTCTATAAAAACGAGTATATTCGGAGACATTAAACAAACTGTGCGTATAATATGGAACGAACTGTAAAAAATGTCAACCGAACGTATTTTCACGTTCTTTATTTTACGTACGACGTTAGTTCTCGCGAGAAAAAAAATAACGATGTTATTGCGTGATTTCATCGGATGAACGTTGATTATCCTCGCGCCCAACGTATAATATCTTTGATATAGAACACTCAGGAACAGCTACCTCGAGCCTTTAGTCCATTTTTTTGTTTTCTTAAAATTACGTTTCGATATCGTTGATAATAATTCGTCTTCGCAAAACTTTCAATCTCCCATTTCTTGCCTATAATGCTGTCTCGTAACTTCGTCAATTTCTCGCTTGGACGCTTCTCAAAAAGAAGGGGATGAAAAGTGATTCAGCGAGATTCAGACAGTGACCTCTTCGGAGAATCGGCTTTTGTCATCCAAATTTATAATGATCGCGTGGGTACGAGCGTGTCCCGATTTATTTTTACCTCTCTCCTTGTTCGCAGCGCTTGTACCACCTGACGTGCCAGGAGTTACGTCTTTGTTGCCAGTCGATTTTTCGGGGATAACCGCAACCTCGCCGTTTTCCGTGCCGGTTGAGTTTTTCAAATTCACACCGGAACGAAAGACAGCAGCGTCCTCCATATTCTCAACCGTTACCTCGTGACTCACCTTATCGTCTATTTTACTACTTGCGAAAAGCTCCTTATCTTCCCTATCCTCGAAAGCGCAGGGGACCTCTGACACCGAGGAATCCTCGATGGTCTTTTCTTTGCTGCCATTTTTATTCTCCTCCGTCTGTATATTCGTACGTGCCTTGCAATTCGTCAGGTTTTTCGTTTCGGGTGATTTTTTCTTCGCACCCTTATTCTTCGGTGCGTTCGAATCATCGAGATTTCGCTGATGACAAATGTCCTGTGATTTGTCGTCTTTCAGCATGGAGACTTCGGTCTCCTCGATCAACGAACTCGTTTTCTCGGAGGAGAGTCTTAGACTCGAGGAAATCGCCTGTATCGTCGATACCTGAGTCTCGGCACGTCCCGCAGCCTCTTGCATTGCATGAATCTTTGTCACCAGATGGCGATTTCCCAGACGCATATTCTTCTCCTTCAGCAGCTCCAGTTGAGCGTACAGCCGACGAAACTCCTCCTGAGAACATATCGAGGCAACGTGATCAGGTCTTTCGTGCATCCCGTCAATTTTGTTACCATACGGATCGATGAAAAAAATCAATCGGATCGATACACGAATCGATAAAGCGAGATGGAACACGAATTGCGTATTTCAATATTGCTCAATGAGAGGTGCCTGAGTGAACGGCGAGAAAAACAGGCAAACTTCGGGAATTTTTATCTCCTAAACTAATGATTCGATTGGATCCGGGTTTTTTTAATTGGGAAATATGTACATTGAGGTATGATTAGGAATTTTTTTAAATACGTTCGTTGACTGCAATGTAAAAAATGTCTGTATAAAAATTAATATACAAGTGTAGGAAGTTTTTATGCGCATACCGCTTATGAAATTACAGATACGATTTTGAAATTCCAAAACAGGTTATTTTAAAAATGAAAGTGCAGTTCCGTAGTATTAATATACATGTGCGTTTTAAAAATAATGCACGTGTAAAGAAATAATCACATCGAAGTATATTGAGATCAAGAACCATTTGCTGATATCAAAATACGAGTGTATATTAAATTCAAGAACCATTTGCTAATATCAATATACGGGTGTGTATTAAAATTACTGATCCTAAGTATTAAGTTTAATTCAGAAATTGATAATTGCAATACGTTTTTATGTAAAAATTATCAAATTAAGACCACTCAATTCATGTACTGTATGATGCTTTCAAGATACTTGTGTATGTGATTTTTTCGCAGCTTTATCCCATAATTAATATTGAATACTTGAATAATAAAATTTAAATGCAGTGAAATCACTGCACGTATGTATTTTTTTTTCTTTATATAGTATGTATTCCTCCTCAGAGGCACGGTGTCCTTCCCCTTTTACCATCCCCTCCTTTATTCCTTCCATCATTCACAGTCCTTCCACAGTTCCCTCTACATTCCTTCCAGAGCCCTCCCCCCCCCCCCCCAGAGTGTTGACCGCATCCACTCTTTCCTAATGCACTACTGTATCGCATTTGCACAAGGGTCCAGGGAAACTGCGGAAAACCTGGACCGATACAGGCGGCTATATTCGGCTGAGTTTCAGTTGTATTACTATCAGAAACTCAGAAAAACTGCCTTCCACTCAGAGGTTCACGCGCAAACCAGTGCACGGGCAAGCGGCCACCGCTCCAAGTATTGGCAGCCTCCAATGCTGCTTAACTTCAGTGACCGCCGAGCCCGTACACCGACCGCGTCTATTAAATTCTATATTCACGTTAGAATTTCATGTTCCTGTTTTAAATTTACGGTACAAGTGTTTCAAATTTAATTTCATCTACTGAGTTCGTAAAATTCAATTCCTTTGTATCTTAAATGTATTGTAAATTACATAACATTTTTTACAGTGCGGAAGCGATTCAAACGCGATTATCTCGAAACATAGTTTTCAGAGTCGGTGCCAGATGTATCTCGAAAACGGTTTGTCCGATTTTGTCCAAATTTGGATACAATATTATTCGATAGTTTTTCTCGTTCGCCACGTAGGGGGTTTTCATTTGATTGAACCATTGCTTCTTTATGCAATGTGTATGCAATCCAAAATCGTCGGAAATGGCGAACGAAAAACGAATGTTTAATTAAAACGGTCGCGATTCCGTCAAAAATGAAAATTTCAAAAAAATCCTACGCGGCGAACGAGAAAAACTATCGAAGAATATTGTATCCAAATTTGGACGAAATCGGACAAGCCGTTTTCGAGATACATCTGGCACGGACTTTGAAAATTATGTTTCGAGATAATCGCGTTTGAATCGCTTTCAGTCAGCGTATTTATTTTAAAAAATTTCTAAACATACCTCAATGTACATATTTTCCAATAAAAAAAACCCGGATTCAATCGAAACATTAGTTTTTGAGATAAAAATTCCCGAAGTTTACCTGTTTTTCTCGCCGTTTACTCAGGTACCTCCCCTTAAGGGGGAACCTCCTCCAGATATCAATTTTTTTATTGTTTCAAAAGTTCTTTTAGTCTCTGAAGAATATATTCCTAAAGTTTGAAGCCCACCAGAAAGTCTCAAAGGTCCCTAGGAAATCAACGAAGTGATGCCCTCTAAAAGTACCGAGAGTAAGTGAACGAGCGAGCACCCTTTGTGGCCTCTGCCTTTTAATTTCTTAGCCAAACAAGTTTGTTTGTTTACTTTTTGAATAGTAGGGGGCACTTCCGACGATTGTAAAGAAAAATTCGACCTGTGCAATCGTCGTTTTTCGTTTTCGCAGAAACAGCTCACACGAAAAGAGATAAATGCAGTCCAGATTGGTGATTTCCTAGAAGAAGGCTTACTTTATGGCCCTGGCATCGCAGATTAAGCTTGGGTAATTATAAATCACTCTAAACTCTACTTTTTAAGAACGAAAACCTCAATCGAGTTTTTCTCGAAACGTGTTTTTTTCGTGCCGTGGAATGTAACTCAAAAAGTAATGAACCAATCAACTTGAAATTTTGTACAGATATTCTTTAACTTATCGGCCTTTGCACAAACCTAAAATTTCGTATAAATTATTTCAATAAATATTGTTTTTAATGAGTTGTTTAAAAAAAAGTATTGTTTTCTTTTCGTCCTCTAATTTTCAATTTTTAATTTTTTGCTAAATTTAGGTTCATGCAAAGCGAGATGACTTATTTGAAAGAAAAAAATTGTTTCACTGATTTAAGTTAACTACAAGGACCTGGGCGTTCCACAGCGCAAACTCTAGGAGCCAAGTTCGAGCACCTTTAGCGCCGCCATTTCGTTTTTTTTCACTCGTGACTTTTTTTTGTATTCATTTAAACGTCAATATTATCATATAATTTGATTCATTGCAATAAATGCTCTAATTTTTTTGTAAACAAATATCGAAAACCCTGATGTCCGGAGCAGGTACGTGGAGGTACCTTAAGAGCTTACGTGGGGTTAGACATGTAAAAGAGCCCAGTTTTTTAAATTTTATTATCTGTACAATATGACTTGAATATTCTCCCGACGTTTTCAGTCAATCGGAGTAAAAGTATAAGAGAGAAAGAGCCTTAAGGAATTCCCCCGTTGGGGGGACCGGCTAGGAGCGACGCAGGTATATCGCATTTTTTCTCAAAACACTATTTTTGAAGTCGGTGGCCACGATTTCTCAAAAACTAATGCACCAATCGTATTGAAATTTTGCACACTTCTTCAAAATAGTATTGACTAGTGATTGAAAGAAGGTTTTTAATTCAATTACAATTAATTTTAAAAGGCTACATACGTAGTGTAAATAGCACCAAAAATTGAACTATTTTGGATACAACTCTGCCGAAAATTCAAATTTCAATATTTTTTTAAATACATCGTTCAATCACGAGCTATACTTATCTACTAACAGAAAAAATTAGTTTTTTAATTTCAGATAAAGCTATCATGAGTCATCCTGACCACCACGAGGACACTTTTTTGAGGGATTTTTGGAAATTAGGTCCCACCGGCTGAATTTCCCAAAAATTTTAAAAATATTGTTGAAATTTTGCTCTTTTATGTGCTTAACATTTTTAATAAAATAATTTAAATATTGTGTTTTTAAAAAATTGAGAAAATGTGTTTTTTTTGGCTTTGAAACCCAAGTAACTCCTTAATCAGAATAAAATTGCGAATGCCACGCAACGACAGAAACATGTCAACGATATTTTATATTTGCACAAATCAAGATTCGTGTATAGTTACCAAATGAATATTTGGACAAAGTAATTTATTGATGGTCAGCAGATGAATGTGCAGTTGAATCAATGTAACGCTATAGTGCTAGTGGGCAAGTGTAAAAGGAACAGCTCTCATAGAAAATGAGAGTTGTTCCTTGCTACTTGTAGATGCTGAATCGTTGGACAACGATTTGTCCTCTACAAGTAGCAAGTTCGTTAATCGGAGGACAACAAAGGTGGTAGCATCAATACGACCGGTACCGCGCTCGACGTCTCGGTCATCCCTGCTCTAATGCATAATTTAATATTCTCTCTCTCTCTCTCTCTCTCTCTCTCTCTCTCTCTCTCTCTCTCTCTCTCTCTCTCTCTCTCTCTCTTTCTCTCTCTCTCTATATATATATATATATATACATACTTTCGAAACTTTCCTAAAGATTTGGCACGTCCCACAAAACACGAAAATCGTTAATTGATGCCATCGGCGTAGAGAATAAATTCACGTTTTCACGGTCACAAACGGTCTTGCCAAATGTACGATACTCATTTCAAGTACAGATTTGCTAACTATTAACAAATCATTATCTTCGACGAGTCGTCGGTTTTTTAACAGTTATTTGCTAATTATTAACAGGGCTATATTTGATTCAACTAAAGATATTTTTTAATTATTACCAAATATTCATTTTGTAACAAGTGTACGACTATTATCTCAGAGAACTACTGGGCCAACATCTTAAATACAGATTCATTAATACTTAATAAATCCTTATTTGCGTTAAGGAGAGGTATACACCTAGATGTTCGAGGTCGAGGATTTAGAAGCTATGAACTTTCCGTCGACCGTACAAGACCTACACTATGGGCCTGGTATCGACGATTCCATGTAAGTTGACAAATTTCACGATTTATTCATTCCCAAATTTTCAAACGCGTTTTTCTCAAAACCACGTTTCATATTGGTACCCAAAATTTCTCAAAAAACCAATGAACCAATTGCCTTGAGATTTTTTGTGATTATTCTATACACCGTTATCTAGTACTTGTCATAAGATTTTTTTTCCGTTACTTAGTTTTTCTTTTATAGGCAAAATAATAACTAATTTTTGCCCCAAAAATCACTATTTATGTTCAAACGTCCGCCATTTTGTTATAAATCGATATTTTCAAAATCGGCTATGACAAGTACTAGATTATAGTATCTAATTTAATAATCCTTTTGGTTTTTTTTTTCAGATGATTTTTTAAGAAACGCCGGTGGGTACCGTATTCGCAGATTTTTTAGGACGTTCCAAGGATCATACAATATCCTTGTATATGTTTGATATTTTCAAATAAAGGAAATTAAACATATTTTTGAATGTATATACTTTTAGATAATTGACACCCCAATCCGAAATTTCAAATAGTTTTCCTTGAAAAAATTCACACAAATGACCTTTTTTCCGGCTCCTAGGTGTATATCTCCCCTTAAATAGAGAAGTTGTAGCATCAACTGTGTGACTCGTGGCTCAAATGCGGCCAAGATAGTCGTTTTGAATGAAGATCAGTTAATTGTTGTGACATGTTCATTTGCATTGAACGCAGAATAGTCGCGGCAACTATACGTTAACGACCCCAAATCGAAATATATTAATTGTCAACAAATCTGTACTCCTTTGAATCGTACTATCATATCACAATTTCAACTCGTTATTCGATTACCATAACCATCTAGTGAGTTAAAAGAAATAAAAGTGATCAAATAAATCATTATTTTCAAAGAAATACTGCGGCTATGAAATGTTGTCACGAGAACACGAATATTGCTTTACGACTAATAAATTGTAACAGTTAATGGATATTTGAATAAAAGTGCCAACGACATGTATTTCTTTACTATGAATTAACTATTTTCTCACTGTGTAATTGCAGGGAGTTCCATATACTGATGAATGGAAATAGAACATCTACACATTATTTATTCGTCTATCTGTAAAATACAAGTTTCCGCGGTATAAAATATTCGGTTAAGACGGTAGCCGATAAGTTTTTGAACACAGGAAAATCAACTGTGGTGAAGAAATTCGAGTAATGGATTACCCCTTTAAGGTAGCTGCTACGAAAAAAAGCGAAACCATACAAACTTAAATTTAATCTCTCCTCCAAATTAATATATGTTTTATTCCATTCAATGTACCCCATTCGAATGTGGGATGAGAGAAAGACGAACGGAGGGGTGGTTTCAACCCTTAATTCTCTTAACATACCCATAATCGATTTTTCACCGCTTTATATGAGAAACTTTCGTTTTTTTTTTTTCACGTCAATCGACAAACTGCTTGTTCGGAAAACAGCAAAGTCGACCCTTCACAAAGCTCACTTCAGGCGGTGGTTTTACCCCTTAAAACCACTTTACCACCGACAAAAAAATATTCCCGGTAGCTTTCAATGCTCTACCACATACATGAGTTTCAACTAAACCGAAGGCGGGCACGAAAGTGATGTTTCTTGTAAGACTAAAAGCGACGTAAAAACAAAACGAAATAGAAAGACAAGAAAAGATGAGATTTTTTACCGTAACCCCATCAGCTTCCTCGGTGAAGTTTCCCTGTTGCAGGGAAATCGAATTGGTCTGGTTGCTCGTGCCTTGCGTCCGGCACGTTTTTCCAATAAATTTTCCCGTGCCTTGAAGCTTGCCAGCCGCGTCTTCTTTTCCACCCCCTCGAAAGACGACGTATGCCTGCGTGACATTCGTTTCTTTGCGTCATTCTCATGCCCTCGTTTAAATTTTTTGCATATCTGTTAACGTTAACAAAGTACGGAAGCAGAAACGTCTCCATATTTTGATGGGAGTGTAACGCGCACTCATGTCAGTACAATCTTTTTTTCCTCATCTGGATTATGTTTCTTTGGTAAATGGCATTTTTTAAGTAAAAATATATCGACGCGTTTACTCGTCGTATAAAAAAGGAGGCTAGGCTGTGCAGTTGTTACAGATGGTACAGGCAATGTGTAAAAAGTTGCCAGCTTCGATAACAAATATCTTTATATTTAGACATTCGCTTACCTTGCTGCCGAATATGAGGCAAAGGAGAAGAGTGACGGTGAGCTGAGTGTGGCAGAAAAATATGATGTAGAGTAAGTCCGGATTCGCCGGAGATTGCAGAAATAGCCTGAAACAATGTTTTCATCCATACAACGGCTATTATCAATGGAAAAGGATTCTTCATGTCATACCTACAAGAAAAGGTCGCGAGGTCGAGCTCTCCGATTTCAATGAAATTTGGCATGTTCACAGAATGGGTAAAAATAAGCGACACGTATTTTTGTCTGCGGAACCCGATTTCTTAGCGGTGAAACGCACCCTCGAAAATAGGGGTGTTTTTCGTTTTTCGTCTATAACGTTTTAACGATTGGGGCAGAATATCCATAAGTCGAATTTCCATAACCGAATATCCATAAGTCCGAATATCCATAAGTCCGAATATCCATAAGTCGAATATCCATATGTCGAATATCCATAAGTCGAACATCCCAAACAAACACAAACAAACTCCCTATATTTGTCTACTTCCCGCCATATCTGGCGCTCATTTCTACTCTTTACTCACTTATTTCTACCTACCGCTATTTCTGGCACTCATTTCTACTCTCTACTCACTTATGCATATTCGACTTGGGGATATTCGTCTTATGGATATTCAACTTATGGATATTTGACTTCTGGATATTCGACTTATGGATATTCCTACTTATGGATATTCGTACTTATGGATATTCCACTTATGGATATTCGACTTATGGATATTCAACTTATGGATATTTGACTTATGGATATTCGACTCATGGATATTCCACTTATGGATATTCGTACTTATGGATATTCCACTTACGGATATTCGACTTATGGATATTCGACTTATGGATATTCGACTTATGGATATTCGACTTATGGATATTCGAGTTATGGATATTTGACTTCTGGATATTCGACTTATGGATATTCCTACTTATGGATATTCGTACTTATCGATATTCCACTTACGGATATTCGACTTATGGATATTCAACTTATGGATATTTGACTTATGGATATTCGACTCATTGATATTCGACTTATGGATATTCCACTTATGGATATTCGTACTTATGGATATTCCACTTACGGATATTCGACTTATGGATATTTGACTTATGGATATTCGACTCATGGATATTCACTTATGGATATTCGACGACAGTGGTTTTAACGGTACGAGATATGAAAAAAATTCGAATTGCAACAACGTTTATTTTTCCGTGTATTATTGGAGATGAGAACGATAAGGTTATCAACGAAAAACGAAAAACACCCCTATTTTCGAGGGTGCGTTTCACTCCTTAAAAATCGGGTTCCGCAGATATAAAAAAATACGTGTCACCTATTTTTACCCATTCTACGAACATGCCAAATTTCCGAAATTGGAGAGTTCAACCTCGCGACCTTTTCTTGTTGAATTCTCTAGGGATACATGTAAATCGAGAAAAATGATGCTGTCAAGCAGACAGTTTTTAACTCACGAGATCTACCTAACATAAATATGGAAATAAGGTTTAGCAATTTTATTCGTTTAATAACTATAATTGTTTTTCAATTTATTTCTATTTAGTATTTTTTATAATTATGCTTAAAGACCGTATCGAACATTCGCTATCCACAATTCGATCACATGCATCGTTATTCACAATTCCATCGAATGTTCGCTACCGAGAGAAGATGCTATTATGCAAAGCGTGGCCAGACGTCCAATGCAGCTTGCTACGCCGGGATCGCGTATCAATAACACACGGGTGTGTCTGTGTGGTCTGCATGAAGAGGCTTTGCAGCGCTGTGACGTCAATTGAAAATAAATAAATAAATGTCTGGATATATATAAATTACTCGAAAAAATTAAAGGAACAGAACATTTCTTCAATTTTTTCAGTGTTATTTTTAAGCGCTTTATCTGTGTAAAAAACGTTCGTATCGAGATGAAAAAAAAGCATTTTTAAGCTTCAAGTTTCTAGTTTTTACATCTTTTGGAAAACAATTTTCGTGAGCTACGGTTATCGCGCGATCATAAGAAATATCATAAGAAATCATAAGAAATAAAGAAATAGCGCGAGGAAAAAAAATATCCAATTTTTTGTTTTTTTTTTTTCACGGCTCCACGGGGTCGGGATTTTTTTTCAAAGTCAATTCAATGCATAGGTAATTTAGCTTGTTTATTCATCTCCAATTTGGTTTCTTTTTGGTCTGTCTACGTCAATTTTTTTCTGAGATATCCGACGTTGAATGAAAAAGGATCCTTTTGTCTTTGATTATCGATATCTCACCAACGCGCAGGGAACTACAGGGCAGCTCTGAAAACTTGAACAAATTTCCTACAAGTCTCTTTGATTGATTTTTGAGAATTTTTCACCCTTAACATTAATTTTAAAAAAGTACAAAAAGATGACATGGTTTTTCGGTAAATCTACCACTAGTTTACAAATATTGATGCAAAGACTAATGTTGCCAGGATTTTTTTCAGCTTAATGTACCCCCAATATTCCTGTAAATTTTCAAATTGATCCATAGAACCGTTTTCCCAGCAATCGCAAACTGCAAATCACGATATGCAGATCCTGCAGTGTTAAAAGTTGCAATTTAAAAACCCATTATCTCCCAATCTAAATAGTCGACTATTCTGAAATTCCACTCAAACATGCGTGAACCACTCAAACATGAAATTCCACTCAAACATATGAACAATGTCTGGTTAAAATTTGAACAAAATCTATAGAAATCAAGAGCACGCGGTCGTTCTACTTTAAGTGATATTATGGACATAGACTCTCTATCGACTACAAATCGGCAGCAACTGTTTTCATTCAGTCTTGTATTATGATAAATCTGCATTCGCCGAATCTCGGAAGAGGTAATTGGAATAATATGCTTCATTATAGTTAGATGAAAATTCGGGATAGCTTCGAGAAGTGGAACATCAACGAATATAGTATCTGGATGTTTGGTACGGAGACATCGGCGATGGAATAATAGGTCCTCTTGTCATCGATGATATGCTGAGTAGAGTGGAAAGCGGAGACTGCTTGGATATAGATTCGACAGTACTACCCGAGGAAATACGCTTGTCAGATAGGGGGAATATCTTGTATCGGCAGGCATCAGTCTAGCTCATTATTATTCGGGTATTGTAAGCCGGATACTGAATAGGAATGACCCGGATCGCTGGATAGGTCAGGGAGGTCCAGTTGGCCGGCGGCCGAGGTCGCCCGATAAAACACCATGGCGTTTTTGTTTTTCGGGTCTGCTCATAAAAAATGTTCAACATGATCGACTTACAGATCGATCGGATCATCCTGTAATTATTGTTATCGTATTTACAAGAAAAGCGTCGCATTTCCAGGAAAATTATCGCATTTCCCGAAAGGAATATGATGATCACATTGTGAACTTTGTCGGTGGCAAAGTTCACAATTATGTTCATGCATATTCACAGTCCATTTCAAGATGACTTCAATAATCTGGCTGATAATATTCTAGCTTAAAATTTGCCACAGCTAAGGCACTCAATAGTTGAGAAGTACCGCCAACAGACTGCCTGCAGTAACATTTTTTGTGGGAATAAAGACTGTATATTCGAGTGTACAATAATTATCGTGAACGCATATAAGCGAGTTGACAAAAGAAGACAAAAAAGTGATAATATCATCATCGCATGTCCGCGTTGCGTCGTACTCTTTTGTGGGTATATTCTTAGCGCGCGCACGTGTGTGTGTGCGTGTGTGATAGAGGGCTAAAGTTAGAGAGTCTGAACGGAGCGAAACTCTACTTAGGGCCGCACAAAGAGGCTATCGTGTCTCTGGTGGATTGTAACGCCTAATATAATCGTACATTGAGGAAAAAGATCTTTGTACATATGTTATATTATTATGCTACGACCCAGAACGCTCCTATAGGTACATGTGGAATTCAAGCTCCAACTGCAACAACTCTGGAGATTACGCTGTTTTATTTTCTGTTTTGCAATCATGAGATAGAATACAAAATTATTTGACCCCAATTTTCAAGCAATTGGAATATATTGACAGCCGTGGTCGATGGAAATGTTTTTCAGGACCCTCACTACAAACGTTTATACAGACGTTTTGACGATACTTATCAAGGAAAACTTTTTCCTGTTGCCTCGCATACATGGAATTTGTTTTGTAATCACGTCAGTAATGTTATAGTTTACTACATTTTGCTCTTTTCGTGATGTACATAATGACTTGGTTTTGCTGTTGAACCCCCAAATAAATCGAACTCAGTAAGTCGTTTCTACCATTTGAATTATATTTATTGAAAGAAGCCTAAATAATGGTGGTAATTGTAGAATATGTGAAGAAATGAACCTTCCAATAATGAGAAGAAACGTGAAATTGAAATGAGTTTGTTTGGATCCATCCACCTATCTGTCCATCCATCCAATCTACCCATCATCCATCCATCCATCCATCCATCTATTTATCCATCCCATCTGGATGGATAGATGGATCTACCCATCCATCCATCCATCTATCTATCCATCCAACCATCCATCTATCCATCCATCGAATCATGTATTCTTACATCCATCCATCCATCCATCCGTCCATCCGTCCGTCCGTCCGTCCGTCCGTCCGTCCATCCATCCATCCATCCATCCATCCATCCATCCATCTATCCATCCCACTCCAATCACAGGCATTTAGCATGTCGAGTGGGGGGAGCGTTAGTTTCGTGTGACACCCAGCTAACTCAGCCCCTATACCCAGCCAACCTCAACAAGCATATACATTTTTAAAAGCCCTTTCAATGCTAAAGATAACACGCACATAGTACATTTTACAAATTTACAAAAAGAGAAGAAGACTCACATCGATACGTTGAGAAAAACCGATAGGAGGAATTCGTTGTAAATCGCCATAGAGATGAAACGACTTTCGTTGAATTCGGACGGAGCTTTGCGTACGACAATGCACAGCCTTATGCCCCATACGAGAAACATCACTTCCACTAGAAACAGAATGAGAACATACGAATGACAAAATAACAACAAAAATATATACAATCGATTCGATATAATAATATTAAAAAGATCGATGTCAATTCCCAAGCGGTTCCGTTTTGTATATTTTAATCGTTTCAAATTTAATTCTTCACAGTAAAATATGTCTAAAAATTCTGGACATCTTTCCCACTTGAGTATTCGTGGTCAGTAAGCAGCATGAAGCATCGCGGCCGTTCTTCTTGCTCTATTTCGTTCAATAAACTGCGCTTATATAAAGGTCGTTCGTCGTTTTTCTCGACAAAATATTCGAAGCTCGAGAAAGAACCGAAGAAGAATTTCAACTGGGTTTTCCCTTCGCTTTTTTTCATGCGCAGTATATATATGCGACGGAATTTTAATAAGACGTCATAACGTTTAAACTGCACAGCGTCTGTGTGCTGTGGAGGACAAAAGTACTTGGGACCGTTTCTACTTGGTATTTCAACCGTCCTCGCACCTCAACCAGCCTCATTCGAGTGAATACATCTGGTCTTGTTTCTCGAAACGGATTACCGTAATACCCTCTTTTACTTTATCCACTACAAATGACGAAAACATTTTTTCATACCACCGAGACTTTTCTTGGCCGAAATGGGCTGATATTGATCGAATACCTTATATTACCCATTTATATCACCGTGTGACGGTTCTGCTATAAACCATCTGAGTCCTCCCAAAACTATATATCATTGACATGTAATCCTTTTTCAAATCAATGTCACACGACGGCTACAAAACCTCCGATGGTCCTTTAGTGCAATTCATGCAAACTAGATGGCGTTAGTTAATTCAACATTTGTTCGAAGTTCACTTATCGCAAGATTGCAAGATTCGAGTGTGCATAACATTTGTGAAAAGAGAAAAAATATAAAAACGACAAAAACCATGTGTAAAATGTGGCCTGGCTTTGTGCTACAACAAGTAAAACAACTGCTTCAAAGCATTTCATACGATTGGGGTAGAATATCCATAAGTCGAATTTCCATAACCGAATATCCATAAGTCGAATATCCATAAGTACGAATATCCATAAGTAAGTATAGTATATGACCAAAGTATGTAACCTAAACAAACCCAAACAAACTTGACCTTTTACGGAGCAATCTCTTTATTAAAAATTTCTTTAAATGCTCATCTCTCTTCGTCTTTTCACTCTTCCGCCATTTCTGGCGCTCATTTCTACTCTATACTTACCTTCAATACTCACTATATTTGTCTACTTCCCGTCATTTCTGGCGCTCATTTCTACTTTATACTTACCCTCTATACTCGTGGATATTTGACTTATGGATATTCGTACTTATGGATATTCGAGTTATGGATATTCGTACTTATGGATATTCACTTATGAATATTCGACGACTGTGTTTCATACGTCATGATGGAATGTTACAACGCAGTGTAACATGTCTGTCATACTGCCTTTATTGCTTTATAACTAGCCTGCTGATAAATCTTTTTTCCAAAAACTAAATATCACGTGTTTTTTTCATTCATTAAAACCTACCATCAAGTCAACTATTTTTTAATTTTTACGTTGTTGAATTGTGAAGAGTTAAGTTGTGACATGATAAGTACATGTCTCCAATATGGGATGAAAAATGTCGGCGAAAACATGCATGCTTAGTATTCACTCGTATTCTTGAAATAAATATATGCCAATGAATTACATCCGCGTATGAATAGTTGTTATTATCCCTAGATAATTGCCTACGAGCGTTTCAACTGTTGGGCTGTCTAACCAAATGCATTTTTGCTGCGATTCGAACTTTTTTACGCAGAACATGAATGAAAAAAATGGTAACGAGAAGATTTTTATATGTACTATTCACATGACAAACATTTTTAAATCGAGCGTTCTACTTTGAACCAGTATGAGCACCATGAAAATAAATGCATAGTAATTATTGGAACCATATGTAGAGAAACAACAAATCTTTGTCTGCATGCATGAAAAATCAGATGATAGCAAAGGTTTATGTGAGTACGCACTTACACTAGTGGAATAATATCTGGACACTTTAGATAGAAATGAGATTTTTTATATTTACGCAGAAAATGTATATTCTGCTACGCCGGAATGATACTGCAATTTCTTTATTTCAATCTATAATGTTTCGACTTAATATTTGCCTTGATAAACCGACTTTGATAAGCATATAAAATATAAGTGATTATATCGTAAAAATGATCAATAAACGCGGAATTAAAGAAAAATTGAGATGTCCAGCATTAATTCCACTAGTGTAGATATCTTTCGTTCGAAGCAGACATTTTTCAGGTGATGCACAGAAATTTCTAAGAAGCTTTAACTATTAGGTTGGAAAATCAATTCTGTCCCTAAAATAACTTCGCCCAGTATCTGGTGAAGCACATAAGCAGCACATGGAAGCAAATTTGTTTTCTTCGTTGCGGTATTTTTTTTTCGCAACAGGCTTTGAAAATGTGATAAGGCAAAATACCCTCAAAGAGCACTAGATGAGTGAGATCAAAGCGATGCCGTTCGACGGAAAGGATATCCGCGTGCTTCTTGCGTGGCTGAAATGCTTTTGTACATTAGAGGGTTGTTTGATTTTTCATAACATGCCATTACATTCCTTCTCAATGGCAAATAATGAATTTGTACTCTTATTACATTGAGCATAGTGTTAGACTTGGACTTCCGAGGTACAAGGAAAAGATAAATAATCATTGACCCGAGTGCGGTTTAAGACAGTGTGTGATAATACTTTTATTAAGTTTTGCCCGTAGGCCTTTGACAGACTGCCAGACAGACAGACTACCTTCCAAATCTCGTTCAGTCTCATAACTTGCGACCCATCACGTGGTCAACGATATGCGTACCATCTTACATACCAATATGTAGCGATATAGTACAAATAACTATATATATATATATATATATATTACAATAGTAATAATTCAGCAGACGAATTATTGAGTTTCACTATTCTGAAGCCAGTAAAGCCGAGCACAAAATCATATTTCCTTATAAAAACTAGTTAGAAAACACATAGAAAAACACATGCTTTTATATGAATATGTGTTAGCTGGCAAACGTATTCGGGAATATTTTTTTTCTTTTTAATAGTGCTGGCGATTTTTGTCGGACGCATCCAAAAACGTATCTCTCTCTGAACGTATAATTCATTCGACCTAAGGCGAGATATACATTTAGACAGGAAAAAATAAGCTGTATTGAGGGATTTTTTAAACTAAGAAATAATTATTTTACAATTATCAAACTGTAGGTATACTTTAATAGTATATTGAAGTATACGAAACAATTTTTAAAAATTAATTCATCATAATGGCGGAGCTGTGGTAGAGTTCTATAGCAAGGTCACTGCGGGAGTTGCAAATCGGCGTGCAGTCTAGCTTCTCGTAACATCGATTTGCAAAAAAGTTCAAACATTTTTTCAGTTAGAACACGTATAGTGTCTATGCGACGGTAATTCAAATGAAGAAAATGCAAATTTTAGTAAATGGCACGCATTTACAAAGAAAAATCAACATTTCACGCAACCTTTCTGTAATATGTGGATTAAAAAAGTATTTTTTTTTTTTTCAATATTTCAAAAACAATTTTCGTCAAGTAGAAGGTCCCAATATTATCAATATTTCTACCAAGTATCAACTCAATCGGCTTAATAGTTTTTGAGTAATCCTGCACGCCAATTTCGATAATGCAGTTTTGAGAAAAACGCGTTTGAAGTTCACGCCCGCTCCGAATCCGAGCGGTGAGGCACAGCGTTGACGGACTGTAACGTTTGAAGTTTTTCGAATTTCGCTTTGACACTTTGGGAAACTATTCTACATATACAGTTCGATTGTTTAAATGAAGAAAAAAAAAGAAATCGGTTTTTTGATCGTTGTTAATGTATATTCCGCCTTAAAGACGAACAGTGCGTATATGGTGGACAATGAAACCACTTTCGTTTATTTTCAACAGAAAATAACAGAATTGCGCTGGAAATCACATTTGGCAGGTTGTTGGAGAGACTTTTTGAAAAATATGTTATTTTCCTGACAAGCATTCTCTTTATGAATTAATTCGCTTCGCGGCTGAAAACGTGTCACTGATATCGTTCAAGTGACTCGAGCGAATTGGTCATTGAGAAGTTTCGGTAAAAATGTTGTCCCGAAAATTGAAAACCTCAAAATAAAGCTATCTCAATAATCCGCGGCCATTGGTATAATCCTTCTGGTCTTCGTCTCTGTATTTCCGTATTCTCGAGTCCCCTTTAAAATGTCGGAATTAAAGTCGCAATAAGAGTCCTTCGCTTTCTCACTTTCCACCCTCTTGACTCGCGGGCGGTGTCTTTTTTACGCGCCGGCAGGGGAATTCCCGAAAATCTTCCTCTCCGGTCCCCATACAGAATGTAATCTCGTTGAATCTGTCAGCGCGTCGGGCGTATAAATTTCACACCCGATTTCACATCTCGTACTTTTCGCGCTTTATTCTCAAAGATATTAGCTACAAGAAAAATGTCTACCGAAAATATGTGCGCATTACGAAAGTTTTTTTTTCCGATAACGGTTATCGTCACGGGGAAGCTTCAACGTTTTAAATTCGAACATGTATATGTTACTGTAAGCGTGAGTATACAATTTAATTGCCAACCATGGAAAATAATTTTCGTGGAAAATAATTTCCGCGGAAAATATATTTGCGTCAACAATTGAATTGTTAATATTTATCTTGTCTATGTACAATTATAACATTGTTTACAAACGTTAAAAAATTTACACGTAATTTTAGTATCGGTATTCATTTTTTCTGCACCATGAGTGATTACTGCTCTGCACAAGAAAACATTTCTTATTCAAATTATTCCGGGCTTCTGCACATAAATAACTTGCAGACACGGTTCTGTAAATGGTGGAGAGGCGAAATTTCAAGTTTTATATTACGAGCAAGTTATGTATTATGGGTAGAAGCAATTAATGCTGCTTTTTCAACTTTCTATTCTTGTAAAATACTAGATCAATTTGGGTTATTCAATTTTTATCATTTACTGATATTTAAAAAAATTACATGCTCTAAAGGTAATTGAAAAAAGGTCAAAATGAATAGAATAACTTTCGAATTTGTTTGAATAATTGGAAAAGAAATTGATCAAATTCGCGCAAAGGTTAGACGCATTTCGAATGAGCATGAAAATGTAAAGTTTCGCTGCATTTAAAATAAAATATGTCTTCATACATGCATAGTTAAACATGTAATGTCCGAGCACGGAAGTAATTTTTTTGTTTGGCTGCTCATTTCTTTTTCACTTTAACACTGCGAATGCACAGCGTAGTCTCTCGTACTTCGTCACTTTTACGAGCTTCTCGTAACTCATTGCATGAAGAAAAATCCTCACGAACTCTTTGTGGTACTCATCAGGGTTGTATCACGTACGAAGGTATTTTTTGTTCAGTTTTGATAAATGCATATATGCGTTTCCATGGGAAAACTAATAAATCATCTCGTTATTCTTATTTTTCTGCGAAACGAAATACAACCGTCCGAGATTATCCAAAAAATTCTACCGATATTTCTTCGCTTTTTACATCCCACGGGATACGTGCGCTCTTCGACCACAGCGAGGACAGCACATACTTTTGTTTGTTTGTTGATCCATTATAACCGTGTACAATACCAAATGCACGTGTTTGCGTGTCGCAAGCCGTTCTTTTGTTTTCTTCTCTCTCAGCACGATCGCAGCAATAAAAGTTCTCCGACAAAAGCTCCGAGCCCGATCACGAGAATCCGGGCAAAGTGACACGGTGGCAGGCCATGATATCCCATTTTATTGCTTTTCACGGTGTATGGAAACTCAGAAACGACCCTCCGATTTCGCCCAAACTGCGTGGATAGAAAGAAGTGGGTCCCCACTTAAGGCGTCTTCTCACTTTACAATTTTCAAAAAATCGATTTTTTTTTACATTTTTCGAAAGTATAGATTTCCAAAAGTATCATACTAAAATTTTATGAAGATCGGAGGAGTACAACTGTATTTTTGTGTGACCATTACTTTACTACCTGAGCACGTTCATCTGCTCGCTAAAAACTTTAAACGCGTTTTTCTCGAAACATCGTTTTTCGACGGCTTGTTGATAAAATCTTCGAAACTACGGAACCGAAACTAAAGAAATTTTAACCACATATTCTTTAGAACTATAGCTATGGCGCATATCAAGGATTCATTTTTTTTATATTTACTATTTTTTTGCCAAAAACGGTGAAAAAAACACATTTTTTTGTTTTTTCGAAAAATGTCCACCATTTTGTTATTTTTGCATATATAAAAAATCGTATGATATGCGCTATAGCCATTAACATACTGAATCTAAGACCGATTGATTGTTTTTGTTTCAGATTATACATCTCTGAGATTTCATCAACAGCGTTGACCTACATTTTTTAGGGCATTTTTTTAACTACTATTTTCATCTATAAATATTGACTTAAATAAATTAATTTTTTTTAAATATATTTCGAAAGTGTATTTATTAAGTGTAACAACTTTTATATCAATATCTATAATATAAACCTATCAAAAAATTTCATGAAAATAGCTTTTTTAGCGTCGAAAGTGAGAAGCAGCCTTAACGGTCCTAAAATATTTCGCCTGAATAGGCCATAGGAAAGGGTAAAACGATCTCCAAAGATTTCCGAGTACAGCGTGAGGGCTATTTTTTCAAACATTTCGAAGTCAGCGGCGTAGCGCAGTGGTCGAGCGCATTGCCTGTCACCCTGATGGGTTGGATTTTTTTAAATATTATTTTTTAATTTCTCGCAATGTTCAACTATTTATTGTAGAATGTAAATGAATTTAAGCAGTTAATTTATATAATTAGGTGAAGTTTTTAATGGAAATAAAATTCCGAAAATTGTTGCAATTAATTACGCACGCTGCTTTTTCCTCGTTATCAGAAATAATTTAACAATTTTTAGGGTGATATTCATCGTAGAAACATTTGAAACATACATATTCACACCAGTCACACCAGTCTTATTTTATAAAAGCATTGTTTGAGCAGTTACAATTTTTCGAAACATGCTTCATTGGAAAGCATAGTTCATACAAGTTTTGAAACTAAGATTTTTCCTCTGTCAATTTGGATGCAAACCAAGCATACTGGATCATAGGGGTGAAAACAGGAGCACTGAATTGATGCTGCACGATAGAATGTATTTTAATTGCATCTTCTCTTGACGACAATTCTCTCTGTTGTTGGAGCCATTCAGGGGCACTTTGTAGTCTTTTAATTATATTTTTTACTTGGCGATATAAATATATATCACACGGTTGAACCAGCGAAGTACATTTGGGTGGAATGAGCTTCATAGTGCACGGAGCTTCGCTTTGCTCATTGCGCATGTCTCATCAAACAATGTTAAATTTGCTTGGGCGCTCCACGAATCCAGCAATAGAAGAAATTTATTGTTTGCGACGTATGTTTTCAATGTTGTTTCCAAGAACTTTTCTCAAAGCTCTTTCGTTAGTTGCGTGAAATTAAACAAAAAAATAATTGAAAAAAAAAAACGGTAGCAGCGAAAATCGAACCCAAGTCAGCGGGGCAAGAGGCAATGTGCCTGACCACTGCGCTACGCCGCTGACTTGGAAATTGTTGAAAAAATATCCCTCAAGCTCTACTCGGAAATCTTTGGAGAACGTTTTACCCTTTCCTATGGCTCACTCGGGCGAAATATTTTAGGAACGTTAATTGGAGAGCCACCTCCTTCTACCCACGCAGTTTAGGCGAAATTGGTGAGTCCCGATTAGCATCCGGACCCTTATAAGCCATTTTTGTGTATAAAAACGCCCCATTTCAATCGACCATGCGCTCAGGCTCGCTAAAGTTTTGGACATTGACCCACTATCCGAAATCAATGTCTTCCGTAGAACAGAGCAATTCGGGAGAGGTGTCTAATTTCAAACATCATCCGTTATATGAAATTTCGAAGCACAGTTGGATTGTTTCCCGACCTATTCTACTCTTCAAACAGTATGTTCGGAAAGAAAAAATATTTAGGTAAATTGTGCTGCATTCGTAGTGAAAGTAAAGTATCGATAAATTCGAAATATTGATTGACTTTCAAATTCCTTAAGGTGAGATATAAAGGGTGGCTCAAAATGACCGGACATTATAATTAATTATTAAAACGTATTATTTATTTGAAATGTACGAATATTTTCATTTTAATATAAGGTACAAACATGGAGGTTATGTGTGAAACACAATATCCGATAAATAGCCGCCTTAGCTCTGTTTGCTAATGTTTATTCTTGTGACGAAATTTTCAATAACATTTTGGCATAATTGCGGAGTAATTTTATCAATTGCTTCCTTGAGCTCCGGAATGGTCTGTGGATCATTGGCATACACTTTTCCTTTCAGAAAACCCCAAAGTAAGAAGTCCAATGGCATCATATCTCACGAGATAACACTTTTCGAAGCGTCTCTGCAAAATTTTCACCATTTTCGTAGCCAATTTTCATAATTTCTATGCATTGCTCGTTCGTGTAAGTCTCCATGACTAAACCTCAATACTTCCTCATGCCAGTTGTCAAAGATTACTACTCTATGTTCGCCACGAAAAAAAATGGCGCGCAATTTAAAATGTCAGGTCTTTTTGAGACCACCTTCACATTAACAACGATCGAAAAATCAATTTTTTTTCTCTTTTACGATAAAGCTAATATGTAGAATATTTTCCCAAAGTTTCAAAGCGAAATTCGAAATGCTTCAAACTTTACAGCCCGTCAACGGGGTGCTTTACTGCTCGGATTTGAAGCGCGCGCCACAGGTAGAAGCGAGAGCGCAGAGAATTAGACAGAGATGAGCAAAAAGTAATTACATTGACAGCTAGCAATTACAATTACCATTGTAATTGACGATTGAATTACTTTGTAACAGATTACTAAAGTAATTAGTTACCACAAGTACCTAGTGCAATTTTATTCAAATTCTGTGTAAACTTTAAACGCGTTTTTCCCAAAACTGCATTTTCGAAATTGGCGTGCAAGATTAATGAAAAACTATTGAGCCGATTGAGTTGAAACTTGGTAGAAATATCAATAATATTGTTACCTTCTACTTGACGAGAATTGTTTGTGAAAAATTTAAAAAAAAACTACTTTTTGAAGCCAATGGTACAGAAATGTTGCGCGAAATGTTGATTTTTCTTTTGTAAATGCGTGCCAATATATTTGCATTCTCTTCATTTCAATTATGGTCAAATAGAAACTATAAATGTTCTGAATGAAAAAGTGTTTCAGTTCTTTTGCAAATGAAAGTTTACGGGAAGTAGAACTACTACTGCTGCTGTAACACTCTGCCACGGAACTGCCATTTTGATAAATGAATTTTGAAAATTGTTTTGAATACTTAAATATAGTATTAAAGTAGACCTATAGTTTGAAAATTGTAGAATAATTATTTCTCAGTTTAAAAAATCGCCCAAAATTGCTTAACTTTATCTCGTATAAACGTATATCCCGGCTTAAGGCCGAAATTTGAACCCTCTCGCATTCCATAAGAGCAAAACAGCTAAAATCAGTGTACAATTTCATAACGACTAATTTTTTTTTATCAATGAAAACATTTCGCCCATCAGTATCGACCGATACGGACCGCTCTCCAAAATTAACCCGCTGGAAATGAAAATTCTGCTTCTTGTAGCGGAATCATTACGTTTTCAATGAAATTCTGCAAAAATGTCAACATTCATAATGATGAACAAAGTTGGCTTTAGTCTTGGTCTTGCAATTCGTGCAAGACTGACAAGGAACATCCCACAGGTGACACCTTTCGATTTTGTTGACATTTGGATATGTTATAAAGCACCGAAAAGTAAGCGATACGTATTTTTTTATCGGCGGAAAAATGGTTTTAAGGGCTGAAACGCACCCTCAAAAATGGGGATGTTTTTCGTTTTCCGTCGATAACGTTTTAACGGTACTAGATAATAAAAAATGTCAAATTTCTTTTTATTTCAATTACTTAAATTTTCTTAAATTTTACTTTAACTTAAATTACTTAAATTTACTTAAACTTTACTATACTTAAATGATTTGTTGTGCATTATACATTGAAGATGAGACCGATAATGTTACCGACGAAAAACACCCGTATTTTCGAGGGTTCGTTTTACCCTTTAAAACCGTTTTTCCGCCGATAAAAAAAATACGTATCGCTTACTTTTCGGTACTTTGTAACATATCCAAATTTCAACAAAACCGAAGGGTGACACTTGAGGGATGTCCCTTGTGAGACCAAGGCCAAGAGCAAACCTGCAAGAATCTAATAAGAGCACAACGAAGTTGCCGGATTTTCGCAATCTTGGTAACGACCAGCAGTCGGGTCGACTCGTTATAGCACAATGTTTGCACTTTTTTTCACAAAAAAAAATCCATCGTCCAATTTCCCGGTGCAAACATCTATATGAAGTTAAAATAAAAAATCAGGAGTCGTCGAATAAAAAACTGTTTACTTACGAGTCGTGAAACTGTGATCCCACCAATCAGTCCGACAGAGGTAGGCCTTGAGATCGTCAGCAGTGCGTCCGACGATGACTACAGGGGGTGCAACTAACGTCCTGATGCCAAGAAAGACCGTGAATATCATAACGATCACGCCGAGCCGCTTCAAAAGATTCATGTCCGTTATTTTTACGGCTTTCGCTGATTTTACCCGAAATATCACGGATATTCTGTAACGACAAACATTGCACGGTCAAAACGTAATCAGTTTATACCAGAGGTCAATCTAGTTCCCGATAGCTCATCGAGCTAATGATATTTTGCTTAAAAGTAAATGGTTATTCAGCGAGGCCACGTGAAGGTAAATTCACTCACAAGGAACATTATTTAAGGGGTTACGTGGATTTAAAAATTTCATAAAATTAAGGCAGGAACAAAATGATGTCCTGGACATCGCAGCTGCAACAGGGTCTTTGCTCTATGGAGCTGGAATAGACGATGCTATGTAAGTTAAAAAAGAATTGTTCGTTTTATTTCTACTTAAAACTTTAATCGCATTTTTCTCTAAACACTATTTTTGAAGTCGGTGAACACGATTTATCAAAAACTAATGCACCGGTAATATTAAAATTTTGCCCACTTCTTCAAAATAGCATTGATTAATTCGATTGATCGAAGGTTTTTTTTCGATTACAACTAATTTTACAAGGCTATACGCAGTGTAAATTGTACCAAAAATTTAACTATTTTGCATACAACTCTGCCTAAAATTCAAATCTCAATATTTTTAAAAATCCTTCGTTTAATCACGAGCTATACTTATCTACTAACAGAAAAAATTTGGTTGTTTATATTTAGATAAAGCTATCATGAGTTATCCTGACCACCACGAGGACACTTTTTGTTAGGGGTCTCCCGAAACCAAATCCCACCGGCTAAATTTATCAAATTTTTGGATGAATTTTTTTTTAACATTGTCGAAATGTTGCTCTTTTATGTACTTAACATTTTGAATAAAATAATATATATGTTATATTTTTTTTAAGAGAAAATGTGCTTTTTTTCCTTCGAAACCCACGTAACCCTTAAGGACTTACACCACTGTAAACGTCTTCAATTAAACGATTTTTCGCAATTTTTTTGGGTCGTAGGACAAGTAAGAGGATAATAATATTCAAGTGTTAGTCATGTCTTCAAGTGAACAAAAAAAACTGATATTGAACAATTGTACAGAATGGTGACGCGGGAACTATTCTCGCGGGGCATGTTGCATTTGAGACGCTCTGCGGTAAATTTTTAGTGTAATTGGCAAGCGTTTAAAGTAAAAACTCAATTTTCGACACAAAAAGGACAATAATTTGTTAATAAATAATGTTACAATTAACTCATAGACAATCCCTTAAATTTTTCTCTTCGAAATGTTATTTTAAAGGTGTGCTTAAAATTTGGAGTAAATAGAAAGAAAATTGTTGGAGTTATGCTGCATGCCGTTTTGAAAAATTGTGTTCCGAGAAAAAACGGTCGACGTCTCGCACACGGGCCGGCCACTGCCACCGCAGATCCACACGGGTCTGTGGGCCTTTTTTACAGGTACCAAACTTTTTTACCCTCATTGTCGATGGTTCAAGGCATTTCTTAAGCCAATATAAAAAAAAAATTAAATCTACCCCTTGAGCGTCCGTCTTCGGTTTAGTTAAAACTCATATATGTGATAAAGCATTGCAAACTATTAAATATGTATTAGTTTTTATCGGCGGAAAAATTGGTTTGAGGGGGGGGGGGAAGGGGAAACCACCCCTCAAAGGAGAGCGAGTCCCCCCTTCATTTATTGATTCTATAATACTGTTACAGTAGAATTTTCATCGCTTTAAATTGCAAGAATTTTGGTTTTTCTTTTATTCCGATCGGTGTACTACTTGTGAGTTAAACTGCAAAATCACACCTCAACACGTCTTGCTTTGAGAAGTGGTTTCCTCCCTTAAAAACCGTTTTTCCGCCAATGAAAAAAAAACCTCTCTCGTAGATTTCAATGCTTCATCACATACATGAGTTTTAACAATATTGGAGAGATCCAAGGCGTTCGGGGGCGAATTCAGGGGCGGATTCAGGGGGCACAGGGGTACGTGCCCTCCCAGACGGTCCAAATCCTTTATACAAAAAAGTCAAGGACGCTCAGAATAATCGCATCCCCCCTCCCCGTGTCCCCCGTGCCCCCCACCACAGAAATAAATCTGGATCCGCCCTTGAAGGCGTCCAAGAGAATTCTCCAATTCGACAAGATTCGCGAGATATTATTTGCTTATCCAAGACCCAAAATAATAATTAGAAAAACACAAAATTCGCAGGGAAGGTACTTGGTCACGAGTTGCAAAATAAAAACAATGAATACATCGATGAAACTTTTTCTCGTCATTCAGCACACTGAGAATGTAATCGGTGATGAACGATGGTGAATGTTCTTAGAAGAGCAACATATTATAAATAGGCTAATGGATTCATATTGGAGGGTGCTATGACTCTAGCTAAAGAAAAACGTATCATTCTATTTAAATAAACTAAGGGCACTTTGAAATCTCGGAGGCCCATTCTACCTGAACAATATTGATCCTGACCATCAAATGTCCCCCTCAAAACAGCACAAGTTTTATTGGAAAGATTTTCCCGAACAACCCATAGTTTCTGAAATATATGCGTGGAAAGAGTAAGGTGGGCCACCCTGTATAGACGGAGGTGTTCACATTTCTTTAGTTAAGTGCAGGTCCACGGGAAGTCAGTCCATTTTCCATCTCTCTCGAAACAAGTTTCTTCGTTTATCGCACTGAAGTTTGTAAAGTGCGGATATCCGATCGTCGGTTAGCCTGAGGCGATTATAGAAGACTCGGTGTCGACGTCAAGACTTTTACCATTCCATCGAGAACACCTGCAGCGCCTATTATATATAATATATATGTGTGTGTGTATATGTGTATATATGTATACACACACACACACACACACACACACACACACACATATATACAGGGTGTCTTGTTATGAATGAATAATCCTGCAACTGTCGATAGGTCAGATCATGTCCTACTACATGTTGGAATTTCAGTTTAGTAAAAGTCCTACGATTTTCCAGATTTTGGGCATTATGTTATTTTTTGAAAGAACTCATCTCCTTTTGGTTTTTCGCATGCTATTTCCACAAATGATATGAATCGACAATAACTAAGCAACTTGTTAAAGTAATTGGCACGATATGCGTAGTACATTTTTTTTACACCGCAGGCTATCAAAGTCAGATGTTCGAATTGGTTTGTATGAAAACTCGGCATGAGATCTTTTTTCATAAAGTTTCCTCAACACTTCAGGTTCATCAGAAGACTTTTCTAGATAAAACAAATAACCAAGAGTATTTTTTTTAACCGGGTGAAAAAAGTTATCACATGTAGAAATGGCATGTGAAAAACCAAAAGCAGATGATTCTTATCTCGAAACCGTGAGACTTTGAATTAACTGAAATACCAGCGTATAGTAGAACATGATCTGACCTATCGACAGTTGCAGGATTATCCATTCATAACAGGACACCCTGTGTATGTATATCACTTAGGTATACATGTATACAGGAAAAAGATTCTCGTTTCTGCAGGTTCTGCTGGAAAACGATTGGAGTCCCTGTGAATCCCATCGATCTCTGTCAAGTCCCGAGCGTCTTCGAGATCCTTCTCCGCCCATATCTCATTTTATCTCGGAACCAAACTGTTTTTCTCCAACGATCTCGTTTTCGTCCACGCTGAAAGCCAGGGTGCCTTCCTGCACAGGCTTTTCCATTGCCGGCCAAGAGAGTATTCCGCGATAGATTCAGCGAGGGGGGGGGGGGGGGGGGAGAGAGAGAGCGAGACAGAGAGAGAGAGAGCTTTTTGCCATTACGTTCATTTCTAGTTCCTTGCTCCCTGCCAGTGAGTGCATGGCAGACAAACGCGAGAAAAATTTGACTCTTTGAAATTGAAGGATAAATGATCACGCTCGTCTGTGAATTGCACTCTCCCAATCCATAAGTCGACTTTTTCTTTTGTTCATACATTGAATTCAAGCCTCGAAAGAAAATATATCATTTTTCTCGCGCTGATTTTTGTTCCCACGTTTTTGACTTGCATGTCGTTAATTTGCAAAGAAGAGGTTTTCCGACAAAGAAAAACCATAAGTTATTTAATTTTCAGAGTATATTTTGAAATTCCCGATGAAGTAATATCTCTAAGCTCGGCGAGATATTCTTAAAGTTGAAATTCCCACTATCAAGGGATTCAGAGCCCGATCAATTTGAGTGCCAAGCGGGGCATTCGAGAGATCACAAACATACCCTACATACATTCACATGAAAAATTGATCCAAATGTCGCTTGCATTTTTCCATGAAGAGGCATTGAACAACGAAAAATAAAATATTTTCTTATTTTTAAAGGGATTTGTCCGATGATTGAATCAAATACGGTGATAAGATATGATGGGCTAAATTAGGCGATGATAAAAGTATGTGAATAATATTATTTGACATTTTTTTTCATTAGACATAATTAAATTAAATATTTTTAAGGATACCATGTTCCTTATTTCCGAAACTATTTAATCGAAATATTTGTAAACAATGTTTGTGCTACGTGCTATGCTTGTTTCTAATTTTTCTTAAATTTATGTACCAGTTGTTTTCATTTGAAAAGTAGTAGTAAATCTTGTTATTTTTATTTTTCACTGAAACACAAAGCTCAAGATATTACAATTGTGATCTACGTTTTGGGATCATCGTTGTTATTCGTCTTTGTGTTTTTGTTGAAAATAACAATCCAAATATCGTTTCTTACTTTTCCCACAAAAACGACCTTATGTATGTGGGTGTTTCTCTACTAATTGGAAAATTGATGTCCCAGCCCAATCTTATGTATTTAACCCTTAATAGTCACACTGGGTCCACGGGACCCAAACAAATTATTTTGATGCCGTACAACTTTTTTTCCCAATAAAACATACTTTTTGTTTATATGCGTAAGCTATTCATTCTTTCCTTCTAAATCGCACCTCCGTTGGATGAAATAAATATACTTTTTGAAACGTCCACAGAAGCCGCTATGTCTATTTCAAAGTACATTGTTTCCAGATTATAAAACCATTTTTTAATTATTTTTTTTGTCAATAAGTACAAGAGTTACAGCAATTAACAAAAAAAGTCACTTTTCACGTTTTTTGCATATTTTTTTTCATATTTAAAATTGAATTTTTGATTTCTAACCAATATCCTTGTATTTAACAAGGTTCAAATTATACCTCACTATTTTTTTCATATCGTTCAATGCATTATTTTATTATTTATAACAATTTTAAAACGCCCGGGTCCCATGCACCCAGTATGACTATAACGAGATTCTAGCTAAGTGTCATTACTCAGGCTTAAGGATGTTATTACTGAGTTGCATCTATCTAAAACGATGATTCGTTACGTATTCTTGGTGCGCTATAACGCATATAATGACGTAATATTTTAATATTCTTTAAAATGTCTTTCAAACATCCTAAAACTGTAGTGTTCCATTTCTCGAATGACACGATTCACGGCTAATATTTATTTTTAGTATCAACATTACCCAATTCAAGCATTCACAACTTTAACTAGAATAGAGTACATGTGTTTATAAAATACGACCATAACTTTAAATACTTTTTCAATACCAATAACTGTCACTCAAATGTTGTCCTAAAGGTTACACTACAGTCCCCTGGTTTAACTTGAAAATCGCGCCCAATTTGTATTTCGTTTAGCAGAGATCATTTATTGCGATAAACGAAATGCGAACAGTGTAAAGGTCGTCTGAATGCCGAACGAAGCTAGCTAACGCCATATTATTCAGCGTGAACGCTGCATTTGTGGCTGAACGACCTGACAGAGCCGCTTGACTTAACAGCCCTCTGGTAGCTTTTCTATTATTTCATGTGATTAAATTAAAATCATTTTATACATCATTTATTCAGTTGGTAAGTTAGCACGTGTGGCCCTTAATTCTAGAAAGATCTCAAATGATTTAGCACTAGATAACTTTTTTGCAAAAATAACTGTCCCCTGAGTACAGTCCCCTGTCATTTTATGACACATGGGACTGTTTAATGCTTCAGGGGAATGTTTTATTTTATAGCATTGTCAGATATCAGTGATCTTCTGACTTCTGCGACTGACATTATGCTGTTTCTTTTAGGTAATGATGACTTTTGTCATGACGAATGCCAGCATTTCAATTTGAGAACAGTTGGGTATGAAGGAAAGGCACAACTTAACGTCGATGATATTTACATGGACTTTGAATGTGAAAACGAATCTATTTGTGACTCTAGAGTAGAAACTGTACAGACGGAAGTTTCGTATGATGTTCCGTCCAATACCGAATTTGAGAATATCACTAGGCCAATTTCAACTTAAATCAGCCAATATATAATAACATCGGAGACTACGTGTTAGTTAAGCTTCCTGTAAAAAATAAGGAATGTAGGTATATTGGTGTAATTAATCAGATATACAATGTGGATGGCGAGTTTTCTGAATATTTGTGACAATATGGATCACACGTTCAGAGTTAATGATACTGATGTTTCTGATATAGGTTTCTACCAAATATTGCAAAAATCACCAATTCCACATATGACCCTAAAGGGGACAAAATATTTTATTACTTTAATTTGCCTGTACCTGTCTATGAGAAATAAATTATGAAAGTCTAATTGTTTGTATAAAAAAAACAACGATACGACTGATATCGTCATAAGCTACGATGAACATTATTTAATTACTTACTACTAAAAGTATTAGTATCAAGATGTTCATTGTGACATTTAATAGTGTAAGATAATGTTTGTTTTGTCTGCAACAGTTAATGTTCCTTTATAAAGATTATGACATGACTGACCTTGTCATTTTTTAGAGTGAGATGTTTAAGAATGAACACGTGTGTAAAGTAAAAAGTTGAATTAGATTAGTTTATTTCCAGTTGTGCTGTAAGCACTTAAGAAGATTGAGTCAAAATATGTGGACCTGATAAAAAAAATTAATCATTCAGCATTTGTTTGTATTTGATTTATCATAGATTATACGTCATAAGCTGCGATCAAGTCTTAACCAAAAATAAAGACATTTAATTGGTTAAATAAAAAAGACATTTTAAAATTTAAACAATCGCCTGAAAGATATAACTATCCCCTGTCACGAATCTTCACAAAATCGTCCATAAGTTGTAAAATAAGAAGAAAGTGTGTCGGCCTTTTGAAAATATATGTTTGATTTATTACTGCCTTCCGTTGTCCCGACATAGGGGAAAGGTGTACGAGTTGATCCTCCGAAGAGAGAATGCTCGTAATTTCAAAAATATTCAACATAATTAAGATCTGAAAGCGTTTACTACTGGCATATTTATCTATTTTGCGATTGGCATATTCAAAATATTCAATTTATTAGGGTTTTAATAAAAATATTTCACTTTTTTTGAACCTTACATAAGGATCATCTTGGACACCCGGGTGCTTAAGATGATCCCGAGGGTATGGACAAGATGATGGATCATCCCTAGGGTGGGGACAAGAAGATGGATCATCTTGCCCCTATTTTGGATATTTTTTTTATTTTCGAGAAATTAGGTAAATGTAAATAAAAATTCGCTCGAGTTTATAGCACCTTCATACTATATATTAATCATAGGTATACAACATAAACTGAACTTACAAGATAAATTACTTTTATATGATAAATTTTATCTGTACCCAACTAGAATTAAACTAAACCAGTCTTCACAGCCAGTCTTAAATCCCTTAGGTACATCAATTATTATTTGCTGGATCAATTATACATTAGTAGTGTAGTTTGAACATAAGTAGACAATCTATTCAACAAAAATAAAGTAGGTACGTTATTTGTACAAGATGATCCCTAGATATCATCTTGTACACCTAGAAGGGAATCATTTGCCCCAAACTCAACTTTTTCAATCATTGCTCGGTAGCATAACATAAGTATTCCTCTATTACCACGCCAACGAAACCCCAAGTTAAGCAAAATAAAGCCACAAACACAACAATGATTGCGACTGACATTATACAATCAAAGTTACCTAAGCTTAACGGGAGATATACACCTAGATGGTCGAGGTCGAAGATTTAGAAGCTATGAACATTCCGTTGACCGTAGAAGACCTACACTATGGGCCTGGTATCGATGATTCCATGTAATCGTGGTTTTTTTCAAAACCACGTTTTTCAATTCGGTACCCAAAATGTCTCGAAAACCAATGAACCGATTGCCTTGAGGTTTTGTGTGGTTATTCTATACACCATTATCTAGTACTTGCCATATAATTTTTTCCGTTAATTAGTTTTTTTTTGTAGGCAAAATAATAACTAATTTTTGGCATAAAAACACTATTTATGTTCAAACGTCCGCCATTTTGTCATAAATTGATATTTCCGAAATCGGCTATGACAAGTACTAGATTATAGTATCTAATTTAATAATCTTTTTGGTTTTTTTCAGATGATTCTTGAAGAAACGCCAATGGGTACCGTATATGCAGATTTTTTGACGACGCTCCAAGAATCATACAATATCCTTGTATACTTTTGATATTTTTAAATAAAGAAAATTAAACATATTTTTCAATGTATATACTTTTAGATAATTAAAACCCCAATCCGAAATTTCAAATAGTATTCCTTGAAAAAAATTCACAAAAATGACCCTTTTCCGGCTCCGAGGTGTATATCTCCCCTTAAAGTCAACCTTGCCTTAGTTCAACAGCATAAAATTAAAATGCCACCATGAATTGACTAATGCTGGGGGGTGCCGGGCGCTATGTTTTACCAAAGAATATCACTTGACAGCGTTAATAGTTTCGTCGCTATTGAAAATGATGATCTTACCTCATGGGATCAACTCGTACCCCTTTCCCCTACTATGTTTTTTTTTTATTTTTAAGAAAAAAACACGCATACCACAACGTTGTATAGGCCACTTTCCAATTAGTAGAGAAACATCCATGTACCAAAAATAACGTCGTACATGACACACGCAAACCAATCAGGATGCCAAGGAGTAGAGGATTCATTTGATTAGAGTTCCAACATATTCCAGCAAGACAAGAATGGCATTCCACTGAGGATGGGGCATAACGCGGTTTGGCCTCAACGGGAAATATAGACAACAGGATGGAGCAATTGTCGACGAGAATGCTGAGTCGAAGCTGATCCTCTTAGCGAGCCAGACTAACTCGCTTTAAATCCTAGACGCGCGAAATAAAAATCGGAGGACCGTGGACAAGAATCCCGCAGATTCAGATAGTGCGGACCGTGTCTCAGTGTCTCATGTGACATTACGTGACTTACGTCGACATTTGCTCCGGAAATAAATGCTATTCAAATAGAGGGCTAGATTTGCCTTTAATCGGATTTGAACGCGGGCAAAACCGAGAGCACAGCTAGTATACACATACATTGAACGGCATCTGGGAAGATAGCGCCTATGCACATGTGTACTCTTGTTATACACACGACTAGAATAGTAGACGGAAATCGTGTGTAACCTATCGATTGAGCTCCATGTATGCAATTGAGGGTTACACGTAGAGAGACGACTTGTGGCGGCGTCCGTCCGCATACTAAGTGGTTCTTTTTAAAGGTGAACGTTCGCCGAAGTTTCGCGGAGTATCGAGATTCTCCAACTTAGCGTGGCTCTGGGAACCTTCGTCTTTAACGAGCTACATATACCCAGGTAGGTCAAAAAATTGCATTTTCCAAAAAATGTATTTGACAGTATCACCTTTCAGCTATATTCCGTGGAAATTTCATTGAAGTATTCCTAAAATCGAATGAACTACAGCTGCTAACAGTCGACCGGGCGAATGGTAGCAGCACCGTACTTTGAACTTTAAGGGGTCTTCTCACTTTAGATACTAAGAAAAGGCTATTTTCATGATTTTTTAAATATGTTTATATTATAGATATTGATATAAAGTTGTTCACACTTAAGGGGTTATATACAAAGTTGGGGCTCGAAAAATCGACAATTTTTTATTGCATATTCTGAAAGTACATGCTTTTAAAAATATCTGTACGGAATTTTCTTTCAGATCGGAGCACAAGATCATAAATTGTGCCGCGTTTTCTACTGCAAGTTTGGGGCGAAATAAAATAACCCGAGAAAGGAGATCAACCACGACCAACATAAAATCGCGACCGAAAAAAAGGAGGCAGTAATTCAACCCCGCAACTGCGGAAACTGACGAAAAAAGTTTCAGTACGTCTCGGATTTGTAAGATTGACTGGATAACTGTTTTACATGAATGAAGTAAACACAAAACTTTAATCGCGATTATCTCGGAATGGAGTTTTTTGAAAAGTACCGTCGCCGTGAACGTGATAATTCGGCAACTTTTCAACCGATCTTCATGATTTTTTTTTAATTGTTGATATTTACAATCTCGAGTACTTGAACGGTTCCTTTTTCATAAAAAATGTACGATGCTTTTAAATAATTTTTTGTTCGAAATTCTCAACACCTCGAAATCGATTTTTTTTTGCAAAATGGTTTTTGTACATAAATAAAAGTTTTTTTTGGTAAACAAACCGTTCAAGTACACCGAATGACATTCTTGTTCAATAATTTTTTGACTTTTTTAATTTCAGTTCAGCGGTTTGCCTTTAATCACGTTCACCGCAAGTCTCTTAAAAAAAAGGCTTTTCGGGGAAAGGGCCATAAGTCCTACAATTTTTAATATTTTTTTATTGTTAAAATTCTGATTTTGTTCTCCGAGACCAGTTCAAACAAACTGTATTTAGTTTTTTTCCCGATAAAATCTTCATAACGTCCTTCAAAAAATTCACGAACATATCTCAATTTTTGCCATCAACTTTGATATAACCCCTTAATAAGAACACTTTCGAAATGCATTAAAAAAAATGTTTTTATTTATTTGAGTCACTATTTATAGACGGAAATGGTAGTTAAAAAAATGTCCTAAAAACTGTAGGTCTGCGTTCTTGACGAAATCTCGGGGATGGAGCATCCGAAATAAAAAAAAATCAAACGGTTTTAGATTCAGTATGTTAATGGTTATGGCGCATATCATACGATTTTTGATATATGCAGAAATAACAAAATGGCGGACATTTTTCGAAAAAAAACACGTTTTGTTCAAGATTCAGTTCAGAGTTCAGACAATTTAAATTTTTTTAAAAATCCTTGATATGCGCTATAACTATAGGTGTAAAAAATATGTGGTTTAAATTTCATAAGGATCGGTTCAGTTGTTTCGAAAGTTTTATCAACAAGCCGTCGAAAAACGTTATTTCGAGAAAAACGCATTAAAAGTTTGGGTTACATAAATACATTTAAAAAAATGTATATGTATTTCGAAAATGTATTCATTAATTGTATCAACTTTTATATCAATATCTATAATACAAACCTATTAAAAAAAATCATGAATATAGCCTTTTGTAGCGCTTAAAGGAGACCCCTTAAACGCGTTTTTCTCGCAACACTGTTTTCAAAGGACATGATATCTCGAGAACCACTCGACGGATTATTTCCACATTTACAAGAGATACGATGAGAAAGATTTAAAGGTCGTTGACGATCTTACTTTTTTTTAATCGATCTTCATTGTTCAATAGTTACGTAAAAATGACGACTTTGTCTATAAATTTGATATGCTCAGGTTTGAGTTCGTAGCCAAGCTGTTGAAAAATATGATTTTAAAAATCGACGATCGTCAACGACTCGAGTTCATTGTTAACTTGTATAACCCGTTTGGCTCTTAGATTTCAGATGGAGCATTTAAGCTGGCGAGTGTCCACCGCCAAACGTCGCGAAAAAAATGTCATCATCTGCCAGCGGCCATTTTTTAATTGTTTTTCTGTATTTTTTGGTAATTTTTTTAAAAAGACTCCCAATATATGTACTCTAGCGGCCAAAAGTTTCTGGACACTTCAGATAACTGAAAAACTTTCGATTACGTTGGATTGCAAAATTATATTAGAATAATACAATGAATTATGCAGAGCTATATAATATCTTTGTACAATAATCAACGAAATGAACTATATTATTCAAACATTATTTGGTAATTATCTAGTGACCGAAAGTTTTGCAATTATCTGAAGTGTCCAGAAACTTTTGGCCGGTAATATACCATTGCGTTAAAAAAATCGGTTTATTTTTCACCAACCGTTCCCCAGAAAGAAAATTCGGAATTTGGCCATTGTTTTGGGGGTTTAGGTTGATGTACCCTTAAGGATCAGGTAATTTCTGTATGCTTATATTCTTGTGAATATTCACGGGAAAAAAAGTTCATGCCTGAGTGGATATGTTCATATATGTTTCAGATATTGTCATATATGTTTCAGATATCGTCATATATGATTCAGATATTGTCATATGTCAGGGTGACAATTTTAATGTGGCCATGCTTTTTTTGAGGGCCTTGCGCGAAGATTTTGGGTCTGAAAAAAATATGGTTTTGAATGGTTTTTCGAGCCTTCTTCGAAGAAAAATACGGCAGATTTTTGTCTTGAAAAATGTACGCCAGAAGAAATAAGGCACTGCGAAAAAAAACGCAAAATACATTCCGAGCACATGAGATTGAAGTTTTTTAAATGCCGAATACAATGCACCCCGGAAAACTTGATTTGCGCCCGCCACCATGGTGGAAAAAATTGTTAAAAGTACGCCGTAAAGTGGCAATTTGAGTGAAACAAACGATTTAAGTCAGACGCGATCGTGCTATAGGATGTCCTAGCTTGGTACGTTACAGCTGCAACTTCCGAATGTTCGGCTGACACAAGAAGGTGGCTGAGAGTCCCTTGACCCGCGAATGAGCTAAGGAATCTGAACTTGTACCCATCCGAGTCCATTGCAGAGAATATGGTCAATTTCGAAAAAGTTCGAAAATTCCATGTACTGCAAATAATATTTTGAATAATTTGGAATTCGTTTCCAGCTCGTGGACACATCATTTTGAAATAAAAATTTAACACAGATTAGGAAAAATTTACAAACTTTTTCCTATTACGCGTATTATTTTTCCCACATTCATTACCGCGAGCATTGTGTGAGCGTGTGCGTGCATGAGGATGCACGAGTGCACAGGCGCGTGTGCGTAATGTGGACATTTGCCACGTTTCGAGCGCGCTCTGAACTCGGGTTCGGAGAGCACGCTACGCGGTTCGGTCCGAACGCATAGTCAAACGTCAAAACGCGTTATTTGACGTTTCGGATTAGTTAGCTGATATTGTCAGCTGATACCATCTTGGATATGCAGATTTAGCGCACACACGTCGAACTGTCGTCGAAACGCCAAATTTGACGCGTGATTTGACGTTTCATCAAATGTCTGCTATTAATTTCTGACATCTTGGGCAAATGGGGAGCACGCGCGTTGAAGGTTTGCCGAAATGCACTGTTTGGCGCGCGATTTGATATTACGTGATATCGCCGGCCATGATTGTTTGCCATTTTGGATGTGCAAAATCATGATTCGCCACGGCGAGCGATTATCTCTAGAGTTATTAAACATTTCGATTCGAATAAAAATCTACAGTACGTGTCTTTGTCATTTTTTTGCGTTGACAAGACGTAAATGAAAACACGACAACGTACTGGAAAAAGGTGTTTTTAATGATTAATTAAAAAGTACCGAACATCGGAACAAAAACAAGTTTGGTATTTTTTTCAGACAAGTTGACCGTGCCTCTACCTGGAGCGCCGATTCGATTTCTATCTACACAATAAATAATTAATACATGTCTGCGATGGTTCTGAAGGCGTAAACCAGTTATTCCATAATGCTGATTATGGTCCTGGGGGATGGGTTCGGAAATCCCTGATATGACTGTCCCGAGCTTATGTTCGCTTTTACCTTACTTTCGGTTATTTTGAGTCAAAGGGTATCGAGACGCTCGGTGGACGGTTTCAAGCGCATTTGTTGACTGACAAAGGTAAAAGCAATGGCGATGGTGGTTCTGGGGAATTCGATACGCCACATGGACGACGATTATAAGCGCATTTATTAATAAAAATAAAAGCAATGATTGTGATGATTCTGGGGTTCCCGATTGGACATGACTGATATGACGGCATCGAGTTCTTCTCTGCTTTTACCTTTCTTTCAGTCATATCGCATCGAATGAAATGACGAAGACTTGGGGATGATAACAGGCGCATTTGTTAATAAACAAAGGTAAAAGCAATGATTGTGTCGATTCTGGGGGACCCAAATGGACATTACTAATACGACGGCGTCGAGTTCTTCTCTGCTTTTACCTTTTCAGTCATATCGCATCAAATACACTGACGAGGATTTGAAGACGATTACAGGCGCATTTGTTAATAAAAAAAGATAAAAGCAATAATTGTACTCGTTCTGGGGGACCCGAATGGACATTGCTAACATGACGGCATCGAGTTCTTCTCTGCTTTTACCATTATTTCTCTCATATTGCTTCAAACATAATGACGACAATTTGAGGATGATTTCAGGCGCATTTGTTAATAAAAAAAAAAGGTAAAAGCAATGATTGTGATGAATCTGGGGGACCCGAATGGATATTACTAATATGACGGCATCGAGTTCTTCTCTGCTTTTACCTTTATTTCTGTCATATTGGATCAAATAAAATTACGACGATTTAACGGTGATTACAGGCGCATTTCTTAACAAACAAAGATAAAAGCAATGATTGTGCAAATTCTGGAAGACCCGAATGGACATTGCTAATATGACGGCATCGAGTTCTTCTCTGCTTTTACCTTTATTTCTGTCGTATCGCATCAAATACAACGACGAGGATTTGAGGATGATTACAGGCGCATTTGTTAATAAAAAAAGATAAAAGCAATAATTGTGCTCATTCTGTGGGACCCGAATGGACATTGCTAATATGACCGCATCGAGTTCTTCTCTGCTTTTACCATTATTTCTCTCATATTGCTTCAAATATAATGACGACAATTTGAGGATGATTTCAGGCGCATTTGTTAATAAAAAAAGGTAAAAGCAATGATTGTGATGAATCTAGGGGACCCGACTGGGCACTGCTAATATGACGGCATCGAGTTCTTCTCTGCTTTTACCTTTATTTCTGAAATAAAGGTAAAGCGCCTGAAATCATCCTCAAATTGTCGTCATTATATTTGAAGCAATATGAGAGAAATAATGGTAAAAGCAGAGAAGAACTCGATGCCGTCATATTAGCAATGTCCATTCGGGTCCCACAGAATGAGCACAATTATTGCTTTTATCTTTTTTTATTAACAAATGCGCCTGTAATCATCCTCAAATCCTCGTCGTTGTATTTTATGCGATACGACAGAAATAAAGGCAAAGCAGAGAAGAACTCGATGCCGTCATATTAGCAATGTCCATTAGGGTCTTCCAGAGTTTGCACAATCATTGCTTTTATCTTTGTTTGTTAAGAAATGCGCCTGTAATCATCCTTAAATCGTCATAATTTTATTTGATCCAATATGACAGAAATAAAGGTAAAAGCAGAGAAGAACTCGATGCCGTCATATTAGCAGTGCCCAGTCGGGTCCCCTAGATTCATCACAATTATTGCTTTTACCTTTTTTTATTAACAAAGGCGCCTGAAATCATCCTCAAATTGTCGTCATTATATTTGAAGCAATATGAGAGAAATAATGGTAAAAGCAGAGAAGAACTCGATGCCGTCATATTAGCAATGTCCATTCGGGTCCCACAGAATGAGCACAATTATTGCTTTTATCTTTTTTTATTAACAAAGGCGCCTGTAATCATCCTCAAATCCTCGTCGTTGTATTTGATGCGATACGACAGAAATAAAGGTAAAAGCAGAGAAGAACTCGATGCCGTCATATTAGCAATGTCCATTCGGGTCTTTCAGAATTTGCACAATCATTGCTTTTATCTTTGTTTGTTAAGAAATGCGCCTGTAATCATCCTTAAATCGTCGTCATTGTATTTGAAGCAATATGACAGAAATAATGGTAAAAGCAGAGAAGAACTCGATGCCGTCATATTAGCAATGTCCATTCGGGTCTTCCAGAGTTTGCACAATCATTGCTTTCATCTTTGTTTGTTAAGAAATGCGCCTGTAATCATCCTTAAATCGTCGTAATTTTATTTGATCCAATATGACAGAAATAAAGGTAAAAGCAGAGAAGAACTCGATGCCGTCATATTAGTAATATCCATTCGGGTCCCCCAGATTCATCACAATCATTGCTTTTACCTTTTTTTTTATTAACAAATGCGCCTGAAATCATCCTCAAATTGTCGTCATTGTATTTGAAGCAATATGAGAGAAATAATGGTAAAAGCAGAGAAGAACTCGATGCCGTCATATTAGCAATGTCCATTCGGGTCCCACAGACTCATTACAATCATTGCTTTTACCTTATTTTTATTAACAAATGCGCCTGAAATCATCCTCAAATTGTCGTCATTGTATTTGAAGCAATATGACAGAAATAAAGGTAAAAGCAGAGAAGAACTCGACGCCGTCATATTAGTAATGTCCATTCGGGTCCCCCAGAATCGGCACAATCATTGCTTTTATCTTTGTTTATTAAGAAATGCGCCCATAATGATCCTTAAATCGGCGTTATTGTATTTGATGCGATATGACAGAAATAAAGGTAAAAGCAGAGAAGAACTCGATGCCGTCATATTAGCAATGTCCATTCGGGTCCCCCAGAATGAACACAATTAATGCTTTTATCTTTTTTATTAACAAATGCGCCTGAAATCATCCTCAAATCGTCGTCATTGTATTTGAATCAATATGACAGAAATAAAGGTAAAAGCAGAGAAGAACTCGATGCCGTCATGTTAGTAATGTCCATTCGTGTCCCCCAGAATGATCACAATCATTGCTTTTATCTTTGTTTATTAACAAAGGCGCCTGAAATCATCCTCAAATTGTCAATTTATTTTCAAGCAATATGACAGAAACAAAGGTAAACGCAGAGAAGAACTCGATGCCGTCATATTAGTATTATTCATTCGGGTTCCCCAGATTCATCACAGTCATTGCTTTTACCTTTTTTTTATTAACAAATGCGCCTGAAATCATCCTCAAATCGTCGTCATTGTATTTGAAGCAATATGACAGAAATAAAGGTAAAAGCAGAGAAGAACACGATGCCGTCATGTTAGTAATGTCCTTTCGGGTCCCCCAGAACGAGCACAATTATTGCTTTTATCTTTTTTTATTAACAAATGCGCCTGTAATCATCCTCAAATCCTCGTCGTTGTATTTGATGCGATACGACAGAAATAAAGGTAAAAGCAGAGAAGAACTCGATGCCGTCATATTAGCAATGTCCATTCGGGTCTTTCAGAATTTGCACAATCATTGCTTTTATCTTTGTTTGTTAAGAAATGCGCCTGTAATCATCCTTAAATCGTCGTCATTGTATTTGAAGCAATATGACAGAAATAATGGTAAAAGCAGAGAAGAACTCGACGCCGTCGTATTAGTAATGTCCATTCGGGTCCCCCAGAATCGGCACAATCATTGCTTTTATCTTTGTTTATTAAGAAATGCGCCCGTAATGATCCTTAAATCCTCGTCATTGTATTTGATGCGAAATGACAGAAATACAGGTAAAAGCAGAGAAGAACTCGATGCCGTCATATTAGCAATGTCCATTCGGGTCTTCCAGAGTTTGCACAATCATTGCTTTTATCTTTGTTTGTTAAGAAATGCGCCTGTAATCATCCTTAAATCGTCGTAATTTTATTTGATCCAATATGACAGGAATAAAGGTAAAAGCAGAGAAGAACTCGATGCTGTCATATTAGCAGTGCCCAGTCGGGTCCCCTAGATTCATCACAATTATTGCTTTTACCTTTTTTTATTAACAAAGGCGCCTGAAATCATCCTCAAATTGTCGTCATTGTATTTGAAGCAATATGAGAGAAATAATGGTAAAAGCAGAGACGAACTCGATGCCGTCATATTAGCAATGTCCATTCGGGTCCCACAGACTCATTACAATCATTGCTTTTACCTTATTTTTATTAACAAATGCGCCTGAAATCATCCTCAAATTGTCGTCATTGTATTTGAAGCAATATGACAGAAATAAAGGTAAAAGCAGAGAAGAACTCGACGCCGTCATATTAGTAATGTCCATTCGGGTCCCCCAGAATCGGCACAATCATTGCTTTTATCTTTGTTTATTAAGAAATGCGCCCATAATGATCCTTAAATCGGCGTTATTGTATTTGATGCGATATGACAGAAATAAAGGTAAAAGCAGAGAAGAACTCGATGCCGTCATATAAGCAATGTCCATTCGGGTCCCCCAGAATGAACACAATTAATGCTTTTATCTTTTTTATTAACAAATGCGCCTGAAATCATCCTCAAATCGTCGTCATTGTATTTGAATCAATATGACAGAAATAAAGGTAAAAGCAGAGAAGAACTCGATGCCGTCATGTTAGTAATGTCCATTCGTGTCCCCCAGAATGATCACAATCATTGCTTTTATCTTTGTTTATTAACAAAGGCGCCTGAAATCATCCTCAAATTGTCAATTTATTTTCAAGCAATATGACAGAAACAAAGGTAAACGCAGAGAAGAACTCGATGCCGTCATATTAGTATTATTCATTCGGGTTCCCCAGATTCATCACAGTCATTGCTTTTACCTTTTTTTTATTAACAAATGCGCCTGAAATCATCCTAAAATCGTCGTCATTGTATTTGAAGCAATATGACAGAAATAAAGGTAAAAGCAGAGAAGAACTCGATGCCGTCATGTTAGTAATGTCCTTTCGGGTCCCCCAGAACGAGCACAATTATTGCTTTTATCTTTTTTTATTAACAAATGCGCCTGTAATCATCCTCAAATCCTCGTCGTTGTATTTGATGCGATACGACAGAAATAAAGGTAAAAGCAGAGAAGGACTCGATGCCGTCATATTAGCAATGTCCATTCGGGTCTTTCAGAATTTGCACAATCATTGCTTTTATCTTTGTTTGTTAAGAAATGCGCCTGTAATCATCCTTAAATCGTCGTCATTGTATTTGAAGCAATATGACAGAAATAATGGTAAAAGCAGAGAAGAACTCGACGCCGTCGTATTAGTAATGTCCATTCGGGTCCCCCAGAATCGGCACAATCATTGCTTTTATCTTTGTTTATTAAGAAATGCGCCCGTAATGATCCTTAAATCCTCGTTATTGTATTTGATGCGAAATGACAGAAATACAGGTAAAAGCAGAGAAGAACTCGATGCCGTCATATTAGCAATGTCCATTCGGGTCTTCCAGAGTTTGCACAATCATTGCTTTTATCTTTGTTTGTTAAGAAATGCGCCTGTAATCATCCTTAAATCGTCGTAATTTTATTTGATCCAATATGACAGAAATAAAGGTAAAAGCAGAGAAGAACTCGATGCCGTCATATTAGCAGTGCCCAGTCGGGTCCCCTAGATTCATCACAATTATTGCTTTTACCTTTTTTTATTAACAAAGGCGCCTGAAATCATCCTCAAATTGTCGTCATTATATTTGAAGCAATATGAGAGAAATAATGGTAAAAGCAGAGAAGAACTCGATGCCGTCATATTAGCAATGTCCATTCGGGTCCCACAGAATGAGCACAATTATTGCTTTTATCTTTTTTTATTAACAAATGCGCCTGTAATCATCCTCAAATCCTCGTCGTTGTATTTGATGCGATACGACAGAAATAAAGGTAAAAGCAGAGAAGAACTCGATGCCGTCATATTAGCAATGTCCATTCGGGTCTTTCAGAATTTGCACAATCATTGCTTTTATCTTTGTTTGTTAAGAAATGCGCCTGTAATCATCCTTAAATCGTCGTCATTGTATTTGAAGCAATATGACAGAAATAATGGTAAAAGCAGAGAAGAACTCGATGCCGTCATATTAGCAATGTCCATTCGGGTCTTCCAGAGTTTGCACAATCATTGCTTTCATCTTTGTTTGTTAAGAAATGCGCCTGTAATCATCCTTAAATCGTCGTAATTTTATTTGATCCAATATGACAGAAATAAAGGTAAAAGCAGAGAAGAACTCGACGCCGTCGTATTAGTAATGTCCATTCGGGTCCCCCAAAATCGGCACAATCATTGCTTTTATCTTTGTTTATTAAGAAATGCGCCCGTAATGATCCTTAAATCCTCGTTATTGTATTTGATGCGAAATGACAGAAATACAGGTAAAAGCAGAGAAGAACTCGATGCCGTCATATTAGCAATGTCCATTCGGGTCTTCCAGAGTTTGCACAATCATTGCTTTTGTCTTTGTTTGTTAAGAAATGCGCCTGTAATCATCCTTAAATCGTCGTAATTTTATTTGATCCAATATGACAGAAATAAAGGTAAAAGCAGAGAAGAACTCGATGCCGTCATATTAGCAGTGCCCAGTCGGGTCCCCTAGATTCATCACAATTATTGCTTTTACCTTTTTTTATTAACAAAGGCGCCTGAAATCATCCTCAAATTGTCGTCATTATATTTGAAGCAATATGAGAGAAATAATGGTAAAAGCAGAGAAGAACTCGATGCCGTCATATTAGCAATGTCCATTCGGGTCCCACAGAATGAGCACAATTATTGCTTTTATCTTTTTTTATTAACAAATGCGCCTGTAATCATCCTCAAATCCTCGTCGTTGTATTTGATGCGATACGACAGAAATAAAGGTAAAAGCAGAGAAGAACTCGATGCCGTCATATTAGCAATGTCCATTCGGGTCTTTCAGAATTTGCACAATCATTGCTTTTATCTTTGTTTGTTAAGAAATGCGCCTGTAATCATCCTTAAATCGTCGTCATTGTATTTGAAGCAATATGACAGAAATAATGGTAAAAGCAGAGAAGAACTCGATGCCGTCATATTAGCAATGTCCATTCGGGTCTTCCAGAGTTTGCACAATCATTGCTTTCATCTTTGTTTGTTAAGAAATGCGCCTGTAATCATCCTTAAATCGTCGTAATTTTATTTGATCCAATATGACAGAAATAAAGGTAAAAGCAGAGAAGAACTCGATGCCGTCATATTAGCAATGTCCATTCGGGTCCCACAGACTCATTACAATCATTGCTTTTACCTTATTTTTATTAACAAATGCGCCTGAAATCATCCTCAAATTGTCGTCATTGTATTTGAAGCAATATGACAGAAATAAAGGTAAAAGCAGAGAAGAACTCGACGCCGTCATATTAGTAATGTCCATTCGGGTCCCCCAGAATCGGCACAATCATTGCTTTTATCTTTGTTTATTAAGAAATGCGCCCATAATGATCCTTAAATCGGCGTTATTGTATTTGATGCGATATGACAGAAATAAAGGTAAAAGCAGAGAAGAACTCGATGCCGTCATATTAGCAATGTCCATTCGGGTCCCCCAGAATGAACACAATTAATGCTTTTATCTTTTTTATTAACAAATGCGCCTGAAATCATCCTCAAATCGTCGTCATTGTATTTGAATCAATATGACAGAAATAAAGGTAAAAGCAGAGAAGAACTCGATGCCGTCATGTTAGTAATGTCCATTCGTGTCCCCCAGAATGATCACAATCATTGCTTTTATCTTTGTTTATTAACAAAGGCGCCTGAAATCATCCTCAAATTGTCAATTTATTTTCAAGCAATATGACAGAAACAAAGGTAAACGCAGAGAAGAACTCGATGCCGTCATATTAGTATTATTCATTCGGGTTCCCCAGATTCATCACAGTCATTGCTTTTACCTTTTTTTTATTAACAAATGCGCCTGAAATCATCCTCAAATCGTCGTCATTGTATTTGAAGCAATATGACAGAAATAAAGGTAAAAGCAGAGAAGAACTCGATGCCGTCATGTTAGTAATGTCCTTTCGGGTCCCCCAGAACGAGCACAATTATTGCTTTTATCTTTTTTTATTAACAAATGCGCCTGTAATCATCCTCAAATCCTCGTCGTTGTATTTGATGCGATACGACAGAAATAAAGGTAAAAGCAGAGAAGAACTCGATGCCGTCATATTAGCAATGTCCATTCGGGTCTTTCAGAATTTGCACAATCATTGCTTTTATCTTTGTTTGTTAAGAAATGCGCCTGTAATCATCCTTAAATCGTCGTCATTGTATTTGAAGCAATATGACAGAAATAATGGTAAAAGCAGAGAAGAACTCGACGCCGTCGTATTAGTAATGTCCATTCGGGTCCCCCAGAATCGGCACAATCATTGCTTTTATCTTTGTTTATTAAGAAATGCGCCCGTAATGATCCTTAAATCCTCGTTATTGTATTTGCTGCGAAATGACAGAAATACAGGTAAAAGCAGAGAAGAACTCGATGCCGTCATATTAGCAATGTCCATTCGGGTCTTCCAGAGTTTGCACAATCATTGCTTTTATCTTTGTTTGTTAAGAAATGCGCCTGTAATCATCCTTAAATCGTCGTAATTTTATTTGATCCAATATGACAGGAATAAAGGTTAAAGCAGAGAAGAACTCGATGCCGTCATATTAGCAGTGCCCAGTCGGGTCCCCTAGATTCATCACAATTATTGCTTTTACCTTTTTTTATTAACAAAGGCGCCTGAAATCATCCTCAAATTGTCGTCATTATATTTGAAGCAATATGAGAGAAATAATGGTAAAAGCAGAGAAGAACTCGATGCCGTCATATTAGCAATGTCCATTCGGGTCCCACAGAATGAGCACAATTATTGCTTTTATCTTTTTTTTTATTAACAAATGCGCCTGTAATCATCCTCAAATCCTCGTCGTTGTATTTGATGCGATACGACAGAAATAAAGGTAAAAGCAGAGAAGAACTCGATGCCGTCATATTAGCAATGTCCATTCGGGTCTTCCAGAGTTTGCACAATCATTGCTTTTATCTTTGTTTGTTAAGAAATGCGCCTGTAATCATCCTTAAATCGTCGTAATTTTATTTGATCCAATATGACAGAAATAAAGGTAAAAGCAGAGAAGAACTCGATGCCGTCATATTAGCAGTGCCCAGTCGGGTCCCCTAGATTCATCACAATCATTGCTTTTACCTTTTTTTATTAACAAATGCGCCTGAAATCATCCTCAAATTGTCGTCATTATATTTGAAGCAATATGAGAGAAATAATGGTAAAAGCAGAGAAGAACTCGATGCCGTCATATTAGCAATGTCCATTCGGGTCCCACAGAATGAGCACAATTATTGCTTTTATCTTTTTTATTAACAAATGCTCCTGAAATCATCCTCAAATCGTCGACATTGTATTTGAATCAATATGACAGAAATAAAGGTAAAAGCAGAGAAGAACTCGATGCCGTCATGTTAGCAATGTCCATTCGGGTCTTCCAGAGTTTGCACAATCATTGCTTTTATCTTTGTTTGTTAAGAAATGCGCCTGTAATCATCCTTAAATCGTCGTAATTTTATTTGATCCAATATGACAGAAATAAAGGTAAAAGCAGAGAAGAACTCGATGCCGTCATATTAGCAGTGCCCAGTCGGGTCCCCTAGATTCATCACAATTATTGCTTTTACCTTTTTTTATTAACAAAGGCGACTGAAATCATCCTCAAATTGTCGTCATCATATTTGAAGCAATATGAGAGAAATAATGGTAAAAGCAGAGAAGAACTCGATGCCGTCATATTAGCAATGCCCATTCGGGTCCCCCAGATTCATCACAATCGCTGCTTTTACCTTTTTTTATTAACAAATGCGCCTGAAATCATCCTCAAATCGTCGTCATAGTATTTGAAGCAATATGACAGACATAAAGGTAAAAGCAGAGAAGAACTTAATGCCGTCATATTAGCAATGTCCATTCGGGTCCCACAGAATGAGCACAATTATTGCTTTTATCTTTTTTTATTAACAAATGCGCCTGTAATCATCCTCAAATCCTCGTCGTTGTATTTGATGCGATACGACAGAAATAAAGGTAAAAGCAGAGAAGAACTCGATGCCGTCATATTAGCAATGTCCATTCGGGTCTTTCAGAATTTGCACAATCATTGCTTTTATCTTTGTTTGTTAAGAAATGCGCCTGTAATCATCCTTAAATCGTCGTCATTGTATTTGAAGCAATATGACAGAAATAATGGTAAAAGCAGAGAAGAACTCGACGCCGTCGTATTAGTAATGTCCATTCGGGTCCCCCAGAATCGGCACAATCATTGCTTTTATCTTTGTTTATTAAGAAATGCGCCCGTAATGATCCTTAAATCCTCGTTATTGTATTTGATGCGAAATGACAGAAATACAGATAAAAGCAGAGAAGAACTCGATGCCGTCATATTAGCAATGTCCATTCGGGTCCCCCAGATTCATCACAATCATTGCTTTTATCTTTGTTTATTATGAAATGTGCCCGTAATCATCCTTAAATCGTCGTTATTGTATTTGATACGATATGACAGAAATAAAGGTAAAAGCAGAGAAGAACTCGATGCCGTCATATTAGCAATGTCCATTCGGGTCCCCCAGAATGAGCACAATTATTGCTTTTATCTTTTTTATTAACAAATGCGCCTGTAATCATCCTCAAATCGCCGTCATTGTATTTGATGCGATACGACACAAATAGCGGCAAAAGCAGAGAAGAACTCGATGCCGTCATATTAGCAATGTCCATTCGGGTCCCACAGAATGAGCACAATTATTGCTTTTATCTTTTTTTATTAACAAATGCGCCTGTAATCATCCTCAAAATAACCGAAAGTAAGGTAAAAGCGAACATAAGCTCGGGACAGTCATATCAGGGATTTCCGAACCCATCCCCCAGGACCATAATCATCATTATGGAATAACTGGTTTACGCCTTCAGAACCATCGCAGACATGTATTAATTATTTATTGTGTAGATAGAAATCGAATCGGCGCTCCAGGTAGAGGCACGGTCAACTTGTCTGAAAAAAATACCAAACTTGTTTTTGTTCCGATGTTCGGTACTTTTTAATTAATCATTAAAAACACCTTTTTCCAGTACGTTGTCGTGTTTTCATTTACGTCTTGTCAACGCAAAAAAATGACAAAGACACGTACTGTAGATTTTTATTCGAATCGAAATGTTTAATAACTCTAGAGATAATCGCTCGCCGTGGCGAATCATGATTTTGCACATCCAAAATGGCAAACAATCATGGCCGGCGATATCACGTAATATCAAATCGCGCGCCAAACAGTGCATTTCGGCAAACCTTCAACGCACGTGCTCCCCATTTGCCCAAGATGTCAGAAATTAATAGCAGACGATTGATGAAACGTCAAATCACGCGTCAAATTTGGCGTTTCGACGACAGTTCGACGTGTGTGCGCTAAATCTGCATATCCAAGATGGTATCAGCTGACAATATCAGCTAACTAATCCGAAACGTCAAATAACGCGTTTTGACGTTTGACTATGCGTTCGGACCGAACCGCGTAGCGTGCTCTCCGAACCCGAGTTCAGAGCGCGCTCGAAACGTGGCAAATGTCCACATTACGCACACGCGCCTGTGCACTCGTGCATCCTCATGCACGCACACGCTCACACAATGCTCGCAGTAATGAATGTGGGAAAAATAATACGCGTAATAGGAAAAAGTTTGTAAATTTTTCCTAATCTGTGTTAAATTTTTATTTCAAAATGATGTGTCCACGAGCTGGAAACGAATTCCAAATTATTCAAAATATTATTTGCAGTACATGGAATTTTCGAACTTTTTCGAAATTGACCATATTCTCTGCAATGGACTCGGATGGGTACAAGTTCAGATTCCTTAGCTCATTCGCGGGTCAAGGGACTCTCAGCCACCTTCTTGTGACAGCCGAACATTCGGAAGTTGCAGCTGTAACGTACCAAGCTAGGACATCCTATAGCACGATCGCGTCTCACTTAAATCGTTTGTTTCACTCAAATTGCCACTTTACGGCGTACTTTTAACAATTTTTTCCACCATGGTGGCGGGCGCAAATCAAGTTTTCCGGGGTGCATTGTATTCGGCATTTAAAAAACTTCAATCTCATGTGCTCGGAATGTATTTTGCGTTTTTTTTCGCAGTGCCTTATTTCTTCTGGCGTACATTTTTCAAGACAAAAATCTGCCGTATTTTTTTTCGAAGAAGGCTCGAAAAACCATTCAAAACCATATTTTTTTCAGACCCAAAATCTTCGCGCAAGGCCCTCAAAAAAAGCATGGCCACATTAAAATTGTCACCCTGTATGTATCAGATATATTTATATCTGACATTTTACAGTATCATATATGATTAGGTCTCATCATATTCCACATCACATATGCTTAAAGAAGATCATATCTCATCACATATCCCGGGGAAAATGGTCATATCTGAGCAGATATGCTCATGTAGGTGTTTATCTGCAACATAAATGAATCTGATCTGATCATGCATGGTCAAAGATGAACATACATGTATTTTTATGCGCTCAGGGGTAGCTCTATATCTGGTCAGATATGATCGCGCATAAATAAATATGTGCAGATATGAATTTATAGCTGAACATGTCTGCCCATATGTGGTCATGTCTAACCAGATATAGTACAATTCACGACTACATTCGAGCTCACACATGAATAGACTTGAATATGTGCGCACATGCATGAACATATCCAACCAGCCACATACTCTTCTCATTACATAAAGAGCCGTGAAAGCCTTAAAACTAAAGTCAGATATAAATATATCTGATACATATATGACAATATCTGAATCATATATGACGATATCTGAAACATATATGACAATATCTGAAACATATATGAACATATCCACTCAGGCATGCACTTTTTTTCCCGGGTGGTCTGATATCGTCAAATCTAATCATACATGCTCTGATATCGTCAAATCTAATCATGTATGCTCTGATATGGCCATTTTTCTTATGCATGATTAGACAAGATCCAGATATGATCAATCATATCTGGATCATATATAATCCAGATATAATCAGATGTGATTTGGTCTGATAATTTTTTCTCGGGATGATCATACATGCTCAGATATAAGCATACATGATCTGTCATGACACTATATGAACAGATATAGCCAATTCTCTTGTCTGATCATATCTGATTCTACAGATATGCTTAGATATAAGCATACATGATCTGTCATGACACTATATGAACAGATATGACCAAATCTCTTGTCTGATCATATCTGACTCTACAGATATGCTCAGATATAAACATACATGATCTGTCATGACACTATATGAACAGATATGACCAAATCTCTTGTCTGATCATATCTGATTCTACAGATATGATTCAGATATGTTCAGATATGATCTTTTTTCCCGGGTTGTCATATGGACATGTGTCATAAGGGCTATGTGTATATGTAAACATCTTTGTAAGCGTGTATTGGTACCGTGACAAATACTAGTAGGGCTGTGTGCACATATATACATTTACACAAATAATTATATAATAGATATAATATATATGTAACATATACATTATATATATTATACATTAAGCACTTACAACCCATGGTCGATACGTGCTCCAATCTCCGCATTCAAGCTCATAGGGCATGATTATATACATATGCATGGATATCTACTTCATAATGAGACCGATACAGCATACGTATCAGATCGATCGCCTGATTAAACATGACGTCGAATCTGATATGTACGAAAATAAATTCATGAATAGTTGTCGTCGAGGCAATTGATTGGCTCTCACACACTGCCAATGTTCGACTTTCGATTCCCGAAAACCTGCACTGAGAAAAAAGTGTTTGCAAAAAACGCGCATGGTAAAAGAGAATATAGTCGAATTCCCTATAGTTTATTGTCACCGCAATCATAATATGGTTAAGACAACTATAAGCGAAAAGTATACATAAACATGCAACTTTGTTGGCGTGTTGGACTATATAGTATCTAGGAAATTACTATACACTATTGTAAAAGGCTTTTCAATATCGATATGGTTAATTCGGCTATATCACAAAAACGGCGTACAAATACTAATGCTGCACTGACAATGAACATCCCTCAGGTGACACCCTTCGATTTTGTTGAAATTTGGATATGTTATAAAGCACCGAAAAGTAAGCGATACGTATTTTTTTATCGGCGGAAAAACGGCTTTAACGGGTGAAACCACCCCTCGAAAAAAGGCATCTCTAGGTGGTTTACCCCTTAATGTTTTTTTTTGCAATGGCACTATAATGGATTTTTCATTGCTTCGGATTAGACGAATTTTCGTTTTTGTTTCATTAAAATCGGTGGACTTCCTGAGCTTTCAGGATCAGGATCAGGCTGCCTGAGGATCCATCAGGGCTGCATCAGGGATCAATAAGGCGCCTTGATCATGTACGCCTGATTTGAGCCAGACTGGGGCCTGAGCAGGGATCAATAAGGCGCCCTGATCAGGCACGCCTGATTTGAGCCAGACAGGGGCCTGAGCAGGGATCAATAAGGCTCCGTGATCAGGCACGCCTGATTTGCGCCGGATTTGCGCCGCAGCCTTATCAGGTATCAATAAGGCGCCCTGATCAGGCACGCATGATTTGCGCCGGATAGGAGGCTTATCAGGCATCAATAAGGCGCCCTGATCAGGCACGCATGATTTGTGCCGGATAGGAGGCGTATCAGGCATCAATAAGGCGCCCTGATCAGGCACGCATGATTTGCGCCGGATAGGAGCCTTATCAGGCATCAATAAGGCGCCCTGATCAGGCACGCATGATTTGCGCCGGATAGGCCTTATCTCGCATGAAGCTCATCATTCCGCATCCTCTCCTCTCTAGGACTAGACAGCGCCTCTGTCGGCGAAGCCTCATGAAATATTTTGACAGCTGCACACGCAGACACGCGAAATATACGAAAACAATGGCTATCAACCGAAAGTGCGTGTCGTCAAAATTTGTTTCAAAATCTTTTTTATCGTAAATAAATGTTTATGTTAATGTTTTTGTATTATTGTTATATGGAATCAAAACTTTTTTCAGGTTATATTTATATCGCATAGCTACGAGAAAACGTGAAACGTGTTAGCGGCGAGTCTGAGACGTATCCACTCCTCATGTGTTAATATATGTTAGTTTTGAGTATGCTTGCTAAGCAAGCAACGGCCGCGACTATCCATTGGACAGGGCTCCCCCTTTTCCCCTACACCCGACAAATACGCGTTCTGGCCTTTAGATGTCGCTACTAGTATGCATGTACACGACTACACTTTTTCACTTTGGTGGGAGTCCTATGTGATTGACCAACACATTGATACCGGTAGCCAGTACCATATTATATACCTAGAAGAAAGCGCAATAGCCACGCCGTCGCTACATCGACACATCTCGTTCGTTTCATCAATTTCTCTCGAGAAAGGCAAGCCCTTCAATAAAGTGCAGTGTGTACAAAATCTCAGGTAAAGTACATTTGCGATTATACTGTGGATTATCTACACATGAACAGTGATAATATATGAAATACGACTTGATGGGCGAAGACAATGCGGCGTAGCTTAACCTCACTTTGTCACTCTCGCACCATTTGTATATACAGTGTAATATATTTCGTATCAAGAAAAAATGTTCAACGGTACAAACATACGTATATGTACATAAATGTACTCCTACATACGTTTGCATGGGACCAGATGACGAGAAATAATTGCGCAAATTGCATTTTGTACCGTCGAACATTTTTTTCTCAATAATATAAATATATACAACACTATATATATATATATATATATATATATATATATATATATATATATATATATATATATATATACAAATGATGCGAGAACGACAAAAAGAGATTGAACTACGCCACTACGAGGTACACCATTTGAAAATAATTATTTAATTATTTAATTATCTTAAGAGGATATATCGGTCGGAGCCTATATCGCTCCCTTTTTCCTGGTCGAATATATCTATACTTATGATAAATATAGATATACTCGACGGGGGAGCGGTGGGGCTCCCTAGATCCTACTGATACTCTTAATGTAAAGATGTGATTTTTCTATGTATTCAAAATATTTCAGATGCAATCTTGACAAAGTATGATGGTACTCCCCACGCAGGTTTTATCAAAGAGAAACAAATTTCGGATGGGGTAGCGGCGGTCATAAACAGTGCGGAAGATTCCGACGGTCATCGCTAAAACCGGAACAAAAATTAAACGATCAAGTCAAGTAAAATAAAAACTTAAACTTAAAAAAAAATGTTCATATGTTTCATAATTTTAATAACGTTAGTAAACTTGATAACGTGCAACTGCGATAATAATTTAATAAATGTTGATCTATTTTTGAACAAAAAGTTAATCAAATGATTGAGCCAGATGACACGCATGTCTCAGGCTGGATGAGGCACCTGATCCGAGCCAGATAAGTTGCTTGATCCGAGCCAGATAAAGTGCCTAATCCGAGCCGGATACAGAGTCTGACCTAGGCCTGAAAAGATGCCTGATCCGAGCCAGATACGGTGCCTGATCCGGGCCTGATAAGATGCCTGATCCGGGCCAGATAAGTTGCTTCATCCGGACCTGATAAAGCGCCTGTTCAGAGCCTGATAAGGTGCCTGATCCGGACCTGAGTTTGCAACAGCGTTACATCCCTGATCAGGGCTGGACTAAATTTGCCTGACCCGGCCCGGATTTGCTATTGTGGCAGCCTGATCCGGTCCGGATTTCGCCCTGAACAAATTTCTGCTCGGGTCCTTGTTTGCGAAACTGCTATATTACCCCCAGAGATGCCTTTTTTCGAGGGGTGGTTTCACCCCTTAAAACCGTTTTTCCGTCGATAAAAAAATGCGTATCGCTTACTTTTCGGTGCTTTGTAACATATCCAAATTTCAACAAAATCAAAGCGTGTCACCTGAGGGATGTTCCTTGTGAGAGATAAGTACATGGTATTTATGAAAGACGCCCACGGCAAAATACGGGACAGTAAAATCCCGTATAGATTATTGGCACCGTAATTATAATATGGTTAACACAACTATAAGCGAAAAGTATATCTAAACATGCAACTTTGTTGTCGGGCTCGACTATCTATTATCCCCGAAATAACTACTAACTATTGTAAAAATATTAACTAAATTAACTACATCGATATTTTGAAGCCGTTCACAGTAGTTAATAATTATTTCGGGGATACTAGATAATCAAACACACGACCAAAACGGCAAAATTAGATAGACGCTTATAGTTGTGTTAAACATATTATGATTGCGGTGTCAATAAACTATAGGGAATTTAATTACGCCCACTTTTACCATGGGCGTTTTTTTTAAATAAATACTATGGACATTTTTCTCAGCGCATGTTTGTACTATTTATATTGCTAACATTAACACTTGTTGAGTATAAATTATTACAAGATCTTACGAAAAGTGACTATACGAACAAAATTATGGTAATCTTATAGTGAAGACGTAAATCATTTGTGGCACCTGTTGAAAAGTAGAGACAGCGCCGGCACAGTATGATCGATATAGATATATTAGCGCATTAATTTATCAGTTCTTAAACTTCGACATTTCGAAAACCATTGCGTTGCACCAAAAATCCATTCAAGGCGAGAAATCACTTAAGAATTTTCAAAAAATCGATTTTTTTAATACATATTTCGAACGTATGATACCCAAAGAATATACTCACCATAGGAAAACTCGAAATATTGACTATTTGCGGAGTTATCGCATATAGTCTCGAGCGCGGGGACAGCACGCGGTCAGGTAGCGAGTAAACTTTAAACGCGATTATCTCGAAACTACTTTTTCAAAAACTGCTCGTGTTGTAGCTCAAAAAGTTATCGACCGATTTGGATGAAATTTTGGCAGCTTACTCTCAGTAATATTATCGGAAGGATATACCTAAAGTTGGAAAGGTAGCGTGTAAATAAACAATTTTTTTGGGGTCAAATATGTCGAAAGAATGGTCGAAAATTCGAACTTTGGAGTAAAAAGGCTCCCAAATTTTCAATTTTGCACTTTTTCATCATTTTTTAGGTATATCCTTCCCCTTAATATGTCAGTAAACGAATGACACTGACTAAATCTTTTTCAGATCAACAGAAAAAGAGTGACAACTGTAGCACTTTTCGATGTCGCGGAAAACAGGCGTCCGAAGACCCTTAATAACGCCGCCATTTTGTTGGTCATCCCAAAAAAAACGTTTAAACTTGACGGTTATAATAAACTCGTGTCCAAATTTGAAAATGATAAGATTATTTTATCCCCTCTATAAAAATTCCCGAAAAATACCTATTTTTCACGCTCCTAAAGGGATTTCTCGCCTTAAGCAGTGACGTATATTATCAAAAAGACGATCTGTGCAAAATTCCACCTATATCGGAGGTAACAGCTATTAGAAATTGCAGCTGGAATTACTTTTATCTGTTGTGCCAAATCTACGATGCAAATAACATAAGTACCCGGTAGCATAGTGGAAGCGGGCGTTGTAGGTCGTAGATTCGAATCCATGTTCAGGCGGAATATTTTCTTCGATAGAAATTGTTTCGGGAGGTCAGGAAATGACAAATTATGATGAACAATTATACAGGTAGTAGTCTCAATTGAGAATTTTTGAATTAATCAAATATTATATATATTTAGTAGACATACTATTCAATATGGTAACAATCACTATTTTTTGATAGTGTAAGGAAATATCCATTTTATGGAAACCTACTATATTATATAGTATTGAACAATCAACGTATGCTTATACAATTGTTGGTTGCGGCTAACATATGAGCATAGTTAACACAACTAGTACTTAAAGCAGTACTCTTTATATACTATAAAGAGGCAGTAACCATGATTATAAAATATTGTTGTCCCCTTAGGGTAATATAAAATATGCTTAAAATATGGTTGAATTTACCATACATTTTTCTCAGTGTACGACTTCGTCATTTTTGCAAGTTGGCTTGAAGGATTTTATCAACTGTCCGACAGCCCGTGATATCATTTTTTTTGCGAGTAGTTCCCCAGATTTTTCGGAGATTAACAATGTCATTAGAAATTTAGAAAAATTAACCATCACTTGAACATTTAAAGAGAAAAAAATTTACGCGTATCCCGGTCTCTCCGACTTTTTAAATATTTGTATTGTTGCCATGTAAATGAAATAAAATGAATTTCCGCAGAATTTTTAGTTTTTATGCCATTTTTGGTTCAGCCCATTTGAGGCAAATCAAATTGCATGGATTATATTCGGGAAGAAATCTGCAACGAAAAAAGACTTTTGACTGTTCTCGTGGAGGGAGAGCTGATTTGTTATCAATGCGGAAAATTATGCAAAACTGAGCACATCTTTATTTTCCTATTAGAATTTAGATGTTTTTGCACTCATTGAATTTATTACCAAAATGCTGGTTCGAGCACTTCCGGGCATAATCATTGGAGTGTTCACAAATTAGTTAATGAATATGTTTATAAACAAGTGTAAGCATACATTTTTTGTACTCGTCGTGAAGCGGGAAAATAGATGAACTCGAAAATTATTGGACAACATTCATATGTAATTTTTTTAAACAAGCTTCTATTTAGTGTACTAAGCAGAGAATATTTTTTTTCACCAATTCACCTATCTGTGACTACAAATGAAAGCTTAGGGCCCTCAACTTTTTTAATGTTTATTAAATTGGATCAATTCAGTTTCATTAACCATATTTGATTTCGCACAATAGTAATTAGAAAAATTATCATCACACGTTTATACTCAGTTTCAGGATTTTGATTTATTTAAGAAATCTAAGGTTGTTTTACAGTAAACTAAATACGGTTGATATGTCAACGGATTTATGTAAATTAAAGATTATTTCTACGTTTTGCGTGCCCCAAGCTTTTATTTATACTCACATATAGGTGACTTGGTAAAAAAAGATTATTTCTACTTTTTTAGTCTCCAATTGATTTTACTACAGCTCTGAAATTTTTCTTAGTGTTATTAAAGGTGTTAATAACACCATTATATAGGTCCATTAGGGATATTTTGTTATAGATATATATTTTTTAAGTTCAATCGTACTTTGTCACCTCTTAAATCCACGTTTGCAAAATTTCCGAGCTCTAAGTAGTCGGGAAGTGGGTGAAATATCGATTTTCCGTTTTGCATTTCACACCAAGTCAAGTTAAGGGGAGATATATACCTAGATGGTCGAAAAAATCGATTTAGAAGCTATGAACATTCCGTCGACCGTAGAAGGCCTACACTATGGGCCTGGTATCGATGATTCCATGTAAGTTGACAAATTTCATGATTTATTCATTCTCAAATTTTCAAACACGTTTTTCTCAAAACCACGTTTTTCAAATCGGTACCCAAAATTTCTCGAAAACCAATGAACCGATTGCCTTGAGGTTTTTTGTGGTTATTCTATACATCATTATCTAGTACTTATCATAGGATTTTTTTCCGTTACTTAGTTTTTTTTTATAGGCAAAATAATAACTAATTTTCGGCCCAAAAATCACTATTTATGTTCAAACGTCCGCCATTTTGTCATAAATAGATATTTTCAAAATCGGCTATGACAAGTACTAGATTATAGTATCTAATTTAATAATGATTTAGGTTTTTTTTCAGATGATTTTTAAAGAAACTCCAATGGGTATCGTATACGCAGATTTTTTTACGATGCTCCAAGGATCATACAATATCCTTGTATATTTTTGATATTTTTAAATAAAGAAAATAAAACATTTTTATAAATGTATATACGTTTAGATAATTAAAACCCCAATCCGAAATTTCAAATAGTTTTCCTTGAAAAAATTCACAAAAATGACCTTTCTTTCCCGCTCCTAGGTGTATATCTCCCCTTAAGTAAAAGCTTGTAAAAAATATCCTCTCTATTAGACTAATCATCGAAAGCAAATCGAAACGACGCAAACCAAAAGTGTAACAATAATTTATAATAATTGGAAAATATAATATTCATAGGGAAATAAATAAAAATAATAGGATTTTTCGAAGATCGAATTCCAATGAGTAATGAAATAATGATGATCAAAATAAATGACTCGTATTTCAAGCAATTTATTAAAAACGGGAGAAAAAATTACATTTGCTTGAATTGTGACAAGAAATTGTTTTCGAAGATATTTTTCGAGTTAACGTGTTGTCCCAATCTTGTAGAACTAAGTACGGATGCAATTGAGAGTAAGCAAACAAAGGGACACCTCATACAAGAGGATAGTATCTGACATACAATTAGAGATACGTTTGTGCGGACGGGCTCAATATTACATAAGAGGGAAGACGACATCTTAAATAGACTACTGATGCATTTTCGTGTTGATAGTATGGGAAATATTGAAATTTGAGTTTATAGCAATAAACTCAAATGGAGAGCGGTAATTCTCTATAACACCCCCCACGTCGTATGTAATGAAGAGTAGGGTGGCCCAAATTGAAGCTCTATTTTTTTCGTTTTTCTCACCATCCAATTATCTGCTTTAAAGAAAAAACAAAAACCTGTCGCGAAATCTGCGAGCGGTCAAAAAATATCTAAAGATCGCTCAAGCCCCCGAAAAATTCAAGTTTTCATTAAAAATCGATTTTTTTTTTCGTTCACTTCTCACCCATAAATTTTACGCTTTATAATTTTTAAATTAAGCTCGCGAAAGCGCTCGCCGGCCAATTAATATTCAGTGGTCGCTCAAGAGCTTCGACATTTCCAAGGGTCGCGATTTTTTTTCTCTCCTCAGTCAAATTTAACACTTTGTAAAATTTTCGAAATAATTAATCCTTTTTTTTCTTTAGAAACGGATTTTTTAAAGTTACCTTATACTCCTAATCCGATAAAACAGGGGACTTATAATTTTGTTTACGGACAAGAGCTTTAAAGAATTATTTCATAAGAACAAAGATTATAATTCTTGGGTTGGTAGTGTGAGATAACTTTGAAAAATCTGTTTCTGAAGAAAAACGATAAACTGTTTTGAAAATTGCAAAACGTCATATTTATGAGTGATATGAATTTAAAAAATTGCAAATTTCGAAGCTCTTGAGCGACCACTGAATATTCATTAGCCGACTAGAGCTTTCGCGAGTTTAATTTTGAAATTATAAAGCGTAAAATTCATGGGTGAGAAGTGAACGAAAAAAAATCTTTTTTTAATTTAAAATTTGAATTTTTGGGAGGCTTGAGCGATCTCTAAATATTTTTTTTCCGCTCGCAGATTTCGCGACGATTTTTTTTTTAACGAAGTCAATTGAATGGTGAGAAAAAGTGGAAAAAATAGAGCTAACCCTAATGAAGATTGTACAAAACATCGATATCTTTCTGATGAAATAACTAAAATCAATGCATATTTCGGACAGTATTCCCGATTCACCAATGAGGAACGTCATATGAAAGATGAGTGAATTATTTTTCAAAAATCCTACCATTTTAATTGGTTATTAAAATATGAAATTTCACGAACGTATGTCGTGATTTAAAAAATTTATATATCCCTTTCACAAGCTTCGATGAATCGATAAAACGCCCTTCAAGCAGTCTGGATTTCCCAGCAATATGAATTTCCGACCTGGTGGTGATCGGATTTATAGAGAAGGCTTCTCCTAGATTGGTGACCACTTTTTCACTTATTTGCCGATCGTTTTTCTCGGCATGCACGAGGCTGCTGGAGCGAGTCGACAACGACCCAAAATACCACTGCCTTTCACCGACTCGATTCGCAGTATGTATCGTCCATGTGTATAAAGCCAATACTGCAATCACTCGTGGCTTGGAAGCTTTGAAGAATTCGAAATTTCTAAGGTCGGATTTTATCTTCGTACTTGTGCTCCGTTGCTCCTTCCTTTACCACGGCTAAAACACTTTGGCAAACGAGCACATGCGCTCTTCACATCTAGTGATGTCCCTGCAGTCTTCCGACAAGGTCTCTTTGATCCTTTCTCTCTCTCTCTCTCTCTCTCTCTCTCTCTCTCTCTCTCTCTCTCTCTTCTCTCTCTCTCTCTCTCTCTCTCTCTCTCTCTCTCTCTCTCTCTCTCTCTCTCTCTCTCTCTCTCTCTCTCTCTCTCTCTCTCTCGCTCCTTCCCTCACTCCCTCACTCTGCCTCTTCCTCCCTGTCATTTCGGAAATAGAATCTCGTAAACGATGAAATTTCAATCAAGATCAGACGCGCGAAGCTGTAAGCCCGTCATTCAAAAGATTCCTTTGTGGTACGAGAGTTTCCGCATAGACAAATTCATAGGGTGGTTGCTTTTGTGTGGAAGCGATCCTGTCGATCCGACAAAGACTTAATCAAAAGTTCGTCACTCAAAGTTTACCTTTTTCTGTTCTGTAAATTTTACCTCGTGTTACGAAGAAAACTTGGCCCACACTATAGTGTAGCACGCGAACGACGTTGAACAATATTTCAATGGGCCCTGGCGCGAACTCAAAATATTGTAACGTTCATTCGGTGCGTTGTACGAAATTATGGGAAATTGCGTTATTTCTTTTCACCTGAAAACCAGGATTTCTATTTAAATTATTAAATTATTAATATTTAAATTTATTTTTTATATCGGTGTATCGATCAAATAATGGGAGAAAACGATAACTCGAAGGGGGCGATAAAACAAATGAATGATTATACTGTAAAAATCTTTTTTCGTCTCACTTTTCTATTCTGTGTGCGTGCGTGCGTGCGTGCGTGTGCGTGCGTGCGTGCGTGCGTGTGTGTGTGTGTGTGTGTGTGTGTGTGTGTGTGTGTGTGTGTGTGTGTGTGTGTGTGTGTGTGTGTGTGTGTGTGTGTGTGTGTGTGTGTTAGGGCGGAATGAAAAACGGTCAATTTTGGCGGATCGTATCGTAATGGCGCGGGAAAGTTGCGTTTTGGCATGACTAAAAAGTGTGCGAAAGAAAAAAATGTACACTAAATATCTTCTGTTCCGGCAAACGCCTTAAAGTTTTGATTTTCTTTGACGTGGGTAATTTGAATGGAGAGAAAACCCAAAAAGACGAAGATTCAACGCCCTGCGTTTATTCGAAGCGAGAAGAATTTAGCTTCCATTTGACGTTTAAAATTTTTAAATATCTTGATTACTTTCAGAGATATAAGCGTTTGAAGAACAAGGTTTATCTGGAAAAAAAATTTAAATGACAAAAAATTAAATTGAGTAGAATGAATCGCCAGAATTACCAGTTAGTGCTGTATATTGGAATCGGAAAAAATTAAAAGATGGTTAGTTTTTTGACAGGTGATTTTGTAGGTGCCGCGGGTGCTAAATCCAAGTTTGCCTAAAAATCGGGGTGTAGGGTTTTTTTTAGGGGATGAGAGGAAATGGGGTGGATTAATGCCAAACTACAACCCCCACGAGGTCGGCGCCGGCAGACAAAATGTTCAGAAAAATCCGGGCTTTATTTTTGTCCACACCGTCGAAATCGTGGAAGTACATTTTGGGGGTGAAAAAGTAGGGTGAAATTGTGAAAAAAAAAGTTTTCATTCGATAACTCTTTACGAAAAAAATCGTACACTTTTGTTCAAATGGGAACGTTGTAGCTCTTGAAAAGACGCGTCGATCGAGTATTTGATCATCACTCTCCGATAACATCTTCACCCCGAAAAGAATTATTGAAGTATAAACAAAAAAATTGTTTATTGAATAACTCAAAACCATCGATTTTTCAGGGATGGTTTAAGTGTACGAAATGTAGAAAATAATTTTCTCTATATTTTCGTTCCTATGGACCACCCTTGAATTTTGCTTTTTCGAACCCCTCTCAGGGATTGAAAATTCAAAATGAAATTCTGGAAAAATTATTTACTGAAAATAAAGAGATACGAGTTTGACGCTGTGGATAAAAATGTAGCTGAGGGTTCAAGCTAAAAATTCTTCCACGGCGGCGAATTCGTGCGGTCAATGGTTTTCCCAGAATCTCATTTTGAATTATCAACTCCCAAGAGAGGTTGGAAAATTAAACATCAAGGGTGGTCCATAGAAACAAAAATATACAGAAAATTATTCTCTACATTCCGTATATTTGAACTATACCCGAAGAATCGATTGTTTTTGAGTTATTCAATAAACAATTTTTTTGTTTATACTTCAACATTTCTTTTGGGGGTAAAGATGTTATCGGAGAGATCAAATAGTCGATCGACGCGTCTTTTCAAGAGCTACAACGTTCCCATTTGAACAAAAAGTGTACGATTTTTTCCTAAAGAGTTATTGAATTATAACCGATTTTTCAAAATTTTATCCCACTTTTTCACTCCCAAAATGAACTTCCACGACTTCGGCGTCATGGACAAAACTAAAGCCCGGATTTTTCTGAACACTTTGTCTCACGGCGCCAACCTCGTAGGGGTTGTAGTTTGGCATTAATCCACGCCCATCTCCTTTCATCCCCTTAAAAAAGCCTATACCCCGATTTTTAGGCAAACTTGGATTTAGCACCCACGGCATCTACAAAATCACCTGTCAAAAAACTAGTTTCTAATTTTCTTCGATTCCGGAGTTTTTCAGCGACAGCTCGACTGTACTGAGTTAGGACTAGACAGAATTAATGAAAATTCGAGGAATAATCTTGCTTTTCTTCAGTTCTTCGACATTCAAATATCTCGATATTTCCTGAAATGCGAGTGTCTTAAAAGAAGTTTGCCGGAAAAAAATTGTAAATATACACATTACAAAAATACTAAAATTATTCAATCAATTATTTGTATTTCCTATGAACTCCAACCCATCGACTAAGGGTAGGGAACATAAAGCTGGAGCCTATTTTGTCCGTTTTGGTACGTTTTCGTGGCGCCATCTACTATGAAACGAAATTTTGTTCCGGCAACATGGCTTATTGAGTACTCGATGTGAGACGAGTACTCGAACAACTCGGGTACTGGATAAAGTTCGAGTATACCGTTCGAGTATACCCGTAACCACCAATCTTACAAACATACGTTTATTCTTCAATCCTATATAATATAGTAGGTTTCCATAAAATGGATATTCCATGATACTACACAAATATACTTCCCCAAGATTCTAATAGTGAACTGAAACCCGAGTAGAAATATTGTCAGGCTGGCTTGATATTTGATCTGCGCCTGATCACCTTGTAGTACAAAGGCCTTACTTAAGTTTGCCTTAATTTGCCTGATCAAGCTGGGGTCAGGCGGTGGTCGAGCAACCGGACTTACGGCTTACTTCAATTCGCTTGACCCGGCTAGCTTCAGGCGGTGTCAAGCAACTGGACTTACGGCTTACTTCAATTCGCCTGATCCAGTTAACTTCAAGCAATCATCATGTAACTGGACTTCTATAGTTTGGCGCTAAAAACGTGCCTAACCTCATCTTGTCAAATGATACACAGACACGAGAGAAGCAAGAGTATCACTTTATACATTTTTATATATAACGTGTACGTTGTGAATAAGATGGACAAACACGATCGGAAGAAAATCGCGCAACGACTGCGTCTGCGTGAATAGCGGGCTCTAAATAAGGGAAAAAATGAAGTTATAATACGGCAGCAGGTTAGTATAACAATTAATTTTTTTCAAAGACTTATAATTCTCAAATCTATAAGTATAAATTGGATTAAATCTGACTATAAATTAACCATACGCCAAATTATATATGCATTGGTTGAAATATTTATTATGACACATTTGACAGATCCGGAACAGATCCTCTCAGCGAGGAGCAAATCGAAATTCCTGAGGATTGGCATGTGTTGGCGCTACCACTATGTAAGTAGATTTATATTTGTTTTGTGTGTCGCTTTTATTTTCCTTTACTTGGTCCGTATCCTTTGTCAGAGGAGAAAAAGAGACAGCGTAGGCCAACCAAATAATGGTAAGCTGACAGCGTAGTTCAATCTGGTAAATGTTTTGCTATCGGTGCTGATTAGCCCGGACAGCATAAGCTAACCGAATAATGATAAGATAACTGCATAGTTCAGTTAAATGAAAGTAATTCCATCGGTGCAAGTGAGCCCATAAGAAATGCATTTCGGATAGACATTACATTCACTGAACTGACTACGCTGTCAACTTACCATTGTTTGGTTGGCCTTCGCTGTACGGGCCCGGACAGCGTAGGCCAACCGAATAATGATAAGTTGACTGCGTTGTTCAGTTAACTGAAAGTAAGTCCATCGGTGCAAGTTAGCCCATAAGAAATGCCCTTCGGATGGACATTACATTCGAACTGCACTACGCTGTCAACTTACCATTATTTGGTTGGTCTTTGCTGTACGGGCTCTCCTGCTTCGATTCTAATTTTCATTAAAAAATGACCGCTCGCAGCTTTTGCAACAATTTTTTTTCTTCTTCAAAGTAGATAATTGGATGGTGAGAAAACAGAAAAAAAAATAGAGCTCAAATTTGTGCCACCCTAATAAAATAATGTGCATTTGCAATTTAACGACATTTTCGTATTTTTCAGTGGCTGTCATTTCGAAATATAGGGAACATGGAATAGAAGTTCTTTCGAAGCAAATTGGACAAGCCGTTGGAGCGGTATCAAGACCTGATTAATTCAGCAAAAGACTGGGACAAGTTTCGAGCGTCGCGGAAAAAAAACAAACAGAACGCCCAATGTAATGTTTCCTAGAAACGTCTGGTCATAAAAACGTTGAGCTCTGTTTACTTTATTCACGAAGTTTCTTAAGTTTTTGTTAAAAAAATATATTAGTTTATTTCGGGATGATAAGTGGAATATAATACAGTGATATATCTTCGTTTATATCGAGTTTTTATTCTATTACAAATACAATAAAAATGATGTTTGTTTTCCACATAGATATATGTGATAGATTTAATATTAAGATTAAAAAATAAACGATCAGCGTTATTTATGAAGTCGTGCCTTTTTCTCTTTTGTGTATGCGGTATATTTTTTTATTTCAGGAATAAATCGGTCATCCTGAGCCGTGAAAAATCGTATGATTTTTTACTTTGATCAAGACGTGAAAAATTAAGCTCTTATCAGGCCTTATTTTTTTACGCTGATCAGGCCTTGATCTTTTACACTGATCAGGCCTTGATTTTTTACCCTGATCAGGCCTTGATAGTTTACCCTGATCAAGGCTGGAAAAAGAAATCAGGATGCCTGATCAGGTGTTTATTGTAGCTGGAGCAAGATTTCTACTCGGGAATATATATACATTAATTTAAAATGTTGCCTGTGATTTGCGACGATGTTTATAGTGGTTTGTACCATATTATAAGATACGACCTACTATATGCGTATTTGGTGTCCTATTCAAGTGTTGGTACAATGCATCAATGCCCGTCTAATAAATGGATAGAATATTTCATAAATCCAAAATAAAATAAAACACGCAACTGAGAGATCTACCTCGATGATTTTTCATTATCATTCGCCATTTTCTGACCCTCTGTGATGATTTTTTTTTTCGAATAAAATATTTCGCCTAACCGGAATCGAAACTAGAACCTAACCGCCTACCTTCTGCCTATCCTACGCACGCTGCCACCACGCTACCGAGTACTTTTGGCATCGGTAGCACAGACATGGCATAAGAGACAAAAGTAATTCCGGCTGCACTTCCGAATAGCTGTCACCTGCGATTTAGGTGAAATTTTCCACAGATCTTTTTTTTGTAATATAAGTCACTGTTTAAATGGATTTTTGGCACTTAGCAATAGTTTTGTACCATATAATAGTGATATACAGGGTGTCCCTTTTATCTCTACCACCCGAAATAACTCGGTAATTATCAACGTCACAAAAAAATGTTCCAAACAAAAGTTGTACGGTGTGAATGGGGCCATCAAATGTGACCTTTTTTTTTTAATTTCGATAGAGCCGCTGACGCATGGTGAAGGTGACCTCCACTTTTTTAAATGGAATGGTACATTTTTTTCAACCATATTGTGGAGCATCTCCAGCCGCATAAAAAACATTGGGGGTCAAAGTCGTTCAAGGTCATTCAAGGTCACCTGTTAAAAAGAAATACAAATCTAAATATCTCGGATCACTACCAAACATTTGGTAGTGATCCGAGATGATTAGATTGTATCATCGATACTGACCTTGAATGACCTTGAACGACTTTGACCCCCTAATGGTTTTTAAGGCCGCTTGAAGTGGTTCAACTCCACAAGATGGTTAAAAAGATCTACCATTCGATTTAAAAAAATGGAGATGAACTTCACTGGGCCTCAGCGCCTCCACCGAAATAAATAAAAAATTGGTCGCATTGGATGGCCCCCTTCACACCGTATAAATTTTGTCAGGTACATTTTTTTGTGACGTCGATTATTACGGAGTTGCTTCGAGTGGCAGAGATAAGAGGGACACCCTGTATACCATAATATGTGGTACGACCTGATAAATGCATAGTTATGTTAGTCCTACAAAGAGCAGAAGGTGAACTACAAGAAGAAGCGTTAAACTTACATCTTATTTGTGCAATGCAACATCCATACTATGTAACAGTTTGTGAGACATGCGTAGTTCTTAAAAGTATTATGCTGCGGTTGTTCGAACTGCAAATGATTTACGTTTTCCCTAAAAGTAAACGTTACTATAATTTTTTTTCGTATAGTCACTTTTCGTAAGATCTTTTAATAAATTATACTCGAAAAACGTTAATGTTAAGGAGGTCGGAGCGACTCAGTTGAATAAAATGACGGTTTATTCATTTTTTTTTCAATTAACCTCAAAAAAATACATACGAGGTACAGATTTATTCTTTATATGCGAATTTTATTTAAACATATAATTAAAGGGAAAAATTATGCATTTTAATATTTTTATTACGTAAATTAGAAAAAATTTTGTGTTACTACCAGCTTGAAAAAGTATGACATTAACGATGATTATTAAAAAAAAAAAACTACGATAATCAATGTTTTATACAATTCACCATGAAATTTTGAGTAATTTATAATTATGCCTCTTCATATTTACGTCACGAGATAATTGGCCCATGATTTACGATAAGCAAGATGAGGATTTTTTTCTAAATGTTTACAAAGGTTTAGTTTGCGTTAATCTGCTGTTAGAAATGATTTATCTTGATGCTAAATAACAAGAAAAAATTACATAACCTTTGGTCTGAAATTCTTGCCCATCCACCAACCGCACGTTACATTACACACATTTAACTATTTTTTATCTCTGGTGATTGGTAGTGAATTTTTTTTTTAAAATTCGTAAAGACTCAGTATAGTCTAAACAATAACATGTATTTTTTTTTATTAAATTTAACCTTGGATTGTGGCTAACGCTGCAACCTCCTTAACCATATGAATTGTACAAGCTTGAAAAGAATAGTATAAGTTTGGCTGAAGAAAACTTAACGTACAGTAGACAACATTAGTTACGCTGATTTGGTTATAACACTGAATTAAGGGGAGAGTAGGGGTTTCAGCGTGAAAAAAAATTATCAACGACCGTTGGTGGGAGGATTTGATGATACTTTGACTAAATTTTAATGGTACTTGATTTCAGATAATATCTAGCTGAGATGCAGTGAACACCGCAAATCGTGTTTTTCCAAAGGCGTTCTTGGAAAAGCTTTGTCACCGGCTTGTTTGTGGATATTTTCCGGTACAAATTTCACGGAATGTTCTTGAAATGACACTTAATAATGTACAAAAAGGTTTCAATAAATGTCTCTATCCATATAGATGAAAAAAAAATCGCAAAAAAGTGTTTTTTTTTTCACGCTGAAACCCCTACCGTTCCCTTAACCATTTCTATATTGTCAAGCCTTTTGCAATAGTGAATAATTATTCCGGGGATAATAGTCGAACACGCCACCGAAATCGCATGTTTAGGTATACTTTTCGCTTATAGTGGTGTTAACCACATTATGATTGCGTTGTCAATAAACTATAATGAATTTTACTATCCCCTCTTTTACCATGGGTGTTTGTTGTAAATTCCATGGGCTTTTCCCTCAGTGTATGCTTTTCTGGTTAGAGGCAAACAAGGGAACGTAGCACATCAGAAAATGACGAAGGACACGAAAGCTTTCAACAAAATACCACATAGGGAACAATAAAGCCCTTAGTAATTAGCTTTACAAAGCGTGAACACTTACCGCCAGGTTTTAAGCATGAGAGCACCGTAAGTGAGGGAAAATCCAATTTCCCGTAGCCAAACACGTATTGTGCAGGTCACCACGTTTGGTCGTGGGTACATAACGATTGTCTGAAATCCGGTTTAAAAATTCTTAATTGATATTACATTCTGTTTGTTTTGTTTATTGTAATTAATTTGTATCGACAAATATGTACGTTAAGTAACTACAAATTATTTATCAATTTAAATGTCAAAAATGAATACCATAAAAATGTTAAAGGCAAAGTCGCACGCGCCAAATTTGTCAGCAGTGCTCCGCGATCATAAAAAACTTGGCTTATCTATTTTTTTAAAATATATGCCTTACATGATCATTCAAATAATTGAGGAATTCTAAAAAAAACGCGGTCTATTCCAGTTTACCAATTACTACATCCCTCGAAAAAAAGGCAATGAATACTTTCACAAAAGTCTTTAAGCAGTAGTCTCACTTGAGAAGATGCAATTAATTATTTATTTGCAGAATTAATTATCAATATAATACAAACTAACAATATAATGTATTAGTGTTTAAATAAATGTTGACGCTCATATTCGACGTAAAAAAGAAGCTTTTTTGAACGTTTACAAAATTTGTGCACGGACGGTGACACGACGTTAAGGTGGGAGCCTGAATTAGAAGGTCCGAAAAATCGTTTTTTTTTTAATTTCTTAAATCGATAGATAAACTGTCCAAGAATATATTTACAAAGTTACAGAGGCCAATTGTAAATATTTTTGAAGATAAAAGGCCAAAAGCAGAGAAGCGATTAATATTCGTATTTTTTCCTATTGAAAACTTTAAAGCGCGTTTTCGCCAGTTTTTATTTTCACGATTTTTCGAAATTGGCGGACGTGATAGCAAAAAAACTAAACAACCTATTGAATCACACCAAAGTACATTCTCTTCAGTATAAAAATCTCTTTCAACTGAATTTAAAAAGTCGTTGAAAAATTTAATAATAAAATAATTTTTATAACACGTTAAAGTGTTTTTTGAAACACATTTTTTTCATACCTGAGAAAAGTTATAATTTCACGATTTTTTCAGCTTTTTCTTACTTCACCCAGAAGAAAAATATATGAAAATTGGAAATTTTATTGGTTCTTTTGTTTCAGTCGAGAATTACGAGCTGCATCTTTCCCGCCGATTTTGGGCCGCAGTTGCAAGACGCACATGGAATAGGTTGATAAATCTGCAGTAATTTATTGTTTCATGTTGAAATTTTTTTATACATTTCAAATGTACATGAAAAGATACCTCAATGTTTACTGAGCTCATTTGTTTTTTTCCCTCTTTAAACAATTCCCGAAAAAAACGATTTTTTGGACCTTCTAATTCAGGCGCCCCACCTGGAATATACTCCCGCGGGGGAATATACGTTTGTAAATTTTTTTTTGCATTTTTTCTACATCTTCCAGAAAAGAAGAAGAGCTAGAGAATGTTGAATTAGAAGGACAATTGTATGGCCCAGGTATCGCCGATTAAAGGTAAACACGAAATTTCTATGATTTTACAGTACTTAAAACTTAAAACACGTTTTTCTCGAAACTATGTTTTTAGACACGGGTATGCGTAGCGCCTCGAGTTTTCAATCGACTGACTTGAAATTTTAACTGTAGCTTTTTGACAACATTTTCTAGTTCGGTACGTAGGATTTTTACGATAAGTTGAAATTTAACAATTTTATGACCAATATACGACCCATTTTTTTACGATTTTTTTTCATATTAACGCCCGTTTTTTGAAAATCAATATTTTGAAAAACCCCTACGTACTGGACTACTTTTTGATATCTACTTTCAAAATATGCTTTGTTTCTTGTTCTAGCTTGACAATTATGACCTGTGCGAATACGCCCGCAGAGGACTATGAAAAAAAGGAGTTTTATTTCATCGACTACCGCGCCGCCATTTTGTTTCAAAATAATTTAAAAAATCTGTTTTCTTTTACTCTAAGAATTGTACTAACATGTATAGAAAACCGAATTAAAAAATATTGTTTTGTTTTTCTTACATAAATTGTCAAAAATGACTCTTGATTTTGCCCTTACAAACGTATATTCCCCCTTAAGTGTTTCTGTATAACGTCAATAAATGCACGCTGCATTGAAGATTTTCTTCGTTGATCATTGTCCCGGCCTTTTTCACGGCGTCAAAAGGGTCGGTAACTATCAGTGGACCATGAAGTTGAAATGCAACTGCGGGCGACCCTTTAATGAAACACAGTGTTCGGAGATGAACCGCGAACAGGGAAGATCAAAGTTGAACGAGTTACATTGCTCAATGGAAAGGAGAGGTCAACGATCAAACTGAGAATTTAACGAGCCGTACAACGTGTCTGAGTATGCACGCTAATATCCATTGGTAGAGAGGCAAACGTGATTCCATCGGAAGAGCGCGCGTGTAATGGTATGAAAACGTGGATTAACCGCTCGTTTGAGCCAAACGTGACATTCTAATTGTTGCATAATTGGCATCGGGCTCATTAGCCATCTTCAACGGTCCCGAGCGATGTAAATCCTCGTCGGTAAGGTGATTCGTATGCTAAATCGAATGACACGCGAATCCAATTTGGAATTTGTTGCAAAGTCCAAATACCTTTGGGGCTTATAGGCTTTTTGACATTGATGTCTCGGGCCCTTTACGACCTATGTAGAAAAAAGGCAGCCAAAGAGGAAAAGTATCTGCAAGGGAACGAGAAAAAAAATACGAGCCAAGTGCGAATATGATTTGGCTACCTCGGGTAAGTAAATCTCGGTAGACCTTCATGGGGTTTTGTAAATTAACAAGTATTTTTAGCACTTTGCGACTGATGCTGTCGGAAATTAGAGAAAGCATAGAAAAACCGAACGACGTCAATAAAAACACATGAAGAACATTCCTAAAAATAAAATAAAAAACCTTTCTGACATGAGAATACAGAAAAGTCTCAAACGATAAGTCACTTTGCATTCGAAAACTTATGGGATCCCACTTTGTTTGCGTTATTTTACTTCGACGGTTGGACTATCTACGGATCATCGATCTTGAACTATATGTCAGATTCTAAAGCCGTAGATCTAATAGCTTAAGGCCTTAGGCCACAGTAACGGGTATAAAATCATGTGCGAATTTAACAATTATTTTTCGTATGAAAATCTGATTTACTCAAAAAATTAATTACACATCTATTTAGTATGAATATCAAGCTGTCAGAAAAAAATGTATAGTTTTTTTTTTCGATGTACAAAACGAACTCGACGAGGCCGATGACTCGAAACTTCTCGAAACAGCTTTTTTTCCAATTGGCGTGCCAAATATCTTCAACAATTTTCACTCGATTTACTTCAAATTTAAAAGTTATGTTCCTAATAGCATTTTGCAGAGAAGTACGTACGGAATTTCTGATTAATCGAAAACTTTTCATTTTATGAGCAGTTTATGAGCAGTTATAACGAAATTTTACACCGAAAATTCATTTCTTAAGGATGTTGTGTCCAAAATTGAAAATGGTAATAATTTTTTTTTAATTTGATAGGTTATTATGTAAAACATTTGAAAGGTTGTGCAAAAATTTCACGACGATTAGGAAGCTGGCTACTGAGAAATTAGAATTCAGAAATTACACGTAGCCTTATGGAAACTGAAGTAACTTTGCAATTATTATGAATGAAGTAACTTCGCAAATATTTTTGAATGATCCTTTTTTTATTTCAAATATATCAAAAACAAAGGCGGCTTTATGGTGCAAGAAACGACGTCGTCCGTGAACGAAAATGAGTATTTTAAGTAAATGAAAAGTAGCGGGAAATTGAAATGCTCATTTTCATTCACGGACGACGTCGTTTCTTGCACCATAAAGCCACCTTTGTTTTTGATATATTTGAAATAAAAAAAACGATCATTCAGAAATATTTGCAAAATTACTTCATTCATAATAATAGCAAACTTACTTCAGATTCCATAAGGCTGCGTGTAATTTGTGAATTCTAATTGCTCAGTAGCCAGCTTCGTAATCGTCGTGAAATTTTTACACGACCTTTCAAATGTTTTGCTTATCAAATTAAAAAAAAATGTTTTACCATTTTCAATTTTGGACATACACCCTTAAGTTCAAATATCTACAACTTTTGAATAAAACATTTTTTTTTATTTCCCTACGTACTTCTCTAGGTATTCTAATGTAGATTGACGAGAATTTTTGTTTTTTGTTCTAGGTCAGAAATTGTAGATGCCAAATGTCACGCCGCGGAGCGCCAAAAAAAAGATAACAAAAGAAAATATTCGTATTCGGCCATTTTGTACATCGAAAAAAATATATATATATATTTTTTTTTTCTAACAGCTTGATATTCATACTAAATAGATGTGTAATTAATTTTATGAGTAAATCACTTTTTCATACGAAAAAAATTGTTAAATTCGCACATGATTTTATGCCCGTTACTGTGGCCTAAGGCCTTAAAAGCTGGGGGGGGAAACACGATGTCTCCCCACAAGAGCAAACCATAAAATCATGCAGCACTTTTCTCGGCATGAGCTTTTTTTCCATAAATCAATCGAATTTGATATAACGATGGCGAACATTACTTACAGTTGAATAGATGAAAAATGCTCCAAGAACGATGACTCGCAGAAGAACTGGACTGGCTGCTCTTACAACCTGTGAATGTGAGAATATTGACTTTAAATATAAACATTGAGTACCGAGAATGACACTAAATTTACAATGATATAAGAATAGTAGTCGTTTTGTTTAACCCTACGTTGACACATTGGATAATTTTGACCCTAAAGGATTTTTAATAAAATGCTCACCTTTCCAAAAGTGAACATTTTCAACAATTCTTTATAGCAAATTAATTTGATATTGTCCGAATTTCAATTATGCGGACGTATTAAGGGATAACACCACTCTAGGATTTTGGAAAAATCGTTTTTTTTTGCTTAAAAAATACTTTGGGGTCATAAAAACAATATGCAATTGTCCTGTAGCGATTTTTTTAAAGGTTCAATTATCAATTTTGTCGCTTCGTACAACTCTAAACGCGTTTTTCTCGAACCCACTTTTTTCAAACTGAAAGGACCGATTACTCGAACACGTTTGCATGGATCGATTTGAAATTTTGATAGTAGCTTCACAATTACATTCTCTATGGGAGTACGTAGCCGTTTTTTGATTAAGTGTAAACTTTTTTTTATAAACCTTTCACGGCTTATTTTTTTTGGCAAAAAATCGATCGATTTCTTTTAAAGTGCGCCATTTTTTCAAAATTTGATAAAGAAAAATCCCTTGGTAGTTCCATAGCGAATAATATATAGATTATAATTTTTTTTTTTGGTTTTTGTTCCAGGTCTTATACTTTACGAGAAAACCGTCCTCCCGTGAAGCTATTTGTAAAAAACATGTTTTTCAAATGGGCTCTGTCGCCGCCATTCTGGATGAAAATTATAATAATTTTTTAAAAATACTTTAATGTGGTCAATAAACCTTCTCAAAAGAAATCCTATTCCTTTTTTCATACTCCCAAAATAAATTGTCAAGGTTATGCCTTAATTTATGCCGCTAGAGTGGTGTTATCCTTAAGACATGTTCAAAGTGTATGCCTGATTCTTTTCAATAAAAACCGACAGAAGGTTTGTTAATAGCAGGTGGATGAAGTATTATCCCATGTAGGGTGATCGGTAGTGGCCAACGATTGGCCGATGCTCGACGCCAAGCTTGCCAACATTGGCACTCGAGCTTGGCCCGATCATCGACCGAGCCTTGGATGATAAGAGCGGCCCGATATTCGCAATCAATATTGGCCCTAGAATGGCTTATGAGAATCGACCGAGCATCGCGTAGGAGTTCATTCGAGAATCGGCCAACAATAAGCCCCCTCAAGATTGCCATCATTGGCACTCGAGCTTGGCCCGATTATCGACCGAGTCTTGGCGGATAATTGTGACCCAATATAGATGACCAAAACTGGTCCTGCACTGCCAAAAAAAAAATTAATTATTTTTGTATTTTAATTCGTCATTACCTGGTCTTTCGAAATGATTAGTTCGAAGAAAATATTTCACCCATATGGGACTCGAACCTTGAACTTCCCTACTCATAGCCAAATACGCTGCCCCTATGCTACCGAGTGCTTGTAATATTTGAATCGCAGATATGGCATAAGATACTAAAAGGATTCTCATCATTATTTGTATCACATAAACTATATCAATTAGTTAATATCATTGTGATAATTAGAGAGTGCTATCGAATGACATGTTATAGAATTTTCAAACCTAACCTATATATATAGTTCCTCTCTCTCCACCTTCTCTACCCTCACAACCCGTTGATATGTGTGTTGCAATAAAGACAGACCATTAGTTCATTAGTTCAAGTTTAATTTGAATAAATAAATATATTTAAAATGAATAATTCCAATAATGGAATGCAATAGGAAAAATTTGATTTCACAAAAAATCTAGTTAATTCAAATAAAAAATAAATAAATAGACGCGGTTAGTTAATATTAATAGAATTTTTCTGTCAGTGTAGGATGGTTCATAAAAATCGGCAGAATATCACGTATGAGCTCGTTCGAGAATCGCCCAACAATGAGTGCATTTATTTGGTAGTATATTTGTTAAGAATAAAGTCCAATGGACTCGTAAAAAGTATTTATCTCGTCTCTCAATGAATTCAACGCGAAACAATGAATCGTCAATATACGAATTGCGGTTCGATCATGCGTTACTCGGCCGAACATTGGCCTCGTATCGGCAAAAACATGATTGGCGAGTCTATACTTCGGCAAACATCGACCTCGTATCGATAAGCCAATGATTAGAGAGCCTATATTTGGCCGAACATTGTCCTCGTATCGGCAAACCAATGATTGGCGAGTCTACACTTCGCCAAACATCGGCCTCATATCGACAAACCAATAATGAACAAGTCTATACTTGGCCGAACATTGGTCTCGTATTGGGAAACCAAAGATTGGCCAGTCTATACTTCGCCAAACATCGGCCTCGTATCGACAAGCCAATGATTACCGAGTCTACGTTTGGCCGAACATTGGCCGCGTATCGGCAAACCAATGATTGGCGAGTCGATATTTGGCCGAACATTGGCCTGGTATCAGCAAACCAATGTTGGCTAGTCAATACTCAGCCGAGCATTGGCGTACAATTGGTTAATCGATCATCGTCCCGCCAACATTGGTCCAAGTATTGGCCGTTACGGTTCGATTGGCGAAACCTACATGGGATCCGGGTCAAATGATCCAATGTGTCAAAATCGTGGTCGAATATAAGTGTGTCAACGAAGGGTTAAGGCGGGATATACACTTACGACGATCAAAAAATCGATTTCTTTTTTTTTCGTTAAACGATAGAATTATATATGTAGAATATTTTCCCAAAGTTTTAAAGCGAAATTCGAAAACTTCAAACGTTACAGTCCGTCAACGCTGTGCCTCACCGCTCGGATTGGGAGCGGGCGTAAAAACGCGTTTTTCTCAAAACTGCATTATCGAAATTGGCGTGCAGGATTACTCAGAAACTATTAAGGCGGGAAATCCCTAAAGAATTGTAAAAAAATCGATTTTTTACATATTTCGAAAGTATGATATCCAAAGAATTTACTGACCAAAGGAAAACTCGAAATATTGAATATTTGCGGAGTCATCGCATATAGTCTAGAGCGCCAGGACAGCATGCGGTCAGGTAGCGAGTCACATGTTGAAAATTTAAACGCGATTATCTTGAAACTACTTTTTGAAAAAACTGCTCGTGTTGTAGCTCAAAAAGTTATCGAGCGATTTGGATGAAATTTTGGGAGGTTACTCTCAGTAATATTATCGGAAGGATATACCTAAACTTTGAAAGGTAGCGTGTAAATAAATATTTTATTTTGGTTCGAATATGTCGAACAAATGGTCAAAAATTCGAACTTTGGAGTGAAAAGACTGCCGAATTTTCAATGTTGCACTTTTTAATCACTTTTTAGGTATATCCTTCCCCACAATATGTCAGTAAACGAATGACACTTATTAAAACTTTTTTAGATCAACAAAAAAGAGTGACAACTGCAGCACTTTTGATGTCGCGGAAAACAAGCGTCCGAAGACCCTTAATAACGCCGCCATTTTGCGGGTCACCCAAAAAAAATTTTTTTTTATAACTTCGCAGTAGTAATAACCTCATGTCCAAATTTGAAAGTGATCAGATTAATTTATCCCCTCTAAAAAAATTCCCGAATAATACCTATTTTTCACGCTGCTAAACGAATCTCTCCGCTTAAGCCTATTGAGTTGAAACTTGGTGGAAATATTGATAATATTGGTACCTTCTACTTGACAAAAATTGGTTTTGGAAAGTTGGAAAAAAAAACTACTTTTTTAATCCACATTTGACAGAAATGTTACGTGAAAAGTTGATTTTTTTTGTAAATGCATGCCATTTTCTCAAATTTACATTTCCTTTATTCTAATTACCGTCACATAGCAACTATACATGTTCTGACTGAAAAAATGTTTGAACTTTTTTGCAAATCAAAGTCTACGGGAAGCTAGACTGCATGCTGATTCGCAACTCCCGCGGCTACCTTGCTGTAACACTCTGCCACAGCTCCGCCATTTTGATGACGAATTAATTTAAATAAAAACGATATAGTATACTTAAATATACTATAAAAGTATAGCTAAAGTTTGATAATTGTAGAATAATTATTTCTTAGTTTTAAAAATCCCCCAAAATTGCGTATTTTTTCCTGTCCAAATGTATATCCCGCCTTAAGGGGCCAGTCCGTTTTGAAAATTTCAAAAAACCGAAAGCAAGCAAGACTTGAAGAAATCGACGACGATGAGCAATCAGAAGGTATTTTGTACGGCGCAGGAATTGCCGATTGACTTTAGGTAAAAGTTTTTCATAGTATAAACGTCAAACGCGTTTTCCTCGAAACAACTTTTTCAAAATCTAGCTCCATCGTATCTCTAAAACTAATAAATCGATTCTCTTGAAATTTGAAACACATATTGTAAACATGATTCCGAACAAGCCGACCCTCGATGTTTTAAAAATGGTGATTTTGACTTTTTTCCTGAAAAACTGCGAAAAAACGCGTTTTTAAAAAAATGTTTCGGTTTTCATCTGCCATTTTTAAAAATTTTCTATAACACTTTATATCCGAGGGTCATTTTGTAGCTGGTGTCATACTGAATCTAATGGACTTTGATTTATTTGTTTCAGACAAGCGGTTGCCGAGTTGTGATGGAGCTACCTAGCCCACCTATTTTTGAGGCGTTACGTTAAACTATAGTTTTTGTACTTAAAAATGAATAAAAATGAATTAAAATTTTTTTAAATGTATTTCAAGACTTTATTTATGAAGCCCAACAACTTTTATATTCATATCTATTATAAAATCCTCAAAAAAATCGCGAAAATAGCCTTTGTTTGTAGATCCAAAGTGGACTGGCCCCTTAAATCTTCAAGTATGTGTGAAGTTCCCTTACGTTCAAAAGTTCTCAAAAATAGAAAGCTCCGACAAAATACTATAATATCGCGAACGAGTTTTCGCCATGGGAGTTGTATTCGATGATTTGCCAGGGCTCGAGTGAATAATTCAAGGCGATCGCCTATTCGCATCGGTGGTCAACTGGTTTGTGGTCATTTGGTACGTGTTAGACGAGACTTCTGATCTTAAACGATCGGTTTAATGCTCTTTGAGTTTCTCGAACCAAGTCTCCCCCTAACACGATTACACTCCTATACGTGATACACGAAAGCCAATAGCAAGTGGCACAATTTACTGTGCAATTTCGATTTGCACAGATGGACATTTTCAGTCACCGTTTCTCGCCGACTTTTCCAAAATTTACATCATTTGTCTCAGGTGAATGAGAATTAACATCATCCTTTCGTATTTTGTTTCGGAGCAATTCCGTCTTCTTCATTACGTTATCGGCTGTGTGAAGTGTGAAAATCCATTGAAAAAAATCGTATTCATGTGAAATCATGAAGAAAAGTGAGTAAAAGTAAACCAGACCTTGATTTGTCTACTTGAATCATTCGCATTGCGAATAATTAATTCATAGAAGGAGAAGGAGGGAAACGATCGACGGAGTAAAGAAAAAGGACTATAAAGAGGTATAGCAGAGGAACATTTTAGATTTTATCGAACAAATCAACAAAACAAATTCCAGATCCATACAATGCGCATAAGATAAAAATCTCTTAGGATAAAATGAAATCTCTTGCACATTACTGATATGTACATAAGTTACACATCACACAACTCGGGTCATAAGAAAATGTGCATTTCGTACTACAATTGCTAGTCGTTTTTCTCTAAGGCGATTCGTATTATCGTATGCTTTTTGGGCATCAAATGTCAGAAGGAGAAGACAACAAATTCCTCCACCCTCAAGGAACAATATGACAACGATAATGGGAAATAGAAGTGGACGTGCTGCAAATGAAGGGCTCATACTGTTTGAACGTTGAAAAAGATGAGAACAAATATCTTCACAGCAGATGGCACGTGTTAGCAATTACGAAAAGCCTCGCAACGAGTCTCGAAGCTCTGCACGATTCTCATATCGAAGAGTAAGCTTTTAAAACTCCACAATTAGCGAGTGAGGTTTCTTTCGTAGTGCATTTTTCAGACCTAAGCTGAGAACTAAAGTGTTGCACGAGACGCGAGTCGCACGGTAAGGTCGTTAACTACAGTGAAGTACACTAGAACCGTGATTTAGAGAATTTCGATTTACGGACGCGTCCCCACTATATTCTCTCCCACCATCATACTCGGACCGATATTGGTGGGAGAAGCGCTGCACCTACCGCAGCACCGCCAGGCACGAGGCCAGCTGCGCAGAGTAAACAATCAAAGCACTGCACTGTAAAAACAAATGTATTGTTTTTATACAGTTTAGGTGTGTAAATGGCTGTTGACACTTTTTACACGTTTTAACGTGTGTGAAAAATAACGGTGTAAAAATGACACGGATAGATGCGTTCAAACAACGAATTTACGTGTGTTATTTTCTTGCACACGTTAAAACGTGTAAAAAGTGTATACAGGCATTTACACACTCAAAGTGTGTAAAAACAACACTTATTTTTGCAGTACTGTATATACCTGGGATGTGTCGAAATAATACATTGAATAACAAAAGCTTTTTATCGTAAAAATATATGCATTTATTGAATTGAACTCAACAGTACTTATATTATTACTCTGTAGTAGGGGTGTGCGGGTACCCGATGTTCGGGTCGGGTCGGGTACCCGACGGGTTACGTTTTTGCATTATCCGCCACTATCGGGTACCTGAATTTGGTAATCGGCTACTCTCAAATTTTTGGTACTCATAAACATCGAGTACTCTTACACTTCGAATATTCGTAAACGACTCGAAGATCCGTATGTGTGTGTGTGTGTGTGTGTGTGTGTGTGTGTGTGTGTGTGTGTGTGTGTGTGTGTGTGTGTGTGTGTGTGTGTGTGTGTGTGCGTGTGCGTGCGTGCGTGCGTGCGTGCGTGCGTGCGTGCGTGCGTGCGTACGTGCGTGCGTGCGTGCGTGCGTGCGTGCGTGCGTGCGTGCGTGCGTGCGTGCGTGCGTGCGTGCGTGCGTGCGTGCGTGCGTGCGTGCGTGTGTGTGTGTGTGTGTGTGTGTGTTAGGGTGCAGTGAAAAACGGTCACTTTTGGCGGATCGTATAGTAATAGCGCGGGAATGTTGCGTTTTGGTATCACTAAAAAGTGTGCGAAAGAAAAAAATGTACAATGAATATCTTCTGTTCCGGCGAACACCTTAAAGTTTTGAGTTTTTTAACGTGGGTTTTAAATGGAGAAAAAACCCAAAAAGACCAAGATTCAACGCCTTGCGTTTATTCGAAGCGAGAAGAACGTAGCTTCCATTTGACATTTTAAAATAGAAAATATCTTGATTAGTTTCAGCGATATAAGCGTTTGAAGACCAAGTTTTACCTGGAAAAAAAAATTTTAATGACAAAAAATTAAATTAAGAAGAATGAATCGCCGAAATTACCAGTTAGCACTAGACAGAATTAATGAAAATTCGACGAAGAATCTTGCTTTTATTCAGTTTTTCGACATTCAAATATCTCGATACTTCCTGAAATGCGAGTGTCTTAAAAGAAGTTTGCCGGGAAAAAATTGTAAATATATACATAACAAAAATACTAGAATTATTAAATGAATTATTTATATTTCTTATGAACTCCAACCTATCGGCGAAGGGTCGAGAACATAAAGCTTGAGTCTATTTCGTCCGTTTTGGTACGTTTCCGTGGCGCTATCTATACTATGAAACGAAATTTTGTTCCGGCAACACAACTTATCGAGTACCCGATGTAAGACGAGTACTCGAAAAACTTGGGTACTCGATGAAGTTCGTGTATACCCGTCCGATCACGGGTACCCGAAAAACTCGGGTACCCGATCGGATCATAGTCTAATTACCCGACCCGACCCGACCCGACTAATTCTGCTACGCACACACCCCTACTCTGTAGTATGTGTGAGAGGTGTCACTGTTTTTCTTGTCTTCGCATAAGCTAGGTTCTCATACAGCTTAACGATGACGGCCACTTTTTCCTCGTTGGTGATGGCCTCGAAAAAAAAAATACGTCGCTAAAGATTCAATGCAGCTATCGAAGTTTTCGAAAATAGATTCCAATTTCAGGTTCTTCCACGTGACAAACTCAAGAATGATCTATAAATGAACAAAAAAGTGAAGGCCAAACGTGGTCTTCAATTAACCGGTTAATCAATCGATGTCAAATCAACTAATGAGTTTCACGTGGTCCCGTAATCAAGGTGATTTTTTAAACATATGATCAATAACTTGCAATTAACACACTTAAACCGTGTTGCTTTTTCGCGTGTTATTTTTGCTTGTGTGTTGCTATCAACGTGTGTTGTTCAGTCCAATGTGTGCAAATATACGTTGTGTATGTTGATTCTACACGCTTTATGTGTGTTCGAATAAGCGTGTCATTGATGGGGACAGCTACGGAGGTGTGTGATAAATTAATACGTAAAAATTGCACACTCACGTGGTGTAATTTTAACGCATTACGTGTTACCAAATGCATAAGTGCGTAGAATCAACATGGCTACGCGTGTCTTGCCTTTATGTTGTGTTACTTCCACATACTTTTCAACACACGTCAAACATGCCTAGTTTTTTGCAGTGTGCACTTTTCAGATTTACGCAAGCGCGAAGTGGGGGTGGTCCCGCCGCTTCTCGCTGAATCGAGGACATAGTGAAGAGAGACTTCACATAAGGACGTTGGAATTCGTCATTGGGGAACAGATGATGGCTTTGTTGCGTCATTGCTGTGTCAAAAGATTCAAATAGTATTATAATGGTTACGAATGAACGATTCAATTCATTTTACAGATCGCTGGCATTCTCGCAACGTGTAATCAAAGTTCTTCTCTCGTCAGATTTCCTCTATGTGGTGATTGGAGTATTCGGGATTGGTGTTATCGTGTACACTCGGTAGCACCAGCATTTGGTTCGGTCCACAGCTTTCACGAAATATACGCCAGCGGCTCTCGAGATGTAGTGGCACTTACAGTTAACTTCTCTTTTGGATGAATGCATCGAGTGGAATCTCAATGACGTTTTGTGACACAAACACACGCCTCAAAAGGTTGGCATTCATGACCCTATCAGGCTCTGATCGTCATACAGGCTGCAACCCTGCTTCAACCTACTGTGACACGCACCGTTACTCGAAGCGGCCATCTATCGCAGGTGTCTCTCTGTCTTTCGTTTTCCGCCTAGCTGTCTTTCTGACCCTCTGTATTCATCGCCCTCTCTCGCTTGATTTTGGCCCCTAATTGGTCGCAGTAATTACGAACCGTTGGACTAGAATTTCATTGTTCTAATTTATGCTCGGAAATTTCGATTGCAATCATCGTACAAATTGGCTTGATGTCCATGACAGGGGAAATGTTGAATCACTATTAAGTATATGCAGAATAAATTGAGTAAAATGATCGGTAAAATATCTCCTAAATTCAGATAGACTAATATTTTAATGCCAAAGGCTGATTGGGAATTCAATCTGTTGATCACGAATTTTCATGCTAAAATGTCTTGTACGCGTTGTATCTGCGAATTCTGTCTTCCAGTGAAGAATATCAAATTACGACGCTTCTTTTGAACTTTCTTTCCTTCTGGCTTCGTTTGTGATGCAGTCTCCATCGAGAGAAATCATCAGTCACAGGAAAAAAATGCACAAGCACGTTTTACTCTCTGAAAATGTCTGTATAAAATCTCCCATAGCACGGCAAAGTTTTTTGAACATTTTTACATTGAAACTGCGTCGTGAGTGGGTGAGACAACATTTTCTCAACGGATAGTTTGCCGCAGACCCAACAGCTATAAGTTCATTTTAGCTCTACTTCGCAACTGCGAAGTCAGTTAATTTTCCAAGAGTTCCACTCGAAGTAGGTGCCAAGCGAGCCACATCTTCATGCTCGACCTTATTAATAATCCCCAGTGGTATTGGGTGCATTTGATTCAAATTCCATCCATTTCATATCATGGAAAAGTTTCAACTTTATATAAGTTGATCCGATTTAACTATATATTTGTTGATCAAATTTAACTATATATTTTTTGATCCGATTCAACTGTGTGTTTTGCTAATCCGATTTAACTATGAGTTTGCTGATCCGATGGAATTGCAATTAGCCGACCCTTTATTCCTCATGTGCAGTCCTATACTTATCCGAAATGAGCGAGTCCATCCTTGAAACGGGACAAATCTGACCTAATTCCTGCAATCTTCACCAACTTATACTTGTAAACGGCACCGTTTCAAAACCGGAAAAAACTGCAAGTCCTTCAAAAAGACAGGTCCTTCAGAAACTCGAGAGTTCTCGTGAAGTACGGATTACCATATTTTCAGCGGCAAATTTTCCCAAGTGGGTTTTACAGCAAAATAATGATGATTACAATATAAATTCGCATAATATCGGCGCATTTACGACTCTTCAACAGCTACTACCACGATTGCGAGGTCCTTCAATGTTCTCGATGTAAAAGATAAATCGCGATGTCGACGTGTATTCGATGCATGTCCGCGCGGTATTATTAATCTCCACCAAAAGGAACTGTTGAACGAGTCACAGGAATTTGTTGACTTATCATACGAATGTCGTTTTCATAAAGTGTTCGATGCCTAATCGAACGATTTATGGAACGATTTATGAAGAAACGCCAGTGAGTACTGTAGACACCCCAAGGATCATACAATATCCTAGTATATTTTTGATATTTTTGAATAAAGAAAATTAAACATATTTTTGAATGTATATACTTTTAGATAATTAAGACCCCAATCCAAAATTTCAAATAGTTTTCCTTGAAAAAATTCACAAAAATGACCTTTTTCCGGCTCCTAGGTGTATCTCTCCCCTTAAGATATGATTTTGTTATTTTTTTTTAATTACCAAAGTTTCGCCTTTTAATCGTCATAACTTTTTTGTTTGTAGTTGTAATAGCATGAATAACTTTTGTTGTATTCTGCAATGTATGTTTTTTTTATAAATAAATCTTTATTTGATGCAATTGGTTTCAAGAAAATGACTCATAAGCTTCCAAGGTCTTAAAAATGCGCAAATGTATTAAAAATGTCAACTTCTAAATACATTATTAAAAAAAACTAGACTATATTGAACTTAGCTTTGTTTAAAAAAGTTCTGTACCGTATACCCTTTCAAACAGTATGCTACATGTCATAAAAATTATTTATTACATGGTCACAATAAAGAGAATAAGTTTTTTCATTATGAATTAAGTAGTTTACATTTTTCATACATTTGCGTTTTTAAGACTGGAAGCTCAAGAGACATTTTCTTGAAACCAATTGTATCAAATAATCATTTATTTATAATAACCATATATTGCAGAACACAACAAAACTTATTTCGTGCTATTACAACCACAAATATTTCCATACAAACGGAAATTTCGGGTAATAAAAAAATGAAACAAAATCATGTCCTAATTACCGTGACACTTCGGACATAAGGTCAAGGAAGAAAAAAATTGCAAATGCCCCCCAGCCCCCACCCCAATCCCCCCCCCCCCCCAAAATGTGTCGGTCCATGCGCCAAACACCCTGTATATGGAGAAACCATTGAAACCTATTAGACACGTATTTTTTTGCGAAATAACGGGTTTAAGAGAAGGCAACCACACCTCAAGCAGACCACCGGTCCGAATAAACCAAAAACCAAAATTCTTCTAATGTAAAGCGACGAAACGTCCACTATAGAAGTATTGGAAAAGATAAAATTAAGGGTTGACGCGCCTTTCCTTAAGGGGTGATTTCCCCCCTTAAAACCGTTTTTCCGCCGATAAAAAATACCTGTCTTATGGTTTTCAATGCTTCATCACATATATGAGTTTCAACGAAATTGAAGACGGACACTTGAGCAATGTTCATTGGTGCGTTTGGGTTTGTTTGGGTTTCCAGTTTTTTAAAATCCTAAAATTTCATACTGAATAATAATAAAACAGCAAAATCAGTCAATCCGAAAAATAACAAGCTTATATGAATACGACCACATCGTTTTGGATTAACCGTTTTGACTATACGTTAACAAAGCCCAGTTCCGCATTCGTGGCTTTGGGTGAGAGATGAATCGTTTGCGCAATTGATAGATACGTGATATTGTTCACAGATATGGACGAGGTATCGAATGTAGGCGACGCAGTACGATACCGCAAATTTACGCCGGTATGGATCGTAGGAGATCACGTTTATTGTGGTGTGCATGCTTTGAAGCACGCGCGAAATATAAGGTAGCCCGTCTAACCCTTAGTCGGTAGTTATCCCGAAGCTTGTTCGCACGGTAGTATTGGGTGAATATCGTCTCCCGCCTCTCGTTCGTTCGTACCGAGAAATGCTCGGAGAATACAGCGTTAGACCAGGATACGGGCGCATAGCTGAATTATGATTGATAACTGGAGAATTCCGATAACAGTTAAGTCCTGTTTGTACGTTACTAATGAATGCAAGCAGGCTGATCGCGATAGCTGGTGCGACCATCCGTTTTCCTCCATTCGCGAATCCGCGCTATACATTCTACGCAGGTTATGACGCAGATTACAAGTATACTATCCGACTCACTCAATAACACATTGAAACAGTTGAGCAAGCTGAATGCGACATGTTCAAATGTCGTAATGTACGTCCAGGTCCGTCCTCAAAGGACCACTAATTGCAGTTACAATGCCCAAGTTCATGAAAGACTGTGTGTGTATGTATGTGAGTGTGTGTGTGTGTATGTGTGTGTGTGTGTGTGCCCGTGCGTGCGCGCGCGCGCGCGCGCGCGTGTGTGTGTGTGTGTGTGTGTGTGTGTGTGTGTGTGTGTGTGTGTGTGCACATACGTTTGTGTATGTAAACTTTGATCAGGTGAGGCTGAATGCATTCACCATCAATAGGTCTTCCAATGACCAGAATTCTGTTTGATCAACCATCTTAGCTGATAATGATAGGTCATAATTGGATTATGATTGCTGTTTAAAATGTAATGCCGAATTAGATAATATTGATACATTCTTCTCTCACTCAGCCTCTTGATAGGCTGAGAAAAAAAACCAATTGAATCAAAAAAATATATTGATTGATCCAAATAAATATGCTGCTGCGGAGTGCCACCGATATATGAGATTGTTACCATACTATAAAATATTGGAAAATGTGATTGATTAAAATAACATATTATTTTATTTGAAAAAGCTCTTCTGTTCTCTGAATATCTACATTATCTTCCAAATAAAATTATATTCTATTGAAATAATTCTATATACAATCCGTAGATGTATGGATGAAATAATGAAGCGCTTGCTACAACATTTATTATTTCGTACAAAAATATAATCAATAGAATTAATGATTTCTTTACTGCATCGAAACGAATGTGCCATGGTGCGTAAGTTTGTCAATTTGTTTTAAATCTTGTGTAAAAAGTGAGCATTAGAATGATCATCCATGATAATAGTGGAGAGAATATCAGATATCCAATGGAATATCCATGGAGAGAATATCAGATATTGAACTGATGAGAACAGATACTACACTTTGATCTTAGCCACAGGCCAAGAAGCGATACTCTTTAGAGCTTCTCCGGCGTTTGAGTAGATTTTCGGTTCGCGCTACGCTCACGAGAAACGAGCGCGCGTGCGGCTTCTAGCGATTACTCCGAGAACTACGGGTTTCCTCACATCTATAATTTCAGTGGCGCTCGATCGTGATTTGGTTGAATTTTTTCAACCAAATGCGCAACAAAACAGATTTCGATTTCGCATAATTTTTTAATCAATTCAGACATTTGCGTAATATTCTTCAATCAAAATAAAATATTAATATTTTTATAAATAATGTACTTGGAAATCAATATCGGATATGGTGAAAAAATAAAATAACACATTTACTCAATATAAATTTTATCTGAATCAAACGAGCAAAATCCAATTTTTCTTGTGTACTCGAATCAACAATATTCATGTTATGAATTGAAACGCTTTCTTTGTTCGTTGCAGAAAATGCATTCAAAACTATATAATTTGTTGGCTATAATTTTTTAGATGGTTTCAATAATATATTGTTCTCGGCTAACAGTATATCTTTTCATTGGAATTTTTTTAAATTTTCTCATGTTACTAAACTCAATAGCGTTTTGTTTAGACTAATAAATCCGATTATATACACCAACAATTTTACAATTGAATCGACGGAATTTTATTCAATAACACCAATGATATTGGATCAGTGATTTTTGTTTCTCAGTGCAGATTTTCTCTCCAGCATAAGTACTGATGGTACTTCTGACACAAGTGCTGATGTGTAAGGGGTGGCTGGACCTCCCCCTTGTCCTTCCTGAAGTTAAATACAAATATGCAAGTGTACGCAAACATGAAATTCGTATTGCCAATGGAATAGCGGTGATTTCAACGGAGTAGATGGGCAAAGGTTTAAAACCGCGAAAGGAAAGGAAGCTAAAGGGGATGATTTACTCTGTGAAACAAACACAGTAGTTTCGAACGACGAGAAAACATCGACTTGGAGTGTGTAGACATATTTTAAATCAGCAGACACATTTCAAACACGAGAGGTTAACCCCTTTAAGGTAGTACGAGCGCGCAATCTTGTTTTCTATATATTTTGTTCAAATTTTAGACAGACATTGTTCACACCATTATGCATGTTTGAGTGAAATTTCAAAACAGTCTACTATTTAGATTGGGAGATAATGAGTTCTAAAATTGCAAATTTAACACTGCAAGGTCTGCATTGAAATTGAGACAGAATAATTTTCCGTAAAAAAATGTTTGTCCCCTATAATAAGAAGACATATGCCAACACCACAGTATTGTCCAATATTTCGAGAAAAAAAAATTATCGTGTTCCTAAAGTTAGAAATGTTGTCATAAAAAAATATTTGCATTTTAAATGTCAATATTATACATTGTTTATATTATCTTCGTTTACAAATAAAATTGTTGGTCCATTCATAACTAATTAAAAACTTTGTTCGATCAAAAATTACTTCCAAATAAAAATTTGCGTTGCAGTATTATTTTAAACATGCCGCGCAAACTCACGTCATTGGATACGTGGAATGATGCGGTGTTGGCATGTCTTCTTATTAAGGGGACATATATTTCTTACGGAAAATTATTCTGTCTAAATTTCAATGCAAACCCTGCAGTGTTAAAAGTTGCAATTTTAAAATCCATTATCTCCCAATCTAAATAGTCGACTGTTCTGAAATTTCACTCAAACATGCATAATGATATGAATAATGTCTGGTTAAAATTTGAACAAAATCTATAGAAAACAAGATTGCGCGCTGGTACTACCTTAAGGCCTTAGGCCACTCTAGAGGCCGAAAAAATATTCCTTTTGGGGATTTTTTTTTTCAGAAAAACTACAAAATAAATCGAAATTACAAAAAGGGTGTTTATCATACAAATCAGTTACTGTATACAATAATTTTTTTGAAGCGATTAATTTCAAAATGGCGGCTGTGTAGCGTTTATCTCAAAACTGCATTTTTTAAGTTGGCCGGAAACATAACTGAGACAATTTTTAACCGATTCACTTGAAGTGTTTAATATATCTTGAAAAATACATTGTCTATGGAAGTACGTAGGATTTTTTTTATATTGCATAGTTCATTTGTTATTAATAATTATCTGACGATTTTTTAAGGCAAATTTGTGAAAAGTGAAAAATTCGCCTAACACATTGTCAGATAATTGTTAATAACAAATGAACTATGCAATATAAAAAAAAATCCTACGTGCTTCCATAGACAATGTATTTTTCAAGATATATTCAACATTTCAAGTGCGTCGGTACAAAATTGTCTGAGTTATGTTTCTGGCCAACTTAAAAAATGCAGTTTTGAGATCAACGCTGCACAGCCGCCATTTTAAAATGAATCGCTTCAGAAAAATTATTGTACACAGTCACTGATATGTATAATAAACACCCTTTTTTGTAATCTCGATTTCTTTTGTAGTTTTTCTGAGAAAAAAAAATCCCCAAAAAGGCTGTTTTATGGCCTCTAGAGTGGCTTAACCCCTTAAGTGTGCTGTTTTCCAATTAGGCATTATCGATGCTAATCAAACGTTGCTCAAATCGTATCAGCAATCATCGTGTTTCCAAACTCCTGCAAAACTCACCAGATCCCGTGAAGCACGTTGTGATACGGAAAGTTGGAAAATGAAAACGAATCGATTTGTATAGCTGATTAAGGACTATTGCCTCAGGAAAAGGTTTCTTTTCTTTTCTTCTCTTTCTCGCTGTTTGATCGTATTTTAGTTAGTTCGGTTTTGGTACCTCCCCCCCATCCCTCTCCCCCACACTTTTTTTCTTTCTCGAGACTTTGAAGAACCTATAACAAGCTCAACACAGAAATTTGTTTTCTCAGTTTTTGCCTGAAGGTGAACGAATCTGTCTGTGACAATATTATATAGGTATGAGTTTGGACTTTTGTTCCGTAGCTTACGGTCTTTTTTGTCGATCCCAATGTTTACGGTCTAGCCGGAAGCAGGGATTGGGAACTTGTTTCCTGCGTTCGACCCACTTTTTTTCTCTTTCCTAAGCTTTCGCTGAATCTTTTTTCAGATACCTCCAGATTTCTTTCGACTCCACTTCCTACTACTTGTTTTTTTCCCGTAACAGCTATATACCTTGACCCCTACACGGTGATTTTAACTGTTTCACCACGAGGCGAAAGGACGAGAAAATGGTATCGACTTTTGCTTATAGAAGAGCTTTGTGCTTCGGAGATACTGGAAAGAATGGCGTGTTTTTTTTAACAAGCTAACAATTCTGCCTCATGTCCCTAGTTATCAAACATCTATTTGTGCTTTTATAAAAGCTCGCGAAAAAATGAATCCCATTTTTTCAAGTAAAAAAATTTCGAATCGTATTTTTGTGGAAACCGGAGTAATGGAATGCCGAGGAGTGTTTAAGTTTTATGATTGTGCGAGGTGGATCTCTCCGATTTCGATGTAATTTGGCATGCTTGTAGAATAGGTAAAAATAGGCGACACGGATTTTTTTATATCTGCGGAACCCAATTTTTAAGGGGTGAAACGCACCCTCGAAAATAGGGGTGTTTTTCGTCGATAACGTTATCTAGTTCTCATCTCCAATGTACACGAAAAAATATACATTTTTGCAATTTGAATTTTTTTCATATCTCGTACCGTTAAAACGCTATTGACGAAAAGCGCCCCAATTTTCGAGGGTGCGTTTCAACCCTTAAAAATCGGGTTCCGCAGACATAAAAAAATACGTGTCACCTATTTTTACCCATTCTACAAGCATGCCAAATTTTATCGAAATCGGAGAGATTGACCTCGCAACCTGTCCTTGCTAGAAGAAATTTCTTTCGGACTCCGTGAGCGGAAAGAGGCGGTTTATGCTCATTATTTTTAACAGCTCTTCAGATCACAATTGATCTGGACCTGTGTACCGATTATTGGCATGTTTCGTTACGCACATCTCGAAATTCAGATGTTCAAGCAATTTTTAAACGACAGTTTTTACGTACTATTCACTATTCAATTCAGATTTTGCTTGATATAAATATATCATGAATTTCTAGATGAATATGATGAATTCCTAGACTGGATTCCCTACGGTGAATATGTGGACAAGGAATCAGTTACTGGATTTTAAACAGAAGTGAGACAAAAAAAGAACGTTAAATGTATATGCATTACAAACAACTATGTCCAATTGAAGTAGAATCGCATGCGTCAGGTCTTTCAGGATACAAAAACTTGGTGTGCCAATTTAATTTGACACTTATACCGCGCTCGTTAAAAAATCAAGGCAATAATGGAAACCGTGAGTCTTTCATTTTTCAAATAACGACTTCGCCCGAAAGGGTGATCGTCTATATATTTGTATCAAATATTTTTTCAATAATTTCCGGAACATTGATCATTACGGTAAGCCGAAAGTATCTATACAGGGATACAAACAAAATGAAATGTAAATTGAACTATTTATAGAGGAAAAGGGTAGTTAAAAAAATGTCCCACAAAAATTGTAGGTCTGGGCTGTTGATGAAATCTCGGATATGGATCATCCGAAACCAAAAACTCGAACGGTTTTAGATTCAGTAGTTTACTGGCTATAGCGCATATCATAAGATTTTTTATTTATGCAAAAATAACAAAATTGTGGACATTTTTCGAAAAAACGCGTTTTTTCACCGTTGTTGGCAAAAAAAATAGTAAATATGACAATTTAAAAAATCCTTGATACGCGTTATAGCTATAGTTGTAAAGAATGTGTGGTTAAACTTTCAGAAGGATCGGTTCGGTAGTTTCGAAGATTTTATTAACAAGCCGTCGAAAAACGTTGTTTCGACGGCTTGTTAATAACGACGAAACGTTGTCGACGAAACGTTGTTTCGAAACGGGGGAAGCTGAAATTCTCCACCCATAAAAAGTTATGGGGTTTGAAGTTCGGTTTGAAGTAATTGAAGTTCGCGGAAACACGTGATAAAATAGGGCATTTTTGAACATTTCGATACCTATGCTGGACTTGTTTGGGTTAAAGTATGGGTAAAAGTTATGGGGTTTTGAAGTTTGAGGAAACATGTGATAAAATAGGGCATTTTTGAACCATTCGACGCCTATACTGGGTTTGTCTGGGTTTACTTGAATTCGTTTATATTTGTTTGGAAACAACAATTTTTCGGAAAAGTCACTTATCTGAAGAATTACCTCTTTTTCTTCCATACTCCTAGAATATGGATTAGTACATATGATTCTCATATCAGTAGTAATGACGATGAAAACAATGGCAACTATTTATTTATTTATATCGTAAGGTCGTGCAATAACTCTATGCTAATGAGCAACGCACATCGGAAACATCCGGTCGTCATTTCCCAGTTTTCGCCCGTCGAATAATAGCATCACTCTTCGATTTTTATTGGCTCTCCGTGCGCGCCCGTTATCGCCGCGGAATACTAAATCGGTTTCGCACACTCGCCATAGTTATGCTGTCCTCGCAACTCTCTAAAGCTCCACGAAGAGGGAGCAAGAGAAATGAATTTTCGCAATTTTGCTCAGCGTCCACCATATGAAGTGTACCCGAGTGCGAATAATCGTAGTGCATTTGTACACGGACGTCTAGCTATAAATGTTGTTTCAATGGTAAGCGTTCAGGCAAACTACTCTCGGCGTTTTTTGTGCGCCCCCGGCAGCTACTACTTCTCGCTACACGCGATGTTTTTTTTTAATACGAATATCTCACACGTGTTGTGCCGAGTCTCCATAATCTGAATATCGTGTGTACGATAAACAGCCACGTCAACGATTTTCGTCAGGGTGGACTAGAGGGCGTTCATATCGACGGGGAAAAACGAGAATCATGAAACAATAACAGATGGAAGGACAACGAGGGAAAAGCATCTCTTTGAGGTAGTCCTATCGCTTCACAGTAGTCATACCACTTCAGATTTGTACTCTTCAGAGTAGATCACACTTCAGACTTGTACAAATTATATTTTTAATATTTGCAAAGAAAAATTGTAATAACTAAATTTTCCATGTGTAAACTGTTTAATGAATGTTCACATTTAATTAGAAAAATGAAAAAATAGTGTTTCCAACGATTCGCGCAGTATTTCTAGGTTTGATATTTGGCAATATTGGTTCTATCTCCGTCTCTTTTTACTCAACCAGGCGAGTTTAACCTCCATACTTTTCAACGTCGATCTGTCAAAACAATGTCAGGTGCGGGAAATATAAAGCATTGTATTCGGGCTACGACTGGTAAAAAGCGTGGAAAATTTGTGTCCGCTAAATATGTCGGTTAAAAATGAAGTATGTGTGAAAATTCGAATGAGTGAGATGAGGTTAGGACTACAGTCAGCTGTTGCCTTGCTGTCACGTCTCTTTATCGTAGCAAGTGGCAATAAAATAAAATTAGGTCAATAAGCGTAATTTTTTCAGAGAGTACTGGATTACTACAAGTGTTAAGTATGTAAATCTGATTTTTTTTAAGAATCTGGCGGATTCCCACTATTCTATACACTTTTGTAGCTACCGGAAATTGGGTTTTTGTATGTCGTCTCGGAATTCCTTCACAAAAATACGCAATTTTAATATTTCTTTTCTCTGTAATTAAGTGGATAAACGACCCCGGAATTTCACAGAAACGATTATTAATATATTTAGTAAAGCTCAAAAAAAAAATTAAAATCCTGTGGATTGATGGCGATAGGACTACTTTAATAGTAAGTAAATGTCGAACTGATTGTGGTTATGCCTAATTGTACACTGCCAAAAAAAATATTTAATTTAAATAGGATTTATTTCAACGAAATAGGTGTTTACCTACTACGATCTTGTTTGTTTCGAAGATATTTTTTTTATTTGTTTCAGCTATTCTTTTTAAATAGTAAATCTATCCAAATTGAATAAATAAAGATTCGATTGAAATCAATTTTTATACGCTTACCATGTGCACTGTAAATCTAAGTGTACTATATGCATGAAATATTTCATAAATCCAAAATGAACATCCCACAACGATTTTGTATCCTAATTCTCCATTCCCTAGCCTACCGAAATGATTTTTTTCGAAGAAAATATTTCACCTATATGGAATCGAAACTAGAACCTGCCTACTCATAGCCACGCACGCTGCCCCTATGCTGCCGAGTGCTCGTCGCAGATATGGCATAAGAGACAAAATTAATTTCTATAATTATTCGTTGTATCACATAAACTATATCAATTAGTCAATATCATTGTGATAATAGGAGAGTTTCATCGAATAACGTGCTATAGATTTTTCAAACATAACGTGTGTGTGTGTGTGTGTGTGTGTGTGTGTGTGTGTGTGTGTGTGTGTGTGTGTGTGTGTGTGTGTGTGTGTGTGTGTGTGTGTGTGTGTGTGTGTGTGTGTGTGTGTGTGTGTGTGTGTGTGTGTGTGTGTGTGTGTGTGTGTGTGTGTGTGTGTGTGTGTGTGTGTGTGTGTGTGTGTGTGTGTGTGTGTGTGTGTGTGTGTGTGTGTGTGTGTGTGTGTGTGTGTGTGTGTGTGTGTGTGTGTGTGTGTGTGTGTGTGTGTGTGTGTGTGTGTGTGTGTGTGTGTGTGTGTGTGTGTGTGTGTGTGTGTGTGTGTGTGTGTGTGTGTGTGTGTGTGTGTGTGTGTGTGTGTGTGTGTGTGTGTGTGTGTGTGTGTGTGTGTAATTCTTCTCTCTTCGCGCTCGCTACTCCTGCACTCCTTTGAAATGTGTGTTGCAATAAAGACAAACCATTAGTTCAATCAAATGAAAAAAAACTTTTGACTGTACGAAAATTCGATTTAATTTAAATTTCTTTAAACTCAAATAGATCCATTTAGTGGATTCAACTGAATTGTTTTTTGAACAGATGAAACCGAATCACAGCTTTATTAGGATTAAATAAAATATTTAGTTATTGGACACTATTAAATAGATTTTTATTCGAATAAATAAATATATTAAAAATGAATAATTCCAATAATGGAATGCAAGAGAAGAAATTTGTTTCCACGATAAATCGAGTTAGTTCAAATGTTTAAAAATCAAACAGACGCACTTAGTTAATATCAATAGAATTTTTTTGTCCGTGTAAAACCTAATAAGCACTTTTTTAGAACCGATATATTTTGACGGTGCGTATATCATCTTATAAATGCTCTCTGAAAAATTCAACGTCATGGGATCAAATTTGACAGATTTATTGGCAATGTTGGCAATGTTGACGCCCGTCGGGACGCTCGAAAATATATAGAAAACTACTGCATTCTTTATAAAAAATTTAGGGCTTCTACAAGATGCAAAAATATAGTATTTAGTCAAAGGATTTTTTTCCCATGCACACTTTCGATTTGATGAACGAAAAATGGCAATTTTTCGCAAAAATCAAGACGAATTTTGGAAACGCGCACGTTTTTTTTTAATTTGATATTTCGGAAATTCCATCCATAAATCATAGGATAAACGGCGAGAGTACGCTATCCGGGGCACCAAGATTTGACGGTTAATTTAGGGTTATCGACTCGAAATAAACAAAATATGAAGAGTGGTAATAGTTAATAATTCGCTTACTTTGCGTTAAAGTTAGAATTTTTGGTTAGTTATCGAAAATGACGATTTTTTCGAATTTGAAAATTTCACGGAACATCAGGCATGGTAACATGGAAATATACAGTTTCAACAATGTCTTAGAAGCCAAAAATGTATATCAAATACCACTACCCTGTTTTCCTCGCTTATAAGTACGACTAGACAGAGAGTAAAATAAAACTTTCAATCGCTAGGAGTCCGAAGAGGAATTAAAATTATACGGTTCATCTCTCTTCGGACTTGTAAAGTTCCAAGTTTATGTAAAATATATCGTTTAGTAATTTGGCGTAGTAATTATATGGAACAAGTTTTATTGTTATAAGTAAACGAATAATATAAATAAATAAAGCATTGTAATCTCGGAATTTATGTTCAAAATCATGTAAATACTACATTTAGTGGTATTCATATGATACCACTAAACAAACCCAAACCCAAATAAATGGAGCATTATAATCTCGAAATTTATGTTGAAAATCATATAAATACTACGTTTAATGAAATTTATATTATACCACTAAACTAACCCAAACAAAGAAATACTTTGAAAAGCTCGCCCGGTCAATTTCCATTATTTGTGATAAAATAAATATATTGTACCAATGAGCCAACAACAATCGTCCAATTTTGGCGTATTTCCAATTACCACTAAAAGCGCTCATAACTCCTTAAGGAAGCCGAAACGACAATTTGTTTATTCTTGAAATTCTCATTATTTTGGTTTAAATATCAAGAATCAACGGTGAAAACTTGGCACCCCGGATATCGTACGATCCCCGGATTAACTAATACACTACCGAAATCTATTTGATTTTATTACATTAGCATTGGTGAGCATTGCTCATCACAAAATACGTTTTCGACAAGTGCTCCCGGATATCGGCTGTAAATCGATTGCAATTAAATATTGTTACACAAAAAAATTACAGAGTATTCTTCAGATTATGCTTTTTAAATACCTAATTTTTGTGGAAACTTATCATCACGATTTTATAAAAACAAAATACCAAAAATAAGCTGTTTTCAGCTGTCCGAACTAGGCATAACCCGTTAGACTGGACTTGTGGAAATTTCGAAAAGTTTGCCAGGACCACGAAGCTTACGGGCTTACATACACTTGGGTAGGTAAAAAAGATCGATTTTACAAAAAGGTGCTCTTGCGAAAGTATTATCCTTTGAGTGTCTACCCTGAAAATTTCATAAGGAAATTCGCAGTAATGAAGAGGCTATAGCGTTTTGTACCTGACCGGGTGAGCAACGAATAACGGTGGGGCGCGGTATAGACGCGGCCTTTGTCATCTGTTTGACTATGAGCCGGGTGTTCTCGCTCCTGTTGAATACCGGATATTTGTTGCCTTTTGTATAGCAAGGTCATGTTTCGAAAAGTGGGTGAGGTCCTACGGCCCAGGGATTGACGATTTCATGTAAGGTTAAAATAAACCAGTTATTTCAGTGTAAAGTGTACTCAAAACTTTAAACGCGTCTTAGGGGCCGTCCATAAATTACGTCATTTTAAAATAGGGGGGGGGGGTCTGGTCGTTAGATGACGGTAACGTTAATTTGATCACAACGATATGACGGATAGGATGATTTCAGGGGGGGGGGGGGGTCAAAAATCAGCAAAAGTCGATGACGTAATTTATGGACGGCCCCTTACTCGAAACAGTGTTTTCAAAATCGTTACCAGAAATATCTCCGCGACTATTGGACCGATCGGAATCAAGTTTTGCACAGTTATGCTTCACACAATTATCTAGTACTTATCGAGCCGTTTTTTCGATACCTGGCATAGTTTTTTTTTTCTTCATAAGTACTGAACAATTTTGAGGCGAAAAATAGCCTGTTTTATTCCAGTGACTGCAATGACCCGAATAAATTAAATTTTTTAATTCCGGCTCGATAAGTACTAGTTTTATCTATCTACTTTAAGGAACAAATTTCTTTTTAGATAAAAAATGGCAGAGGCACGTCTGGTACCGCAAACGCTATAAAAAAACACGTCCCTGGAAAACGACTGTAACTGTTTTACCGTTTGACATTTTTTAACCATTAGTAGTCACACTTACAGAATTACGTTATAGTCATACTAGGTCCATGGGACCCAGGCGTTTTTAAATTGTTATAAATAATGAAATAATGCATTGATCGATATGAAAAAAAAGTGAAGTATAATTTGAACCTTGCTTAACACAAGGATAATGGTTAGAAATCGAAAATTAAATTTTTAAATATGCACAAAAAATATGCAAAAAAAAACGTGAAAAATATATTTTTTTAATTGCTGTAACTCTTGTAATCATTGACAAAAAAATTAAAAAATGGTTTTATAATCTGGAAATAATGTACTTTGAAATGGACATAGTGGTTTTTGTGGACTTTTCAAACAGTATATTTATTTCATCCAACGCAGGTGCGATTTAGAAGAAAAGAATGAAACGCTTACGCATATAAACAAATTTATGTTTTATTGCAAAAGAAAAGTTGTACGGCATCAAAATAATTTGTTTGGGTCGCGTGGACCCAGTGTCACTATTAAGGGTTAACCAAATTTTCACACAATGTAGATAAAATGTCATACTTTAAAATATACATGATTGTTGTTCAATAGAATTCAGTTTTAAACGCAAAAAAAATTCTTAAACATAACCTTACTTTTAGCCGCCACAGTTGTATGTAAGCCCTTACGACATCGTGGCTAATTACGTCCTTAATTTTGCCTTCTACGCGTCCAGATAAGGATGGACGAGAATAAAACGCTAAGGATTGCGAGAAATGATAATTCTTATCAAAGGAGCACCAAGTGTTCGTGATCGTAGAATGACGTTATGGGAATTCTGCTTCCGCTGGGTCGACATTTCTCGTCGTATGAATTACGAGATATTCAACCCGTCGCCAAAAGCGCGTCATCCATTATCACGACGGAGGTGTCAATTGCACGTTCAACCTCAAGACGTTGTTGGACCGTTCCCAATTTTCCCGACAGCCCTTTTCTTCGAGATAACTGGACGAACATTCACGACGGTTTTTCTTCCCACATAAATCACGTTATGAATTAATTATTAGCGTTTCGAGGTAATTGGTGACGATGACAACAACTCAGAGAGGCCGATTAATAATCGGCCTTGCCAGCTACTCGAAACTAAACATCGTTAAAAAGTTAGTTCGATCAGCCTGCGGGGTATGGATCAAGGGAAATCTGAAGAGAGTTCACGAGAACCAGAACCAGTGAATCGTGGTGAGCTTCTCGGCCAATTAACTGCGATACGGTTCAACGAGTAACTCGATAAATAGGTAACTCGATATGGTGTATCGAGGAAAAAAGGTAGGTGAGAACATAAGAGGAATGTTCCATTGATTTATGATCAAGCTTGATTTTTCCGTGCAATAAAGCTTGGGTAGTATTCGTTTAAGAAAATGTTTAACAATCTTTTATTTAATGCACCAAAAAGTAGAAAATAATGTTTTTTTTACCAAGTCACCTACATGTGATTATAAACAAAAGCTCGGGGTGCTCAACTTTTTAAATGTTTCATAAATTTGATCAATTCAGTTTCATTAAACGTATGTAATTTGGCAGAATAGTAATTAGAGAAATTATAATCACACGTTTAGGCTCAATTTTAGGATTTTCATTCGAGAAATCTAAGGTTGTTTTACAGTAAATCAAATACAGTTGATATGTCAACGCATTTATGTAAATGAAAGATTATATGTCGAAATTTTAAGCGCCCCAAGCTTTTATTTATAGTCACATATAAGTGACTTGGTAACAAAAATATTTTCTACTTTTTAGTGCATTGAATAAAAGCTTGTTAAAAAAATATTTACATATCAATTATTTTTCACTTTTTAGTCTTTAATTGATTTTACTGGAGCTCTGAAATGTTTGCAAAAAGGGATTAATTCTTCCCAACGAACCGCAGTTATTATTGGTTGATTGTCAGGAGAAATCCTGGAGAACTGTGACAGGTGGCATCTATCATAGATATTGGCTCACCACCTATTGGACCTTACCTTTTAACCTATTTTACCTATCAGACCCTCTTAACGATTGTGCGATCCGAGAGCACTTAGAGCCAATTCATATGTTCTCATGCACTTTCCATGTATTGTCACCTCTTAGATGCATGTTTGCAACGTTTCAGTGCTCTAAGTAGTCGGGAAGTGGGTGAAATATTGATTTTCCGTTTTGCATCTCACACCAAGTCAGGTTTAATAAAAGCTTGTAGAAAGTGCAGATATATTATAACCTACCTAATATCCAAATTTCAACTGCTACATTTTTTCAATGATCATCACTTGTCTGGAAATTATGTCATATCATCGCATCATACAACTCGAGTAATCGAGAAATAATTAGTTTTGTAACAGTAATAAGATTTTTACAACCAGTAATGGACGCGAAACGGAGCATATCATTGGTTCACTTTTGCGAAACATTAATGAAAAAAATCAGTGTAACGTAACAAGATCTTCACTAATCTGTACAGAACCGAAATAAATAAAATCCAAAAATCTTGGAGATCCCATTTGAGGGGTCTTCTCACTTTAGACGCTAAAAAGCCTATTTTCGTGCCTTTTTTGATACATTTATATTATAGATATTGATAGAAAAGTTGTTACACTTAAAAAATACACTTTCAAAATACATAACGTTTTTTTTAAATATCTTTATCTAACCCAAACAAACTTTAAACGCGTTTTTCGCGAAACAACGTTTTTCGACGGCTTGTTGTTAAAATCTTCGGAACTACTGAACCGATCCTTATGAAATTTTAACCACATATCCTTTACAACTATAGCTATACCGCAAATGAAGGATTAAAAAAAATTGATATTCACTATTCTTTTTGCGAAAACAGTGAAAAAACACGCTTTTGTTGTTGTTGTTGTTTTCTTTTTTTTTTCGTAAAATGTCTGCCATTTCGTTATTTTTGCATATATCTAAATTCGTATGGTATGCACTATAGTCATTAACATACTGAATCTAAAACCGTTTGATTTTTTTGTTTCAACTTCCATTTTCGTCTATAAATAGTGACTTAAATAAATAAATTATTTTTTAAAATGTATTTCGAAAGTGTATTTATTAAGTGTAACAACTTTTATATCAATATCTATATAACCCTATTTTAAAAATCATGAAAATAGCCTTTTTAGGGTATGAAGTGAGAAAACCCCTTAAGATTATCGTTCCTAGGTTGGAAGATTTCAAGATTCAGGCAAAACCACGAGGAATTTGGGACGAACCAGAAGTCCAGGGTCTCCCGTTTGTTCGCGCAATGGATAATGCTGAATCTGAGTTTGAGAACGGATGGATGTAAGCTCGTGAGCGGCCTCCGAGCTGTACCTTCGGGACGTATAGATCCAGCAATCAAAAGGACCTTGCCGCTCGTCGTCCGACCAACATAACCAGGATAAATTCCTGAAGTTCACGGCACCGTCGTGGAGGAATTGCGCGGTTGATGAGAATGCAGATGCACGACGGTTATTTCGCGTATATCCGAATTGTACCCTAGATTCTCCATTTTTTAACAATCAATTTTGCCCGCTCTGATGCACAAGCAACTCGCAGCCTTTCGAGCTCGTGTTCATAAACCTTAAAGGGTCTTCTCACTTTAGACGCTAAAAGATGCTATTTTCATGAGTTTTTTTGATAGGTTTATATTATAGTTATTGATATAAAAGTCGTTACACTTAATAAATACACTTTCGAAATACATTTTCAAAAAAATTATTTATTTAAGTAACTATTTATAGACGAAAATGGTGTTTAAAAAAATGTCCTTAAAAAATTCTAGGTCTGCGCTGTTGATGAAATCTCGGAGATGGATCATCCGAAACAAAAAAAATCAAACAGTTTTAGATTCAGTATGTTAATGGCTATATCGCATATCATAAGATTTTTGATATATGCAAAAATAACAAAATGGCGAACATTTTTCGAAAAACAAAAAAACGTGTTTTGTACCGTTATTGGCAAAAAAATAGTAAATATTAAAATTTGAGAACATCCTTGAAATGCGCTATAGCTATAGTTGTAAAGAATGTGTGGTTAAAATTTCATAAGGATCGGTTCAGTCATTTTGAAGATTTTATCAACAAGCCGTCGAAAAACGTTGTTTCGAGAAAAACGCGTTTAAAGTTTGTTTGGGTTACATAAATACATAAAAAATGTTTTCACGTATTTCGAAAGTGTATTCATTAAGGGGCTATACCATTGCGACACTTCCAAAAATTGGATTTTGTTTGCGTTTTTCGACAGTTTATACTTTCCAGAACATCCTGTAAAAAATTTCAAGGCCATATTTTATTCATTTTATCTTGCAAAAATCGATAGTTAAATCTTTAAACGCGTTTTTCTCGAAATAAGATTTTTCAAATTTGTTGACGTTGTAACTCAATGAGCAATTATCCGATTGACCCGAAATTTGAACTGAGTACTCTTGAATATATTTACTCTACAATGACGTAGAATATTTTTAATTGGATGAAAACTAACGATTTGGCAATGAAAAAAAAACAACCATTTTATAGGCAAGAAAACAGACTTTTTTGCATAACTACGCCATGTTGTTAGATTTTGATATTTTTCGATAATCCTACGTCACTGTACAGTAAATACCTTCCACTTTAACGACATTTTTTCCTTTTTCGGTTTCAGCTACTCAATTGGCCGGAATCATGTCAGCAGTGGAGGAACTTTTTTTTGGCTCCTCCGAAGGCAGCGCATAAGTCGCTTGGATGTCAATATTTTTCGATGAAAAAATTATGTAACATAGGTCAAATATAGCCAAATATATTCTTAATTTTCCGAAACATTTAATTGAGTACTTTTCTTCCAAAAAAATCCCGAAAATCACCCAAATTTTTAGCGTTCACACTGGTATAGCCCCTATAATATAATATAAGTGTAACAACTCAATATCTATAATATAAAACTATCAAAAAAATTAATTAAAATCGCCTTTTTTAGCGTCTAAAGTGAGAAGACCCCTTAATGTTGAGTCGTCGGAAACCATAGACGATTTCGAATCACGATTGTGTCTAAATCAGCAAGAAAGTAAATACATCACCGACTATTCTACATTTGAATCGTTCGCGCATTGTTGCCCCAAGCGTCACTGACTGAATGCGGCAATGAGGTCTTATACATATAAAAAGGAATTGCTCGTCACTCGTAACCAGGGCTACGTGATCCGCGTGACTTTCGTTTCCCGAGCAGACGGGAAAATTAAAGTGGAAAGAGCACAGCGTCAAGAAGAATGAGAAAAAAAATATGTGGGTCCGGGAGAAAAATGTCACCGGTACCGGAAAAGGATGCGCCGAAGATTGGAGCACGAACAACCGGTGTGAAATGTTTCGAGGCTTTTGTCGCAACGCCAACAAAAGACCTTTCGACTCTGAATTTGGTATGGTCGTCGGGTGAACCGAGAATAAAAGAGGTGCTTACGAGACACAAAATAAAAAAGATCCAATAGCTCGAAAGTTCCCTCAGGATTCAATCTTTAACGTTCAAAGCACGTAAGTGGCACGCGGCGCAAAAGAGGCGTTCGCAACGTTTTGAACTTCCGATTTTGGCAACTGTAATAGCTACACAAAAGCTCAGAGAAGAAAAACTGGCAGTCCTTTCTCCCGACGAGCTATCATTGTGATTGTGAAACGACACATCCATTTTTATGGGCGCTATGACATTCAGATTCGTCACAGGACAAGTGTATTCGAGAATTAGGTACTTGATTTGCCTTACGAAAATAATACCACCTTCAATGTTTAAATGCTAAAGGATTTATGTGTTTGTCAATTTAATTTAACCCTCCGTGGACACGGTGAGTCAAATCGACCCGACTTCCAAAGTTGGGGCTAAAAAACGGTGAGTTCTTGACGTCCAATGCGGTTTCGTCGCACCTCCGCGGAAAGTTTGGAGTTGAAGTACGTCGGGACTAACAGTTTTTTAATTGCAGCGTCAGTTTGCTGGTAACAGCCGCTGGGAAAACGTAAACGTCCACTTTGCAGATCTCGAAATAAATATCTTTTTTTGTTACGTGCACTATGGGAATATTTTTCATCCAAAAGTAACATACCTCAAGAGTACCATCCGCTAGTATCAACAAATAATGTTGAAAAATGAAATAACTATGATTCTAAGTGAAAAAGTTTATTCTGTCAGAATTTTTATGCTCAAGGTTTTTTAAGAGGTAGGCATAACCTTGAATTTAAAAAAACAAATCGATTTTCGATATTTTTTCATTCCAGGTATTGGGATGATGAGGTCGATCTTTCGCACACAGGTAGTACATAGTTTTGAAATGTCACCATTTTTTTACTGCAAAATATATATAAACAACGTAATCATTGTCGTTTAATCTCAGGACTGTAGCCTCCGCACAGTTCGCTTGTGGACATGATTCCGGTAACTAGATTCATCTAAAGTGAAAAATGGAAAAATATACTTTTAGTGCAATGGTGAAGCTACAAAACCACCGGATACTTATTCGAAATTTTAAAATTTGCATAAATTTCACTGTTTTGAAAAAAGTTGTCGATTTTCGACAAAAAATAACGACTATAAACGTTTGTTATTAACAAACGGAGGAACATATGAAAAAATTATCCGCTCTGTCGATTGAATATGTTATAAAATATGGTTATTCCAAATTTGAAGTAAATCGGACGATTAGATTTTGAGATATGACGTACGCCAAATTGCAGAGTATACTTTCGAGATAAACACAAGAGACGAAAACATCCTAAATCCACTTTTTCCGTATACAATTTTCGGTAAATATTCGAAAGTGGGGTTCCTGTTAGAATCATGCTAATTTTTGTATAAATAGTTTAATATGGTTAACAAACATCATCCTTATAATTATTGTAACGGCGCATGATGTTGCCGCAAAAAAATAACCATATGCTTTTCGGGGGGTACTTTACCATATGCTTTTCGGTAGGTACTGTACCATATGCTTTTCGGTGGGTACTTTACCATATGCAGTAAAGTACCCACGCACCCGTGGCGTACGGTGGCGTAGAACACTGGGGTGGGTTTGTTGGGCACCTTCGATGGGTGCATGGAATCGCGGGGTGCGTAGAACACTGGGGCGGACGGGGGGCACCTCGGATGGGTGCGTGGAATTGTGAGGGGCCACCCCAGTGTTCTACGCACCCTACGATTCTACACACCCATGGAATACTACGCCACTCATTTTGCCTTGCACCTGCTTGCAGCGCAGATGCAAGTCCACGTACAATTTTTTAAATAATTTTTTTAAAGAAAAAATTGTCGTGCCGTCATAATATTACTTCGTATCATCTGCTATGATCATTAAAAGAAATAAGAAAAAAATAGCCTGATTCTGGCAGGAGCCCCACTTCCGAATATTTACCCAATTTTCGTATAAATGTTTGCGTCTGCTCAATATTTTCAGTGGTTCTTTATGATTTCGGGTACGGGCAATACGAATAGCACATTGATTTGGTTCTAGAATCGTTTTTTTTTTCGCTATAAACAGTTTAATTGTTATAATGACGATTGTGACGAAAAAGTGCATGTTGTAGAAAAAAGTTTGAAATAAAAATGTTTCTTTTTGAATCGATAATTGAAAATGTCTCTTTCATTTTTTTTTGCTATCTCCATTAGCAATGGAGCTATGAACAAGGGGCATTTTTATGAGAGGGACGGAATGACGAGTGAAAGGGACGATACGACGAGTGACAGATGATGCGATTCATTTTCATCGCTTATATCGCCATTACTGACTGAGATAGTAAAAACATTTAAAATCTTTCATTTAAAATTTCTATCAATGAAATGGACTCTTTCGTTCCAATTGTTATTTGAAAAATGTAATTGTAAGAAAGTGCCTTGGTGTATAGACTACTTGCTTGAGATAAAATCACAATTATTTTTCGTACCTTCAATCTGCGATTCCTGCACCGTATAACAATCAACCAAGCTGGTTGGATAAAGTCATATCAATGCCCTTAGAAACTCTACAATGACCTGCTCCACTAAAATCGTCATAACTCGGTCAATTATTCGAACTTTTACAAAATCTTTTAAACAAATCAAAGTTAAGACTCTACGCAATAATAAAATAAACCAAAAATCTATTTTTCGAAATTCCAACGTTATGCATACCCCTTAACCATTTTCTCATTTGATTCCTTGCGTTAGTGCGGATTTTTCCATACCCTAGACTGTAAAATGTATGATCCAGAATATTTCGACCCACTTGGACCAATAGTGGCGAGCATGGTACTTTTCAGAAGTGTAACCACGGAAGGTTAAAAAAACTGTTATAGAACCCGACTTCACGAAAATGTAATATCAATATTTCGCGGTGGTCGGTCTGTATGGCGGTGCTGCGAAATCTCGAGGGCCCTCTCTATCATGGGAGTCGAATAACCCAATAAAATAGAGAAGAGCCACACCGACGGAGCTGCTGCGAGATCCAAGGCTACACGGAGTACCCAGCTAAGAATTATTTTCACCCAGAAACGTTCGAAGAAAAATAGAAAAAAATCTTAAAAAAGCGAAAGTATGTGAGAGAAATAACAAACACGAAATAAAAAGGCACCGTCACGCCATCGCAATTTTTCCCTTACTTTCGTTCTCTGCTTCTCCTGTTGTTTAACGAACGTGACAAGGCTCTCACTTATCCTCGCTTTTGAACACATTTCGGGGCTGCCGGAGCTTTTCTCTCGACTCGCGAAAAATGCTGGTTGGGTGATAACTTTATTGCAACGGAGAAAAAGAAGAAAAAGAAGAACGAGGGAGAGAGATTTTGTGGACTCGCTACACGGTAGAGACAAACGCTGAGATCACTTTCTTATATTTTTAGTGGCAAAGCTCTCCCTGATGAATGTCTCACTGAGACGAAAATTCGTTCAACTGAAAACTCCGCCGAGCTTTATTAGGCTAACACGAAATACCTTACTTTACCTTTCGCATAAAGGGAAAGTGAGTGATTGAGGGGCTCTTGAAGATAAACTTAAAAGCAAAATCTACCGGGATGGGAAAGCAGATCGTTGCTCATTGAAAACTTCCACGGGCATACCCACTGCCTCCCAAAATCGACTAATTCGCCAGTCTTCCTTCGCCGCGCGAAAGGGGAATTGGAAAAAGCCAGAAAATAAATGGCAGACCGCAGGGTAATTGAAGTTTGTCGATAAATTCATTAGCCCGCAAGTTCCGGTTGGGTAGGAAGGCTAAGGCTCAGCCAAGAGCACGGCAACACCCCCAAAAACATAGAAAGGGCTGCTGGCTATCGTGTGTTTGTGCTTTCCATTGTACGAATACAATACTGTATGGGTATACATTGTTTAGAGAAACATTACACGTATGTACATACTGCCTGTTACGGGATCTTGCTGAACGGTAACACTAATGCGAACAGAGGAGGTTGAAATTCGGTGTCGTTGCCATATAATGGAACCCAGGTTCAGAATAGATGGGCGGTGATGTGGAAATTCAAAATGGAGAGAACGGCAGAGACGCAGAGAACGAGATTCTTGTTGACACGAATATATACAGCATGTCCCCATTTTTATATTTTCGTACGAATATTTGACGAACTATGAAACCCATACTGTTTTGACAACCGAAACTGCAGAGTTCAGAGTCTCGTTGAAATTTGCAGAGCCACAACTCTAGCAATTTTCAAGGGTGGAGACAATATTTTCTGTTTCCATTAAACTTATATTCAATCCGACGAGGATTGGGTATAATAAAAAATAAAGGGTAGCCTTTAGAATCAAAGGTAATCCAACTTTTGCTTGAAACATTATTCGGTGTATGATTTGCGTGACGTTCCTCCATTCCGTTCAATAGAGAGAGAAAGAAAGAGAGAGAGAGAGAGAGCCATGTAGGTCTACTATTGAGCCACCCAGGAGAAACCGTAAGCTGTGAAAACGTGTATCAAGTGTATGCGTGTATCAAGAAGTTGAGTTTGAGATGTGTAACCTATTAGACGGTAATTTTTTATTCTGTCTTTTGAATGACCAGTCGCTACTGTTACCATCAATTATCTTATTCTCTTTAACGTCTTCCTTTCTCTCTCTCTCTCTCTCTCTCTCTCTCTCTCTCTCTCTCTCTCTCTCTCTCTCTCTCTCTCTCTCTCGCCCTCTCTCTGTCTTTTCATCTCCCTAAAAACATTTATTCCTATTATGCTTCATGCACCAGCAGTTTTCCTAGTGTAAAAACAATTCTCTGTCCCAGAACCGCCTTCATTTTTCGCTCATTTTTTTGTAACCCCATGTTTGCTAGATGCTTATGGTATTCCTTCCACGAACCCGAATATTTAACAAATAACTGATATTCGTCCATCATCAAGTAAAAATACATTCCAGGATACTGGTAAAATTTCAAGCCAAGTTACCGAAATTTCAACGAAAAATTACGACTCCAATAATCATCTCATTTATACGGTGCTTTATGGAGATGACACGCTGGCCACATTTTTATCTAATATTTTATGCACTAACAAGGAAAGGTTGCGAGGTTGATCTCTCCGATTTCGTTTAAATTTGGCGTGCCTGTAGAATGGGTGAAAATAGGTGACACGTATTTTTTTATGTCCGCGGAACCCGACTTTTAAGCGGTGAAACGCACCCTCGGAGATAGGGGTGGTTTTCGTTTTTCGTCGATAACGTTATCGTTATCATCTCCAATGTATAGTACACGAAAAAATTAACATTGTTGCAATTTTAATTTTTTCATATCTCGTACCGTTAAAACGTTATCGACGAAAAAGGAAAAACACCCCAATTTTCGAGGGTGCGTTTCAAACGTTAAGAATCGAGTTTCGCGAATATAAAAAAATACGTGTCGCCTATTTTTTGCCATTCTACGAGCATGCTAAATTTTATTGAAATCGGAGGGATCGGCCTCGCAATCTTTCCAAGTAACTGTAGTTGTCTGCTCACGGGTATAATAAAAATATAAAGATTTCGTAACGACAACGAAAGCAGGTCACTAAATGTTTAACCCTCTGCCTGTACACTGGGTCTTTGAAGGCACAAGCCAAATTTTGAAATTAAAATCTCTGGATTTTGGAAAGGGGGGTGGGGAAGTCGGGTCCCATCCGTAAAAAATCTAGGTAGTGGGGGTAAGTCGTACCCACAGGGGCGCCGCGATCGATCATTTTGTGTCTGAACGGCAGAAAGTGAAAGTCTCGAGCGTGCCGTAGAAGACCCAGTGCACAAACAGCGACGGTAATTCGTGTAAGTAAAATTAAATTTATGCTCTTTTTCGACTTTTATAATAATTTTAATCTTCCTGAAATTATTTCTATCGCATGTATATGTATTAGACTAATTCAAAAGCGACAATTTTTTTTCTCGAACTTCCCTATTCAAATTTAAACAATTAACAAACTGCGCAAAACCAAAATGGAGAAACGCAACAGGTGCTCAATATGTCCTTACACAGACGATAAGAAAACAATGTTTTGCTGTCCGCTGTGTGGTGTGCCCGTGTGTGAAGAACATCGCACACTGGATACGCACGAGTTTGCGAATCCAGTGCGCTAACGAAAAATTCCCGCAATAATACTGCATCTTTTTTCATTGTATTCACTTAATTACTTGTATTTACTTCATTACTACGATTATGTAATAAAAAAACATTTAGATTTGTAATTAAAAAAAAACTAAAAATAAACCGAAAAATATTATTTTCTCTAATTTTTTTATATTAATAAAGCGACCTTCTGGGTCGTCAAAATAAATATACTTTTTGAAAGTAGCACACTCACTGTATTTTTTTTCCTAATAGTACATGTATTCAGCTATACAACCCCGAGAGAATTTTATTTTTACATGAAAATTTGTCTTAGTTATGATTTTTTAAAAATGAAAATCGATTTTTCCTACATTTTCGCTTACATTTATTGTTGTAAAAATTTGTATTTACAATAAATGGGTAAATCTATGATTGGATCGTGGAAAGAAATGTTGTAAAAGTAATTCAGAATTTCTTCAGATTTTTTTGACATTTTTTTTTTCTTAGAACAAACATTAGCAGGACTTTTACGACCCAGTGTACAAACGGTGTCCCAAAATTTAAGTGTACAACCGGAGGGTTAAAGAAAATATTAATGATAAAACTTAGAAAAATGTGACTAGCAGAAGAATTTTCGTAGCCGCGATTTAAAGAAAATGTCTCAAACTACTAAATTTGCGAAATGTTTTATTCCAGTGTATCGTTGGGTATAATGGTTGATTGTGAATTATTTTTATTAAGGGGATATATACAGTTAAAATTTTCGAAAAGACGATTTAAAAAAAATGTTCTTCACGTACATATATTTAAGTACACACACAGAAAATGTCTTGTCAATCTGGCGAATATTCTCGAAATTACACGCTCATTTGTAATTACGTGTTACAGCGTTCGAAAGTGCTTTTAAAACTTTAACGGCGGGGTAAAGTTAATTCGGCGAAAAAAAGGCATGTTTTTAAGATTTTTTTGGCGTAACGAATAGTGTTCGTTTATTGAAAAATTTACATATAATAAAGTAATATTTGAACAACATTCTCCTAAATTTGCATTGAAAAATATTCAAAATTGAGCGAGTGAAAATTAAACCCCGGAGGCGCCTCGAAAAAAAGTTGGTTTGCGGTGTGCACCATAACTCGCAACAGAATCATTTGAAACAAAAAAATCAAAATGCATTTGTTAAAGGAGATGTTTCTCGAGGTAATGACGGGAGGATTTTTTTTTTCGATTTTTCGATTTTTCGTAGCACTTGGGAGCCAAAAACCCGATTTTCGCTAAAAAATCGGCTAATTTGTTGTTGAAAAATTAGTAATTATTAAAAAAAAAAAAAAAGCTCTCGACAATACCTGGTGAATTATGTGAAGAAGTACTGTGCCAAATTTCAAAGCGATTGGTCCAGTAGATTCTGAGTTATCGTGCACACGGACTTCAAATATGACAAGTCTCAGAAAAACGGTTTGAAAAACGCAGAAGAGAAGAGAACGGCATGGAGCAATAGACGCTCAAATACTCATAACTTCGTCAATTTTACTCCGATCGATTTGAAATTTTAACACAATATTCTTGATATATTATGCATTCATTTAAAAAAATTTTAAAAATGAAAAAAAATTTTTAATACTTTACCCCGCCCTTAAACGCGTTTCATTCGAAACTGTGTTTTTAAAGTCGATGAGCAAGATTTCTCATAAACGGTTGAACCGATCAGACTCAAATTTTAACACAATCTTTTCAAGTATATTTTTTAGTAATTAATCGAAGGTTTTTTCTCACCGATAAATATTTTCCATTTTACAAACAATTTAAGGCCCACATTTTTGACAAAAGTCGATTTTTTTTAGAAGCTGCCATTTTGTCAAAAATTATTATTTTGCTTATTCCTTCGATGAATTACAAGATAATCCATTATATTAACAAAATGATTTTGGTTTTTTCATTTTATATGATCCAGTTCAGAGATATCGTGCTCACCGTAAGACGCCTTTTTATAGACGTGGCCCCAGAGATCAATTATAGCAGCTTTCAAAATTATTATTTTTACAAATAAAAAATGTCAAATTACAGTTAAAATTTACCATAATATGTTTACAAATTTTTACGTTAATAAATTTAAAGGTCTTCTCAAGAATAAATCTTCAAAAATCGATCTTTTTGGGCGTCCTGATAGTATATAACCCCTTAAGCACTGCTGTAATTGGCGAATGATTCAGAGGAGCCCTGCCTATGCTCCCACAAAATACGGCCCTCTGCGAACGGAATACCTTAAGGTTAATTTCCTGCAGTGTGCACTTCTGTAGACTCCAGAACGCCGGATTTTCCGATTGTATGCTATCTGTTTTTACGCTCAATAGAATTGTAGCGATTCCTCCAGGTAGGCCTCCTACCCAATTAGAGAAGTTGTTAGTAAAATACATTGCAAAGTGACCGCAATATGCCCACACAATATTTATGCGTCAAAGGCATTCAAAGGCGTTCAAAGGTGGAGAGTCAATATCGGTATCAACGTATTTGTCATTCCGTCAATCTATTCCAAACGCGGTGGCCCACAATGCAGCCCGAGGAAAAAATGTATTCATGCTTTCAATGATCGACGACTCGCAGACTACCCAATAACGTCACCGATATACGAGTATAGTAAAATGTCACAAAATAATAGTAAAGGAACAAAGTTAACAGTAGCAAGAAAATACCATTTTTATGATACAGGCTATCGATTTATTTATTTGCAGTGCCTCGTTTGATCCCAAAGCTTGGCTCATCGTTGTCGTTCCGCATATACGCTTCACTCGACAATCGAGAAGACGCAGCAAAGCATGCTCCGAGGATACATAATTTTCGGACATGATTGAGCTGTATATGGAAAAAAAGTCCTTCAGTAATTACCGCATTAGGCTTGGAAACATGTACCATTTTTGTGCTCGGGAAACTATGTTCCCTGTCGACGGACGTCTACTTCTCCGTTGATATTTAATGGATTGAAAACTCTATTAAATATACCGCATCGAGGACCCGGGAGAATGAGGTTGAGGGTTCATGCCCTGGGATCCCCCGTCCCAAAAGCACTTTGAAAATGCATAATGACACATCCCTTCTGCGACGAGGTCTTCGGATGACAGAGCACCTCACCGAAGGAATTTGAACAGGGTTCCAATACATTAGGGACTGGCATCGGTTTCGCTGAGCCGCGAATGTGATTAACTAATTCATTAACAACGAATGAAAAAAGTCATGTTCGTCTTCCATTTCGTATTACAACACCGAACGATTTTTTTTAATCAACAAATTGCGGTACATATCATGTATTTTTGTTTGAACTAGCTATATTTTTATTAATTTCTACTAAAATGTAATTAGACTGAAAGCACTAGTTATATTTCAAGCATACCTGTCGTTCAAGTTGAATTTTTCATTGACTTTTACTTCGCAGAAACCATCTAGTTTTACAGAATTTACTCATCGTTTTGCGTTGTAATCATAGTATGAATAACGCCATCAATTAATTTTCTTCATTAGTGTTTTTTTGATACCAGTTACTGATTCGATTTTTAAGTCACATTTCGAATCAATAATTTTTAGGTGATGAGATCCGAGATTTTGTGATCGTACACCAAAACCGAGCATATTTTTGTATAAAATGATCACGGCTATCAAAATTAAACAAAATACTATTACGGTCAAACATACATGTGTCTATAAACACAGCATCCTTAGGGTAAAATAAAAAAATTGTTAAAATTAAACACCTAATTTCCCTGCCTCAGAAATAAAAAGCCCATTTAACTAAGTTAAATGTCTATCGCAGCCAAACGTATGGTTTTATTTAGACAGTATTAATTAATTAAAATATTTGGTCGACGTAAATTTTTTAACCTTCGTTTCACTGAATATCAAAACAGGTCGACATTATGTGAAATTCGATTTCATCAAATAAACCTTTTTTTATCGGTGTATCTTCGCTCACACCTTTACCAATGTCCTCACAGTGAACAGGGATATATGAGCGAAATATTCGCCACGGAATAACGATCGAGCAGTTTTTATCGCTTCACTGTCCCCAAAAAATAACTAAACGGAAAAAGTGGGAAAAAAATGTTGGCTCCCACGCCTTGTTGTTGCAATTATTTCAGCACACCCAGCGTGTCTACCGCAGAATGTTCCTTGTATTTTTTTGCATGTGTCCAAGCGTCGCCATTTCACTGTTTGTATACAATTTATTTGTATGCATCGATACACTTAGCCATTCATTCGTGACAAAGTCTTCATTGTGATACATGGATATCCGGTATCCTGTGAATTCTCGAGAGCCAACTCGAATGCAAAAAATGTTTGCACGAAAAAAAAGATTCTGTGATGATTACGATAAATGTATGAAGCTCGAAGCATGTATTGATAGATACCAGAAAAGGGGATTTTCGAGAACTTCGACTTCGAGGATCGTCCTTTATCGAGATAGTAGGCTATTAAGGGATCCTCTCACTTTAGACGCTAAAAAGGCTATTTTCATGAATTTTTTCGATAGGTTTATATTATAGATATTGATATGAAAGTTGTTATACTTAATAAATACACTTTTGAAATACATTACATTTAAAAAAAAAAGTATTTATGTAACCCAAACTGACTTTAAACGCGTTTTTCTCGAAACAACGTTTTTCGACTGCTTGTTGATAAAATCTTTGAAACTACTGGACCGATCCTTATGAAATTTCAAACACATATTCTTCACAACTATAGCTATCACGCATATCAAGAATTTTCCAAATTTTAATATTTACTATTTTTTGTTGCCAAAAACAGTGAAAAAAACACGTTTTTTTTTGTTTTGTCGAAAAATGTCCGCCATTTTGTTATTTTTGCATATATAAACAATCGTATGATATGCGCTATAGCCATTAACATACTGAATATAAAACCGTTTGATTTTTTTGTTTTGGATGATTCATCTCCGAAATTTTATCAACAGCGCAGAACTACAATTTTTTCAGGACATTTTTTTAACTACCTTTTTCGTCTATAAATAGTGACTTAAATGAATAAATACATTTTTTTAATCTATTTTAAGAGTGTATTCATTAAGTGTAACAACTTTTACATCAATATCTATAATATAAACCTGTCAAAAAATTGATGAAAATAGCCTTTTTAGCGTGAGAGCGTGAGCCTTTTTTAAAGTGAGAAGACCCCTTAACGGGTTATGCCTAGTTGCAACAGTCGAAAGCAGGTCATTTTTGGGATTTCGTTTTAGAACACCGTGAACCAAGTTTTTTAATATAAAAAAAAAATCAAACAGGTTTTGTTAGTATATTAGTTTATCCTATAATTAATCGAAGAAATTTCCGAAATATCAAATTTAAAAAAAATGACGTGAGTTAAAAGTGAGAGCCTTGATTTCTTCGAAAAAGTGGGCATTTTTTGTTCATCCTATCGAAAGTACACATCGGATAAAAAAGATCCTTCGATCAAATACTATATTTTCACATCTAGAAGAAGCCCTAAAAATTTTAGAAACGTCGATTGAGTAGGTTTTCAAATATTTTGTTCACCGTTTTCGAAATTTGTCGACTTCTACAACTAGCCATAACCCCTTAAGCCTACTGCCCCCAAACCCAAAATCATGTAAATCCCACTGGTTTCAAAACCACCTTCAGATAAATGTACGTATATTTATATCAAGCCCGTTTCAACGGCCATCCCGATCTCGGAAATTCTCCTCGCGATTCTTTTGGAAAGTTCTGAGGACTCTCCTTGAAAGAACTAGATGCCCTAATAGCCGTCGTTACATGGATACGACGGGCTCAAAGTATCCTCTCCCCATCAGGGTGGAGAAAAAGTGCCCAAAGTTACATTATTTATTGGCCGTCGAGCAAACAAGTAAATATTGACTGACGAAGGAAATATATTGATCTGAAAATGTGTATGGGCGCAACACAACAAAGAAGCAATCGGCGTTTTTCTTGTTTTCCAATAGCACACAATTATTGAATTTCATCGACTTCAATATTTACTGTTAGAGGCTGTATCGACGAGAACGTTCTGAACCGTGATCATCTGGAAAATTTCGCATCCCCTGAACTTGGTATATACTGCACGTTGTTGCGTGTGGGTGCTTTGTGACGCGAGATTCACGTACGTACGTTTACCGATACGGAGCACAACGGACCCATCGTTCTCAGTGACATTTATATGCTAAACTGTTATCTATTGCCCTCAACTTGGAACATTGCCAGAGCACACACGAGGTAACGATTTCAATGTAACCTCGTCGTCGTACCCTCGCGAAAAGAGAGCAATTCCATGAAAACCTCTTGAGGGCTTCCCGGATTATTTATTCATAAATATAATCATTGCGGGATCACTCGCCGAATGGGCCATTTTGATGACTATCGATCTGAATCTAATTGGAAGCAGTATCTACGCGAACGAGTATCTACGGTTTTCGGTATATTGCAAGGGAATTTTGACAGTTTGGATACTTGCTAGTTGGAGCGTTTTATTAACATTTTTTGATCGTCAATTGAGTAATTTTTGCGAGATATCATTGTTAGGGTGACCTACATCAATGGTCTATTTGATTTCGGAAAAACGATCAGTAGAATTTTTCCTTTCAACTTATCTGTCAAGGAACATCACTTTGACTGTTCACAACTAAATAACGTAAAAATTAAAAAATGGACGACTTTATGGTAGTTTTAATTAAATAAAAAACACGTAGTATTTAGTTTTTGATTTTTTTCCAGGGGTCTACTTGTTAAGCAGTAAAAAGAGTGTGACAGGCATGTTACATGGTGTCGTAACATTCCTTTATGATGTATGAAATGCTCTGAAGTAGTTGTTTTTCTTATTGTAGTACAAAGCCATGCCACATTTGAGATAGATTTTGTCGTTTTTACATTCTTTTCGATTTTCGCAACATTTACGCACACTCGAATCGTGCAATGGTGCGATATGTGAACATCGAACAAATTTTGATCCAACCAACGCCATCTAGGCTGCATGGATTGCACTAAAATTCATAGAATGTTTTGTAGCTGTCATGTGACATGGATTGAAAAAGGATTAAATGTCAATATGGGATTTTGTGAGAACTTGGATGGATTGTTACAGAACTGTAACACGGTGATATAAAGGTATGAATGTCCGTCTTCGATTTTGCTGAAATTCATATATGTACTAAAGCATTGAAAACGATTAGACACGTTTTTTTATCGGCGGAAAACGGTTTTGAGGGGTGAAACCACCCCTTAAAGAAAGGCGCGTCGAGGGGTGATTTTGCAATTTCACCCACAATCAGTTCACCGATCCGAATGGAACAAAAACGAAAATTCTTCAAATGTAAAGCGATGCAACATCCACTATAGAGGTATCGGAACAATTCAATTAACGAGTGACACGCCTTTCTTTGAGGGGTGGTTTTCCCCCTTGGTACCGTTATTCCACCGATAAAAAAAATACGTTCCCAATAGTTTTTAATGCTTTATCACATATATGAGTTTTAACAAAATCGAAGGAAGACACTCAAGTGATTGATGTTTCCTGTGAGTGTTTACCAGTACCAAATAAGCGTTGCAAAAAAAAAGTAAAAAATTGACAATATATCTTACGAAAGTTTATCTCGTTATTTACAGTTGTGAACATTATAATTATTAATAAGCCAACGGACGTAAAACCTAGACTTCTCTAAACGTTTTACATGCTCCCCAACTTTTGCAAAGTAGCTACTCTGAACAGATTATCATCGTTTTTGGAATGATGACTACAACAAATCATGTGATTCTTTGAGTGATAATGGCAATAATTTAAACAATATATCCTTCATGCAGATGCAAAAGAAACAACTTATAATACAACATATAGGGCAAATTAGACTGCAACTGTAATGGGTTGGCGTTTTTAGCAAAATAACTGAAAATCAATACGATAAAGATAACTTGATTATGCTGATAAACTGATTTTAGCGAAATAACTGAAAATCAATACGATGACGGTAACCAACAATAAATATTTTCACATTTTGGTAAATTGTATTACTTGATGAATGGCATTGGCGGGTTGGATTGGTGAACGGAAATTGACATGTCGACACAGTGGACGTGTGGTCGACTATGGTCGACCACACATCCATTGTGATATTGTCATTTATCGTGTATTTGAACTCACTAGTTAATGACCTACCTACATTTATTTCACTAGATGGTTAATTTGCCTTACACTGCAAAATTATCGCCACGACCTAATTGTCAGGTTCATTTTATTCCAAATAAATACAGCTACAGGAACGGATGCGGTCGTTTATTTGGTACTTTAGTGATACGAAATTCTCTGACCTCGCAAACCGATAACGCGAGCGGTATCCTCGGGAGTTTAGGTACGGGAAATCGTCAACTTCGACCGTTCACTCGCATGAATGCACCACCAATCCTGGTGGGCACCAGTTCGTTCTATTTCATCGGATTTAATCACCGGTGTGGGGGTAAGGGCTATCCAACCCCAACCTCGACATCGAAAATCGGATGTACGTCAATTGTTTTTTGTTTTACCGGAATTCACAAACCGGTATGCCACCGTAAATGTTGCTAACTTCAGGGAGACTACCAGTCTAGAGCCTGGAAAAAGGGTGAATTCCGACAATTTTTTATGGATACCCAATCGATAGAATAAAAATTCCGTTTAGTGGCACTTAATCTACATATCTTCGAGTACCTTTAGTAATTTTTCACAAGATTTTGTAAAAAAATGGCGACGCGGAAGCTGGATAAAGCGAGTTACCATTGTCTGATTATTTCCTGCATCCGACAACATCACATCACCAATTCTTCACCGATCGACTTCAATGTTTTTTGTGAACTTTATAACAACATTTTACATCGAAGTACGTAGGAGATTTTTTATATGGTCAAAATGTTGGCCAAAAAAGAAGTAAGGTACCTGCGGGTAATAAAGCCTGTCGGCTAATAAGGCGTAAGTAAAGAAAATCGTATTTAGCCCTTAGTAGTCACACTTAGCTAGAATCACGTTATAGTCATACTGGGTCCATGGGACCCAGGCGTTTTTAAATTGTTATAAATAATGAAATAATGCATTGAGCGATATGAAAAAATAGTGAGGTATAATTTGAACCTTGTTTAATACAAGGATATTGGTCAGAAATAAAAAATTAAATTTTGAATATGCAAAAGAAATTATGCAAAAAAATCTCGTGAAAAATGACTTTTTTTTACAAAAATTGCTGTAACTCTTGTAATTATCGACAAAAAAATGGTTTTATAATCTGGAAACAATGTACTTTGGAATAGACATAGCGGTTTCTGTGGACTTTTCAAAAAGTATATTTATTTCATCCAACGCAGGTGCGACTTAGAAGGAAAGAATGAAACGCTTACGCATATCAAAAAATGTATGTTTTATTGGAAAAAAAGTTGTACGGCATCAAAATAATTTGAAATGAAGGGCCTGGCTCCCGTGGACCCAGTGTGACTATTAAGGGTTAAAATAGCGCGATACCCCACTCCCCGTCACCAGAGTCGCATCATCCATCATAAAACGCGGCCGCGCAGCACCAATAATAAAAATCGGTTCGAATAAATCGTAAGTATTTTTTGTAATATTACACTTTTCTATCTAAAATAACAGTCTTTATCCATTCATTCAAGCTTCGATTATCATAAATATTTGGATAACGTATCGTGGTCGAAATATTTTTTATTTTGTTTTTCTTACATCCGTGGTCGACGATTATTAAGGCGGAATATACATTTACAATAATCAAAAAATCGATTTCTTTTTTTTCCTTTCAACGATAGAACTATATATGTAGAATATTTTCGTAAAGTTTCAAAGCGAAATTCGAAAAGCTTCAAACGTTACAGCCCGTCAACGCTGTGCCTCACCGCTCGGATTCAGATTGGGCGTGAACTTCAAACGCGTTTTTCTCACAATTGCACTATCGAAATTGGCGTGCAGGATTACTCAAAAACTATTGAGCCGATTGAGTGGAAAATTGGTAGAAATATTGATAATATTGGTACCTTCGACTTGATGAAAATTGTTTTTGAAAAATTGAAAAAAAAAACTACTTTTTTAATCCACATTTTACAGAAATGTTGCGGGAAATGTTGATTTTTTTTGTAAATCCGTGCCATTTTCTCAATTTTGTATTTCCTTCATTTTAATTACCGTCACATAGAAACTATACATGTTCTAACTCAAAAAATGTTTGAATTTTTTTGCAAATCAAAGTCTACCGGAAGCGGCGACCTTGCTGTAACACTCTGCCACAGCTCCGCCATTTTGATGTTGAATTAATTTAAAACAATTGTTTCCTATACTTAAATATACTATTAAAGTGTACCTAAAGTTTAATAATTATAGCATAATTTTTTCTCAGTTTAAAAAATCCCTCAATAGTGGTTATTTTTTTCCTGTCTAAATGTATATCCCGCCTTAGGCATAATAAGTTTAACCATAGGCCTTATTATCCTTCTACTTCTTGTAGCAAAGTTTATTTGTTTTATAATATATTTTGAATTACGTTTAAGATGTTACGAATGTAAATAAGTGGTACGCACATTTATTACTAATTATTTGACCGTTTGAGCGTTGTGGTCAGGAAACGACCTGGTGTCAGCTGTCCGAACAGTGCAAAGAGGAACTTTGAGTTCGTACAAAGCTGCAGAGGATTATTGATCTCAAATATCAAATATATTACGCATAGTTTGATTATTTAGGCATGTTAAAGCCGAAGACTTCGTTATCCTACCATAGTAAAATAAGGCCTACTATCAAGGTTTTTAAAAATGTTGAATTTTGTTTTTGTTCATGGTACAAGTTACCATTTTTCGTTTATATTTTATAAAAACTGAACTTAAATAATGATTATAATTAAAATATGTCGATTAAATTGGATATTTTTCATTTGATTTCAAATATCCCTTAGCTACGCCTTATTACCCGCAGGTTCCTTATTCCCAGGGATTTTTCTTCACCGAAATTTTTTTTTTCTCAACTATGCACCGTTTTATCAAAAATTGATATTTTAAAATTTTCCTACATTCTTCGGAGGCAAATCTTATCTAGGACCCAAATTATTTTGTAATTTTCGTTGCAGACAAAGAAGTGAAGGACAATTCTTGTAGACCGCGGGACACAAGCAGGCAAAGCGGACTCGCTCCATCCAGCTCCAGTGCCGCCATTATGATGCAAAATCTTGTGAAATAAAAAAAAAAAAGATTCTTGAAGATGTTTAGAATGAAGACTGCAAAACGAAATTTTCATTCTGTCAGCTGAGTATCCATGAAAAATTACCGCAATTCACCTACCTACCGGGCTCCAGACTGGTAGTCTCCCAACCAAACTCACGGAATCTCCTACTTCATCAGTAGCACTGATGTGAGATGCAGGAGACTGAGGTTTACCCCAGGAAAGAAAAACGAGAACCTTACGAATTCTACGATTTCATTTTACATCGCGAGACTTCGTCGAATAAAACTTTTCGAGTGCAAGATTGAAAGTATTTCTCTCAAACACGAGAACAAGACCGCACTGATGGAACGCGAGCGCGCAGGAAGATTGATCATTGGCCAATCGAAGCGGACATCCCTTCATATCGAGAATTCCTCTGCCCGGTAACTATAACCCATTTGGCCGAGTTACCTCGTGATCTCAACGGTAGCTAGATGCAAAATCCATTTCCTTTGGTAGCAGTGAGATTCTCGAATATTGCACTCCTTGACTCGGGGAAAGGAATAGAAAGGGTCTACAAAAGCAGGCCCTTTCCATTTGAAAAAGCAACACGAAAGAACTCCGGCTTTCACCAGCACGATAAACCTTATTCTTGATTTATCATGGATAATATTTATTGGGTCTCCACCAATTCCCAGAGAAATCTCGTTGGGCGCTTCCTTCGGTCGGATTGCTCGTTAATCCGAGCGACACACCACACGACCGAGTTCAGCGCAATGGCCCTAAACTTCAAGGGGTCTTCTCAGTTTAGACGCTGAAAAAGGCTGTTTTCACGAATTTTTTTATAGGTTTATATTACAGATATTAATACGAAAGTTGTTGCACTTAATAAATACAATTTCAAAATACATTAAGATTTATTTATTTATTCAAGTCACTATTTATAGACGAAAATGGTAGTTAAAAAAACGTCCTAAAAATTGTAGATCTGCGCTGTTGATGAAATCTCGGAGATGGATAATCCGAAACAAAAAAATCAAACGGTTTTAGATTCAGTATGTCAAAATGGCGGGCATTTTTCGAAAAAACGCGTTTGTTTTCACCGTTTGTGGCAAAACAAATTAGTAAAAATAAAAAATTAAACAAATCCTTGATATGCGTTATAGTTATCGTTGTAAAGAATATGTGGTTTTAAATTTCATAAGGATCGGTTCAGTAGTTTCGAGGATTTTATCAACAAAGCAAAGACCGCGTTCAAAGTTTGTTTGGGTTACATAAATATATAGAATTTAAAAAAAATGTATTTCGAAAGTGTATATATTAAGTGTACTAACTTTTATATCAATATCTATAATATTTATGTATCAAAAAAAATCATGAAAATAGCCTTTTTAGCTTCTCAAGTGAGAAGACCCCTTAAGGGCCTATACTAGGGTGACACTTTCAAAAAATCGATATTTTTTTGTTGCCTTTTTTCTTTGCCATTGTATGGGCCAGGTATAGCGGATTTGCAGTTTTTATGGTAAATATTGTTTTATCTTGCAAAAATCCATAGTTAAATCTTTAAACGCGTTTTTCTCGTAATGAGATTTCTCAAATTTGCTGACATTTTAACTCAAAGAGCAATTATCCGATTGACTTGAAATTTAAACTGAGTACTCTTGAATATACTTACTCTACAATGACGTAGGATAATTTTGATTGGATGGAAATTGACGATTTGGCATTGATAAAAACGACCATTTTATAGGCAAGAAAACAGACTTTTTTCATAACTACGCCATTTTGTTAGATTTTGATATTTTTCGAAAATCCTACGTCATTGTACGGGAAATATCTGAAACAATTATGTAATATAGGTCAAATATAGTCCAATATATACTCAATTTTCCGAAACATTTAATTAAGTATTTTTCTTCCAAAAAAATTCCCGAAAAACGCCCAAATTTTCAGCTTTCACACTGGTATAGCCCCTTAACGAAAACTCCTGACGTACGGCAACAACAACAAAACGTCTAACGGCGGTAACTTGAGGCCATCGGCAATGGTAGCTTCGTCATTTTGGGACGGTGATTTAGAGAAATCTCGTCACATTTTATCATTACTGCACAAGAGCAATTGTTTAAGAAATTACGTACAACAGCATATATCGGAGCGATTTTTCAAAACTAGTAGCGGGGAGGTGGAAAGTGCAGTCCGGAAACAGGCGAACCATTGCCCGTTCATTCGAGCTCGGTTGAATTTTGAATCTCCGGTGCACCGTAGTGGTTTCCTTTTTCGGCAGCACTAAAGGATAAAAGCTGCGATAGCCGTAAATCACGAGGAAAGCTCGAAATTTCAATGTATAGAACAATGGATAGTATCTTAAGAACGAAATAATGGTCTTGCGGAATTCAAGGAGATTTGTGGAGGTGGATTGCGTTGCTTTTATACATTTAGGCCAATTTTTTCTTTGATTTTATTGCGATCGTTTCTTTCAATTTAAAATTCAATCGAATTTCGCCTAGTCTATCGACATTTGCCAATTTTGAAACCAATGAACCAAAACCAATGAACCGATGCTTCCATGAAAGTCCATTCCAATGACAATAACCAGAATAATGTTTAAAAATCAATATGAATAATGAGCGGACATTTGAAAAAACTTTGGCTAAATTCAATCCCAAATATCAAGAACAATACAAGGATAATTATTGGGAGTACTAATAAGTCTCCGCTTTTTTTAAATAAAAAATTGGGCATTTTTTGTGAAAGAACGGTACTTTATGTTTTTTTCGAAGTATTGTCCATCGCTAGTCACTACTTTTTCCCATCTTTCTGACAGCATATGGATACCGCGTCAGAAAAACGCTTCATCTTTTGAGGCAATCCACAAATCGACCCAATTTTTGGTATCTTCATATGATGTGAAGTGCTGCTCAGACAGGTCGTGCGTCATCGATCGAAATAAATCATAGTCAGAGGGAGCAATGTCCTGCGAATACGGCGGGTGGGGTAAAACTTCCCAATTGAGTGTTATGGGTGACCCTTTCGCTTATGACTGGCAAGCAGCATTTCACATGTGCAAAAATCGGCGTTCAACGTTTCTCGTCTTCAGTTCATATGGAACCCAATTTCATTGCTCTTAAATCATTCCCAACGATTTTAAACGATGTGAAATTGCTTGTTGAGTCACTCCTAATGTAAGTGCAAGTCCTTCTTTCATTTGGCACGAATCGCTCTCCAATAATGCCTCCAATTCCGCTTCTTCGAACACTTTCGGCCCTCCGCTACGTTCTTTGTTTTCGACGTCAAACTCACCGTTCTTAAACTTTTGAAACCACTCAGAACAACTTCTCCCACTTAAGGAAGGGTCTCGTTTCCACGATGTTTATTTCTACAATGTTGAAAGTCCGTTTTTCAACTTTATAATGACGTTATCTCTCATCTATATAAACTCGGATATCCACGATCTGTACAAGAGCCTCAAGATTGCAATATTGAACCTCTACAACGATCTAGCCTTATGATTATCCCTACAACGTGTTTAATCGGATTTGTATCAACTATACAATAACGGATTTGCAATATGCATTAATTCTATAATGTTTCAACTCTACAAGAACTTTGAGCACTCAACGTCCAACTCGGCAATATTCCTGTTAACTCTACAATACCTACAATATCAGGTGTATCAATTGAAGAAGATATATTAGCCCATTAACGTCCAAGCGACTATGCTTGAACACTTGAGAGAAAAAATATGTTTTTTGCAGTCTACAGCAGAAATAATGTCACCCTATAGGTGGAATCGCCCATTCTTCCGATTTATGCCATTACCATCGACTTGTGACCCTTCATAAGGGGGAAAAAGGCTTTTTAACTTAAAAATCGGGGTGAAATCAAAACATTTGTGGACAAATGTATAAAAAATATTTTGCATTGCTCAAAAACGTTGTATTCTTACTCATTTTGGTATAAAATTCACGAATTTGGCTCATACGGCGAAATGGCAGAAAATTCGACCCCTCTCCAGGCGTGAAATAGGGGTGAATTCCAGGAGTAATACAGCTGCTGGGTATCACCTGCGTATCAGGCTTGTGCGTTAATTTCGTTAATAATTGATTAAAGACAGAAAAAAACCGTCTTGTGTGTTTATTAAGTGTACTAACTTTTATATCAATATCTATAATATATATCTATCAAAAAAATTCATGAAAATAGCCTTTTTAGCGTCTAAAGTGTGAAGACCCCTTAAGGATCTATACCAGTGTGACACTTTAAAAAAATCGATTTTTTTTGTTGTCTTTTTCCTTTGCCATTGTATGGGCCAGGTATAGTGGATTTTCGGTTTTATGGTAAATATCATTTTATCTTGCAAAAATCGATAGTTACATTTTTGAACGCGTTTTTCTCGTAATAAGATTTTTCAAATTTGCTGACATTTTAACTCAACGAGCAATTATCCGATTGACTTGAAATTTAAACTAAGTACTCTTGAATATATTTACTCTACAATGACGTAGGATATTTTTGATTGGATGAAAATTGACGATTTGACATTGAAAAAAACGACCATTGTATAGGCAAGAAAACAGACTTTTTCATAATTACGCCATTTTGTTAGATTTTGATATTTTCCGAAAATCCTACGTCATTGTACAGGAAATACCTTCCAGTTTAACGATATTTGTGTGTTTTGTGTGTGGTGTGATGACTCAATTTTTTTTTTTTTCAATAACTTTAAATCTACCACTATTGAGCAGAGTGAGTGAAATAGGGCACTGTCAATGCCTTTACTACCTACCTATCGCCGAAAACCCATATTTATTTGGCATAATTGAGGGTAATATTCATTTGGAAACCGTTAGAAAGATTAATAATTAATTATAACATGATAAATTTTTATAATTTTCCAACGACACCATTTATTAACAAATATTATATTATTGCTTTTTTTAATGAAATTTAATAGAGAATGTAAAATATCTTCGGCAATGTATATTTACGAGTATATTATTATATACATATCTTCTTCCTTCTTCAATGGAGAATATACCTGATATGTCAGCAGTTGTAGAGCTAACAAGAATATTGCCCAGTTGAACGTTGAGTACTCAAAGTTCTTGTAGAGTTGATACATTATAGAATTAATGGAATATTGCAAATCTGTATTGTCTAGTTGATCCAAAACCGAATAAATATGTTGTAGGGATAATCATAAGGCTAGATCGTTGTACAGGTTCAATATTGCAAACTTGAGACGCTTGTACAGTTGGTGGATTTCCGAGTTTATACAGATGAGAGATAAAGTCATTGTAAAGTTGAAAAACGGACTTGCAGCGTTTGTAGAGATAAACATTGTGGAAACGAGACCTTTTCCTACAAGCAATCGATGCGTCTCAGCTGCAGATTTCTTCAAATTAAAGAAGTAAATCAAATTAAAGAAGTAAATCAAAACGGCCAAATTTTTGGCCGTCGTCTTCGTCCCTGCACCTTCTTGATCTAAAAAAAACCCTAAACCTTCGCGATAATAATGAATTTAAACCATAATTAAACCCTTTATAAAACTTCGAGATGACGAGCTGTCAAACGTGACGATGTATACATGCGGTACACGAATCGACACCTCGTGTTATTTTTATACCCGAAATTCATGCGACTATAGCGCCGCGACGGGCGCGCCGCGAGTTGTGAGTTTGTCCAGAGGGACGGGCGACTCCAGCGCCGCGGTGGGAAACCCACGCACCACAGTATACCTAGAGTTCCGCTTCGACTTTTTGAAGCCTCGGACTCTCGCCGATGCGCTCGAGGCGCCCGACTCTCCTCATGGTACGCGCTGGCCTATAAGACGGAGAGCGCGGCTCGCCTCGAGAGCAGTTCTTCCCGAGCTGCCTCCTGACCACCGAAAAGTGGTTAACCCCTACCCCTACGGTAGTATCCCTCCCTACCAGCGAAAGGTGGTATCCTCCCTACCGCCACAAGGTAGTATTCCTCTCTTAACACCGAAAGGTGGTACCTTTCTCCCCCGAACTTTGGCAGATTTCCTTCCCCCTCTCTCTCTTCCCTTTAAACGCAGCTAGCTCGTAGATATTTAATCGGTTACTTTTGCACCTACCAATACATATGTAATTTGTTTTTCTAATTTCGTTAAAATGACTTTATTTTTTGTTTTTCTCCTTGCCTTGTTAAGATAAAAATAAATATCTTTATTCGTAAAAGAGTTTTTTTTGTTTGTCCTCCATCGCCGTCTCATTGTTGGAATACGCCCTAACCCTCCCTGCGGTTCGCGTCGTATTCGTTCGGTTCTTCGGTTCTCAACTCGACATTTTCGCACGAAAAAAATGGGTGATGCTGATACAAAATCGCTAATATTCCAAGGTTATGGTCTTCCCAGATGTCCAACCTTACGATATGACGTTTTACATCTGACAACTCCAACCATGACCTCCCGGTGGGGCCATCTTTCGTCAAACGGCGGAGACTTATTTGTACTCCCAACAAATATCCTTGGAAAATCCGTACATGCAACTGTACTGTCTTTCAATTAAACTTTTTCTAATATATTTTTTCGTTGAAGTGTTTACTTCATATTTTCAATGTAATGTCTCAAAGAAACCATCTGTGAGAAAAAAGCTTCCTTTGTGGAAAGCAAAAGGGGAACGTTTACGTACCGAACAATTTTTATGAATTGTCGCAGTAGGTTGGAGATTTTTTAGTTTCAGTCCGAAGGGAACTAGCAAACGATTTACACGGAACATCCCTCCGGTGTCGTCCTTCGATGTTATTGAAACTTATATATGTTATGAAACATTGAAAACTAAGCGGCACTTTTTAGTTTTTATCGGCGGAAAAACGGTTTTAAAGGGTGAAACCAGCCCTCGAATAGGGGTGATTCACCCCTTAATTTTTTTTGCGATAACTCTCTACTGGATTTTTCATTGATTCGGATTATAAGAATCTTCGTTTTTGTTTTACTGCGATCGATTGACTGCTTTCGGGTGAACCTGTAATATTGCCCCTTAACATGCCCTTCTTCAAGGGCTGGTTTCGCCCCTCAAAACCGTTATTCCACCGATAAAAAAACTTGTCGCTTAGTTTTCAATGCTTCATATCAAACATAAGTTTGAACAAAATCGAAGTACGATACCTGAGGAACGTTCCTTCGATAGGAACGTTCCTTCGATAGGTACCTAACGGTACCTGCCTTCGATGGTTCTGAAAAGGGTCGAAGCAAAATATACACGCAATTACAGATTGCTCCGAAGATAAATTACTTCGCTACAAATTTGTCACAGGAAAGGGGGCTGATTAAATTGATGAAGACATTGATGTACTCACCTTGACATTTCCGTATTTCCACGTGAACAAGACTACTGCGGGCAAACATGCTATGATGCAGCATTCGAGTATGAGGATCGCAGTTCTCATGAGCCAATTGAGCGAGACGACACATGGGGAGCCGTCTTCGCAGTATTCGCATCCCTCGGCGCAAGGAAGGCACTCGAATACTCCATCATGGTTATATTGGCTTTCCTCTCCCTGTCGAAAATACGGTTCCAGAAAATAAGTTACAAAGCTACTCAGAAATATCGAGAGAAATAGAGAGAGAGTGTGAGCAAATTGCGATATACTTTGCACTCGTGAAATACGAAGAAGTATGTTTTGAAGAGCGAAAGAACTCTGCGATGTCTGCTGGTTCATCGATAAATACCTGCACGTACATACGGATACACACATTTTCCTATTTTTTTTCTTCTGAGAAGCGGGATTTCTTTTATCAGTGGAGCTCGAATTGTTTCCCTAAAGGACGAAATGTCGGGAGGAATTTCTCCGTCTTCTCTCGGACTGCTTTGTTGATTTTTGAGGTTTCACAGTCGAACAAAACGCTTGGAATTTCGTCTTTCCACTCCGTCTGTCACACCATCACAGTTTGTACAAGCTTAAGGGGGATGCATAACCTTGAAGTTAATAAAACAGATCGATTTTCAATATTTTTCTTCGTCTAAGGTGTTGGGATGATAAGGTCGATCTTTCGCATACAAATAGTACATAGTCTTGGCATATCACCGTTTTTTTATTGCAAAATATGTATAAACAACGTAATGATTGTCATTTAATCTCAGGACTGTATACTACGCACAGCTCGGTACGTACATGATTCCGGTAACTAGATTCATCTGAAGTAAAAAAGGGAAAAATATACTTTTAGTACAATGGTGAAGCGCCAAACCCAACGGATACTTTTTAGAAATTTTACAATTTGCATAAATTGCACTGTTTTGAAAAAAATGTCGATTTTCGACAAAAAATAACGACTGTGAACGTTTGTTATTAACAAACGGAGGTACATGTGAAAAAATCATCCGGTTTGTCGACTGAATATGTTATGAAATATGTTCAGTTCAAATTTGAAGTAAACCGGACAATTAGATTTTGAGATATGACGTACGCCAAATGGCAAAGTATACTTTCGAAATAAATGCAAGAGAAGAAAACGTACTAAATCCACTTTTTCCGTATACAATTTTCGTACAAATATTTTGGTCTGCTCAATATCTTCGGTGGTTCTTTATGATTTCGGGTACGGGCAATACGAATAGGATGTTAATTTTGTTCTAAAATCGTTTTTTTTCGTTATAAACAATTAAATTGTTATAATGACGATTGTGACGAAAAAGTGCATTTTGTAGAAAAAAAGGTTGAAATAAAAGATGTTTCTTTTTTAATCGATAATTGAGAATGTCTCTTTCATTTTTTTTTTTTGCTACCTTCATTAGCAATGGAGATATGAACGAGGAACATTTTTATGATCGAGACTGAACGATGAGTAAAAGGGACGAAACAAGAAGTGACGGGAGATGCGATTAATTTTCGTCGCTTATATGTCCATTACTAATGGAGCTAGTAAAAAATTAAACATCTTTTAATTAAAATTTCTATCTATGGAATGGACTCTTTCGTCCCAATTGTCATTTGAAAAATTTAATTGCAAGGAAGTGCCTCGATGTATGGACTACTTGCTTGAGATAAAATCACTATTATTTTCCGTACCTCCAATCTTTGATTCCTGCACCGTATAACAATAAAACAGCCTGACTGGACAAAGTCATATCAATGTCCTTAGCAACCATACAATACACCGCGCAACGCTAGAGCCCACTAAAATCATCATAACTCGGTGAATTTTTGGTATTTCCACAAAATCTTTGAACCACATCAAAGTTAAGACTTCACGCAATAAGAAAACAAAATAAACCAAAGATCGATTTTTTTTAATTCCAAGGTTATGCATATCCCTTAAACCCACAAGCATGACATTCAGTGTCTTAATTAATGTGTGGAACAATCTTGAAAAAAAACTTTTCTTAAGGGTTGTTCCTCTATAGGTAAAATGGTGGCGAATTTCTTTCGCGCGCCCCTGCGATTGGCGGCTCATTGAACAGGTCTATCAAAATCAAATTAACGTTCAATTTACCACTTACCATTTTTGAGCTGTATTTGCGAAATATCAGGGTTTCTTTGCGTTTGTTCAATGTGCCCCCGCCTTCTAATTTTTAAACTACCAATTTATGATCAACATGAGCACCTAGAGGCTGAAAAATGCTCGTTTTTCTATAAAGCTCATAAAGCTTCCGAATGGGTCCAGTTGGTGCCGATCGCTCGAACTGGACGAAGCGGAATAACAAACGTCCTTCACGGTTCAGCGCGAATATCATAATTCGGACTCTAAAAATCGGAGCATTCAGGAAATATCCGACCCCAGAGAAGAATCATGTTCTCAATAATTGTCAAATGGTTCAGAAATATTCACCGCTAATCTAAACTATGGAGTGAACATCATTAAACTCAGTGCTTCACGCCCAGAAGTCGAATTGCATCGGATCGCTCGTAGCTTTCGGAACTGACGCTGGATATGTAATTACAATCAGATCCGGACTACTTTCTTCTCCGGACAAAAGTTATCTGCCCTATCTTTTTCACGGTCCAATAAATGTCCCCGTTGAGTACGCTGGAGCGATTGGATCAATATTGACTTACGATGTCCCCTACTACTCTGAGAGGTAGTAGGGCAAAATTTTGCTCAACCCTTTCGCTCCGGGAAATGCATATTTGCGTTTGGTTTAAAACAACGCAACCTTCGGGCCAACTGGTGAAAAAACATCTAATGTTATTCATTTAAAAAGCGTCCATTAGGCCAGAGACGATAGTTTTGTGGTCGAAAATTCTTTGTAAAATTCTTGAGAAATACTTTTGACGTGTGTTTGACGTGTGTTCAAAGTATGTAGAAGAAACTCAACGTAAATACTAGACACGCGTAGCCATGTTGATTCTACGCACTTATGCATTTGGTGACACGTAATGCGTTCAAATTATACACGTGAGTGTGCAATTTTTACGCATTAATTTATTACACACCTTCGGAGCTGTCCCCATCAATGACACGCTTATTCGAACACACATAAAGCGTGTAGAGTCAACAAACACGACGCATATTTACACACATTGTACTAAACAACACACGTTGATAGCAACACACGTGCAAAAGTAACACGGTAAAAAGCAACACAGTTTAAGTGTGTTAATTGCGAGTGATTGATCATATGTTTTTTAAATCACCTTGGTTACGGCATCACGTGAAACTCATTAGTTGATTTGACATCGATTGATTAACCGGTTAATCGAAGACCACATTTGGCGTTAAATTTTTGTTTCATTTGTAGATCATTTTTGAGGTTGTCACGTGGAAGAATCTGAAATTGGAATCGATTTTCCAAAACCTCGATAGCTGCATTGAATCCTTGGTGACGTATTTTTGTTTCGAGGCCATCACCGACAAGCAAAAAGCGGCCGTCATCGTGAAGCTGTATGAGAACCTAGCCAATGCGAAGACAAGAAAAACAGTGCTACCTCTCATACATACTACAGAGTAATATATAAGTACTGGTGAGTTCAGTTCAATAAGTGCATATATTTTGACAATAAAAAGCTTTTATTATTCAATGTATTATCCCAACGCATCCCATGTATATATAGTACCGCAAAAATAAGTGTGTTGTTTTTACACACTTTGAGTGTGTGAATGGCTGTTCACACTTTTCACACATTTTAACGTGTGTAAGAAAATAACTCACGTAAATGTGTTGTTTAAACGCATCTACCCGTATTATTTTAACACACGTCAAAACCTGTAAAAAGTGTCTAGAGCCATTTCCATACCTAAACGATGTAACACATTTGTTTGCAGTGTAAATAATGCAGCGTCGGGCTTTGGGTAGATCATTTCTTCTGGAAATATCACACCTCGCAACACTGCTTATAACGTTTTGTTTATTCAAAAGACATTATTTTATGTTAAAAAATAAATTCAACAAAAGTGACAATTTTTTTAAGCTCGAGCGAAAGTGCAAAACCACGAGTATTGAACATCAGTGGTTGCACATGTTTTATCACTTCTAGATGGGGTACGTTGCAGGAATATAACGTGTGGAAAGTCACCCGTACTAGATGCGAGTTGTTGCACGATTTATCAGTCCAGATCAGTAGACAAAACAGACGGGAGTGTGTAAAAAAAGATAAGAATCAGAATACTAGTGTAGAACCGTCCATTTGCAAGAAGGGAGATTTGCATGAGATACGATTATTCATGGGTGAACACCAAGCCGCGATAAAACATTGTCGACGGAGAGAAATTGCTACGGCTCGCCAAACAGAGTGCAAATTTAGCGCGGATAAAGTAGTTAAGACTTCCGTGGTAGCGAGTATTAAAGTTAAAGAATCTGATGCCGAAAACTCTTGCCGTACTTCAATAGTCTTTGCGAAAAATGCAATACCGGAAGGCAAAACGGACAAGCAGTGCACCTCAGGGACAACCGAGTCAAATCTTTCCGACGGGCAACGACCGATAGCCGTAACTATACCTGTGCAAGTGGAGATCCTGCACATAACTCCAGAGCCTTCACTGGTTATAAGAACTGTCACCTATCATCAAGAATCCGAGTTCACTTTGCCAACATCTGTCGCATCGGCCCATCAACAAGGAATCGATATTTTTACGCTAGAGTGACTAAATCAAAAGCGATAGCTGCCAGAAATACCTTCATGGTGCCTTGATAGCCAGCGCTTTCACGCCTCTCCTTATACTTGAAGAAAACAATTTTAATCGCGTCAATTCATACCAGGACATCAATTTCGATGACAAACATCACTTTCAGTAAATGGCCCCATTCGAACTTCAGCATGTAGATTGGCGAATCACCGAGTTCATCCAAGTGCAAAAGTTAATGACTAATTTCCCTGCGCTTGATAACGAAAATACACAGTGCTCTTGTTGTGCATCAAAATGTGAATCCGCTGGACACACGTGGCGAGTTGGAAGACTACATAAACGATCGATCGACTCAGGCTCAAGTGTTAGTCCGCGAACTACGAAGCGTGATTTGTTCCCCTTGGAATAATCCGTGTACGAAGCAAATCTCTATTCAGCACAATGTATCAAATAGACCCTAACTATTTATATTCTTGACACATCTGGTTGAAAATCAAATAGTGATTACCGCTTCTCATTTACAACTCCACAAATATTACACGGAGAATTTGTCGAGAGTACATGACCTGCACGCGCAAGTTAATCAAACAATCAGAACACCCGAATGAAGCTACTGGAAAGCTGATTTACAATGGGCTAATATTGAGATACGTGTATCGAGCCGAACGGATCGTTGAACAATACATCAAAACATGTGAGGATATACCAGTGATATTTGCAGCACGGAATGGGCAATACGACCCTGCTTTGGAAACCGCTGCTTACATTAACGAATTATCGTTCATTTTCGACGAAATCTATTGCAGAGTGCCCACGTTTGAATTTCCAATAGGACCTTGCCCGAATTGTGCAAATAGACTTCGCTTTACACAATCCGGAATATCAGTTATACCGAATACATCCCTGGCCCGTGTCGCAAACAGGGAACCGGATCAGCCTTTATACCACCTACAGCTCCATATGCAGTTATATCAGCAGATTCAAGAAAGTACCCGCAGATGGCATGTAAACACTCAGACCATCACTACTCATGTACCATAAAGACCCCTTTGGACGAGGTTTCGACTTCCAATGTAGGCGAGATAGCGACGCTCGTGCGACCGTCAATGGCAGCTTATCAAAGTTGTGATATACGAGTTTGATCGCACCACTAGCCTTCCTGAATGCCTCCACCTACGCAGGGAGGCGGGCTACTCCTTGCCCACTGAGGAGTTCATGTGCTCTGGCCCGGCATCATCGATATTACGGCAACACTAAATGGCTGGTATATTCCGTTTGAGTATGAACTGCGTTAGGGTGTTCGTACCAGCGCACTCACCGAAAGACAGGAAGATTGGCTATTTGAAATAGATAACAAATTTCGAGAAATCGGACCTCGTCGAAGAGATGAACAACATCTCATCGATACTGTATTTATTCAAGTTTTACTTGCACAGCCTTTTCGGCTTTTTTACAAGGCTCCACTTATATGTCCACCGCTCTACACTTGTTCTTTCTCTCCATCATCCCCCCTCCCCATTGCGGCCGCAGCCGACTTCCCCCTCTGTATTATATTCATCACGACATTTCTGTCATGGGTATAGGGAAACTGCGGAAAACCTATACCAATACAGCCGGTCACGAGTTCGCTTCCCAGCCTCGGAGCTAGTCGCGTTTCGTCGAGAAATAGCTCACAGGCTACAGCCATACCCATCCGACACATACACGTACCGGTCCGTGTGCGCGACATCTGTGTACAACTGGAGCTACGTCACGCCTGTGTTTTTATTTCTCGACGAAACTACGAGACGGTGATTCGAACCCGCGACCTCCCGATGTGTTGATTTCAGAGGCAGGTACGCTAACCACTAGACCAACACATCGGTCTCATCGATACTGTATTTTCCGTGCAAGGGCCGCTTATATTCCTGGTTCTTGCGTACTGCTGCCGTAGTAATGAGAGTGGAAAAACTTCGCGGTTGCTGAAAACAGGTCAACGTAACTCGGTTATGGAAAACGAAAAAGAAGACAAGGCGGCAGAAAGGCAGCCATAATCTTTGCCTCTCTCGGAAGCACGTGAACACGACATCATAGCTTTGCTACGAGATCAGTTTCGATACTCTGTACTATCAGGTTGATTGTATGGAAGCCTTTACACTTTTAACTTCGTTTTAACGATTTGACAAAATGAGGAAAAATCATCACAAAACAAGTAACAATCACGCCTGTATGTGTAATTACGTGTTCATGAACAGTGAAGTGAATGTGGACTAAAATTGATTGTTCTTAAAATGAACTCGGTGAGGCAGGGCACCTCTATCCTTTATTTCTCTATTCGCAGACATCTCTGTTCTTAAATATCTCTATTCTGCAGCAGGTTTAATCAAAAACATCTCTATTCCAAAATATTTCATGTCTAAAATATTTCTTTGCCGAAACATCTCTATTCGTGAACATCATAATTCCACAATAATTCACGTCTGAAATATTACTCTTAAATATTTCCATTCCACAATATTTCGTGTTTGAAACATCTTTATTCTTAAATATCTCCATTCTTCAAAATCTCATGTGACATCCAATATGTCTGTACTCCGACAATTTAATCTCACAATATCTCTCTTCCAAAACATTTCTATTCCATTCGTAACATTGCATTTACTATATTAGCCCTGAATAAAACAAGTGCAGCGCAGTGACTCTTGGAATAGAGATGTTTCGGAAAACAAATATTGTAAGATGAAATCGTCGGAATACAGACGTTTTAGATGTCACATGAGATTTTGAAGAATAGAGATATTTAAGAATAGAGATGTTTCGGATATGAAATATTGTGGAATAGGGATATGTAAGAGCAGTAATATTTCAGAAGTGAATTATTGTGGAATTGTGATCTTTACGAATAGAGATGTTTCGGCAGAGAAATGTTTTAGACATAAGATATTTTGGAATAGAGATGTTTCTGTTTAAAACTGCTGCAGAATAGAGATATTTAAGAAGAGAGATGTCTGAGAATAGAGAAATATAGAATAGAGTCGTTGTCCTGCCCTCTGTGATCCCCAAGTAGTCACCCCTTTGAACCGGCCAGGACACAAAGGTCGATAGAGTTGACCACCTCGAGTTATAAGTCGTTATATTTCACCTTTTATATTTGGGTGTTGAATAAGTTCTCGCTGTTTTTCGTGAAAATTGAAGCTTTATTTTACAAAATGATTCCTAATGCGTCCAAGCATTTCGAAACTTGTGTGATCAACTCCTAATGATTCTGTAAGTTTAGCTAGCGTGTGACATGAGTCTTCATGAACCCGTGAAAAATTTGCCGACGCTTGAGATGCGGCCGACGCTTGGCCCTATATACGGGCCAATGATTTGGCCATGATTCTGCCAGTGCTCATTTGAAGCATGGCAAACCAACGAACACCCAACCTTGGGCCAAATATCGATTACCAACTGTCAGCCAACTATCGGGTCCCAGTGTTGGCCCCGAACATGGGCCAATCGGTTGATCATGGGTGTGCCAGTCTCGAATTGAAGCTCGGCACACCAACGAAGAGCCAACGCTGGGCCAGTACTAATTAATGACCGTCGGCCAATTGTCAGGGCGAGCGTAGGTCCTGAGCCTGAGCCAATCGGTTGACCGTGGTTTTGCCAATGCTTATTTTTAGCATGGCAAACTGACGAATTGCCAATCCTGGCCCAACACTGGCTTTGAACGGTATAGTCCATACATATATGCAAGAATGCTTTTTTACGTATATTATTATTATATATTTTTTTATTATCGCTGCACGCAATTTTCTACGTTCTGTGATAATAAAAACTCATAATTACTGTTATCTGAAATTCACTTTATTAAAAATAAAATTGATTTATACTAAAGTTTTGTGGTGTATTAGAAAAATGCGGAGTTATTATGATAGTATTAAGAAACGTCGAGTGTTAAAACGACGACAAAAATGAAAAGACTCTGTACAGCAGGTTAGGATCAGAGGCAACGAAACAAAAAGACAAGTAGATAGTGAAACAAATTTGGAAACATTCCACGAACAAGTGATTGTGCATAACGATGTTAGTGAATCTAATAATTCTTTCGGTGAGCAATCATCGAGCACAGAAACTTGTGAATCTGATCGATTCTTGGCTAAGCATTGGGTTGTTTTGACGGCCCTACACTGGGCCAACACTAGCCCGAATATTGCGACAACAATATGAAGCCGACCTTTGCTCTACTATGGGCCGGTGATCACGCCAACCGTCAGCCAATGATCGTGATCTCTTTAGCCCAATGTTGGGCCAATACCCGGCCAACTGTTAGGATTTCCGGTGAGCCTACTATCGGCCAACCGTACATCCCAGCGTTGGGCCGAAGAGATCACTCCTACCTTGGCGCAACACTAAACCGATAGTGCTGCCGTTCATCGGCCAATGGTAGAATGTGGTTGGCGTGACGCTGGCTCGAGGTTGGGTCGGTTGCGTCGTTTTTCACGGGCCCAATGTTGGGCCAATACCCGGCCATCTGTTAGGATTTTCGGTAAGTCTACTATTGGCCAACCGTACATGCCAGCGTTGGGCCGAAGAGATCACTCCTACCTTGGCGCAACACTAAACCGGTAGTGCTGCCGTTCATCGGCCAATGGTAGAATGTGATTGGCGTGACGCTGGCTCGAGGTTGGGTCGGTTGCGTCGTTTGCCACGGGTTGTGTATATGATTTTTTCGTAGCTTTATCCCATAATTAATATTGGATACTTGAATAATAAAATTTAAATGCAGTGAAATCACTGCACGTATGTATTTTTTTGTTTCTTTATATATGCATCCCTCAGAGGCACGGTGTCCTTCCCCTTTTGCCATCCCCTCCTTTATTCCTTCCATCATTCACAATCCTTCCACAGTTCCCTCTACATTCCTTCCATAGCCCCCCCCAGAGTGTTGACCGCATCCACTCTTTCCTAATGCACTAACTGTATCGCATTTGCACGAGGGCCCAGGGAAACTGCGGAAAACCTGGGCCGATACAGCGGCTATATTCGGCTGAGTTTCAGTTGTATTATTACCATCAGAAACTCAGAAAAACTGCCTCCCACTCAGAGGTTGACGCGCAAACCAGTGCACGGGCAAGCGGTCACCGCTCCAAGTATTGGCAGCCTCCAATGCTGCTTAACTTCAGTGACTGCCGAGCCCGTACACCGACCGCGCGCCCATCTCTATCCACTGCACGCATGTATTTGAAATTCATGTGATTTTGAGATATCGTCCGGGTCAATAATTATGAAAATCATGAAATGTTTCTTCAATATTCAACTTAACTGCGATTTGTTTTTGACAAACAATTGTTATTCTCAGTGGCTTTGGTCTTGGAAATTCCATGTTGCATCTATTAAATTCTATATGCACGTTAGAATTTCATGTTCCTGTTTTAAATTTACGGTACAAGTGTCTTAAATTAAATTTCATTTACTGAGTTCGTAAAATTCAACTCTTTTGTGCCTTAAATGTAGTGTAAATTTAATATAATTTTCACACTGATTCATGTGATTTTCATCAGCGTTTATGATTTTTTTTTTCAATTCCAGTTTCGCTCTTTTAAATAAATCTGTTGTGATCATGCATTGTACGTATCGTAAAATTCAGTTTCACATATATTATATTTTTCAGGCAGCTGTAAATAAATTTAAAACTTGTTTTGTATTTTCAATGCTCTGTTTTTTATAGTTGATTTATCATACATCTGTAGTAATTTTCAAAGGGAGACACGGGTTAATGCAATACATTTTCCACAAATTTACAAACTTGTTTTTGAAATTCCATGTTGCGTCTATTAAATTACCCGGGTAGTACTTCATCCACCTGCCCTTAACAACCCTTCGGTAGGTCTTTATTTAAAAAAATCCGGGATTCTCTATAAACATCTTTTTATATATCTGCATAATTACAATTCGCAAAGTATAAAATTGAATTGGTGTAAAAAATTATTGAAAACTTTCAGTTTTAGGAAAGTAAGCATTTTATTTCAAATTCGTCCGGGTCCAAATGACCCGGTGTGTCAAGGAAGGGTTAATACGTACTACTTTTTCGCATCTCCACAGTAATTTAGTTAATAATGCCGTTAATGACCGGCGTAAATGCATGAACGCCGTCATTTTTGTTGTAAAATTTCTCTCTCCAGCTCGGTTTTTTAATAGTTTACAGCCGAAGGTAAATAAATGAATCTCAATAAATCGATGTAGTCGTGAATTATCGTGAAACGCAATTGGGCCGAGTATGAAGTGTTGTCGAGCAGGAAATAGCCAAGAAGAACAAAGTGTCCTCTCCGAGAGCATTGACATTTCCACCCACTGTTGAAAGGCAACACTTGTAAGCGAAGGGGAGTGAGCCAAGAAACGGAAACACACAAACCCAAGGAGTAATGGAGAAAAGAGATAGCGAGAAGTCTACGACATCGTCCAAGAGGAGCCGGTGCGTCCGGTGGTTCGGTTTATGCAAATGGCGGCCATGTAGTGCAGCGAAGGCTTTCGAACTCAACCTTACCATTGTCCTGTAAATTCAGATACAATAAGGAAGCTCGTAGCAGCGATAACGAGTGAAACAGGAAGTTTACAAGAATTCCACCTTCATCGGAGCATGCACTTGCACAAATTACAGATTCTTGAGACGATCGGCCTTGTTTAGACATGTCGCGTTAAATGTGTGCTTAAGGCGGGAGCCTGAATTAGAAGGTCCAAAAAATCGTTTTTTTTTTAAATTGCTTATATCAATAGATAAATTATCCAAAAATATATTTACAAAGTTACAGTAGAGGCCAATTGTAAATATTTTCGAAGATACAAGGCCAAAAGCAGAGAAGCGATTGATATTTGATATTGATATTTCCTCCGATTAAAAACTTTGAAGCACGTTTTTTCCAGTTTTCATTTTCACGATTTTTCCAAGGTGGCGGGCGTGATGGCAAAAAACTCAACGGCCAATCGAATCAAACCAAAGTTTATTTTCTTCAGTATGAACATCTCTTCCAAGTGAATTTAAAAAGTCTTTTTAAATAATTTTTATAGCACGTTAAAGTGGTTTGGTTTAACACATGTTTTTTTTCAAACCTGAAAAAAGTTATAATTTCACGATTTTTTCAGCTTTTTCTTAATTCACCCAGAAGACAAATATATGACAATTGAAAATTGTATTGATTTATTTGGTTCAGTCAAGAATTACGAGCTGCATTTTTCCCGCCGCTTGGGGGCTGCAGTGGCAAGACGCACATGGAATAGGCCGATAAATCTACAGTCATTTATTGTTTCGTGTTGAAGATTTTTTTATACATTCGAAATATACATGAAAAGATACCTCAATGTTCAGGGCTCACTTGTTTTTTCCCGTCGAAAAAAAATTCCGAAAAAACGCTTGTTTGGCTCCTAATTCAGGCGCCTCTAATTCAGGCTCCTGTCTTAAGGAACAATATAACGTCTCAGGTAACTACAGTGCAAAAACTAGGCGTGTTTGACGTGTGTTCAAAGTATGTAGAAGTAACACAACATTAAGGCGACACCCGTTGCCATGTTGATTCTACGCACTTATGCATTTGGCAACACGCAATGAATTAAAATTACACGGGTGAGTGTGCAATTTTTACGCATTCAGTTATTACATACCTCCGTAGCTATCCCCACCAATGACACGCTTATTCGAACACACATAAAGCGTGTAGAATCAACATACACGACGCATATTTACAAACATTGGGCTAAACAACACACGTTGATAGCAACACACGAGCAAAAATAACACGGAAAAAGCAACACAGTTTAAGTGCGTTAATTGCGAGTTATTGATCATATTTTTTTGAAAATCACCTTGGTTACGGTATCACGTGAAACTCATTAGTTGATTTGACATCGATTTATTAACCGGCTAATTGAATACCACATTTGGCCTTACCTTTTTGTTTCATTTATATATCATTTTTGAGTTCGTCACGTGGAAGAACCTGAAATTGGAATCTATTTTCCAAAACCTCGATAGCTGCATTGAACCTTTAGCGACGTATTTTTGTTTCGAGGTAATCACCGACAAGCAAAAAGCGGCCGTCATCGTGAAGCTGTATGACAACCTAGCCTATGCGAAGACAAGAAAAACAGTGACACCTCTCATACATACTACAGAGTAATATATAAGTACTGTTGAGTTCAGTTCAGTGAGTGCATATATTTTGACGATAAAAAGCTTTTGTTATTCAATTTATTATTTCGACGCATCCCATGTATATACAGTAGGGTGGCCGTTATTTTGGCTTCGGTAAAAAATGTTAACGTCTAGCAAAAAAAAACTAATCAAGATATGAAAACAAAAATCTGTGTGAAATTTGGACGCGCTGGGATAAGGAGAACACGTCCCGCCGAGCAGTTTAATTTTCAAAAATACATGCATTTTTTTATGGCCACACTGAAATATTTATTGGTCTCATAATATTAATTGAAAAATCACGTACCGCAAATTCGTACCATAACATGAATTATTACATAAGTAATAGCAGTCCATCTATGAAATGATTGAAGTAGAGTATATTTGTTTACGTTCGGATTTTTTTTATATTCGGCGACAACCTGAAGAACAAATTGTATTTGATCTTCATCATAAGTCAATCGATTTTTATAATGGGTCATAAGTTTGATCCCTCGCTCCGCTATATCATTACAGACTCTTATTTTTTTTTATCAATTGCGCGCCCATTTGATAACTCTTGTTCGAGTCCTAAACAGATACATCGGTGTCGAGAAAAGTACAATCAATTTTAAATCGTTCAAAAAACGCCATAGATTCGGGACTAATAAAGAAATCAATGTCTTTATCGAGCAGAAAAGTAAAGTCTAACTGAAAAACCTGATACCGTTTGGAACCGCATCGTGAAATCGAAATGCATTTGCAGAAACGTAAAGATTTCACGTGTTATATTTTTTTTCATGTCCAACAATGGCAAACCAATCCGGTCGGTAATGCTCGGTCGGTAAAAAAGAGCAGACGAAGCGCTACGACCAAATTTCGAACTATTTGTCTGCACTATATTTTGTATTATCGCCACTACAGTTGGAAAATCTTCTCGCAGGGGCAAGAAAAAAATATCATTTTGAAGCATTCAATACACGATTATTATATTATTATTTGCATAAAAAATCCGCTCCGATAATTAATTCACTGCTTCGATTTCCCGCCACAATGTGACCAAACCGCCCCGTCCGTTTTCAAATTTTCTATTAATTTTTCAATGTACTCCCGACTGTACATAATTAATGGCAAAAAATCAGTGAATAATATATTTTGTACCTCTTAATATGTACAATCAATATACCCAATTCCAGATTTTTTAATTAATATTATGAGACTAATGAATATTTTAGTGCGGTCATTAAAAATGCATGTATTTTTGAAAATTAAACTGCTCGGTGGCACGTGTTCTCCTTATCCCAGCGCGTCCAAATTTTACACAGATTTTTTTTTTATATCTTGATTATTTTTTTGCCAGACGTTAAATTTTTTACCGAAGCCAAAATAACGGTCACCCTAATATACAGTACTGCAAAGATAAGTGTGTTGTTTACACACACTTATCTTTTTTGAAGTATGTAAATGGCTGTAGATACTTTTTACACGTTTTAACGTGTGTAAGAAAATAACACAGGTAAATGTGTTGTTTGAACGCATCTATCCTTGTTATTTTTACACCGTTATTTTGCACACACGTTAAAACGTATAAAAAGTGTCTATAGCCATTAACACACCTAAGTGTGTAAAAACAACAATTTGTTTTTGCAGTGTATTGCTCTCAATGACGCGAAGGCCTAGTGGAGAAACTTGAAACCACTTTATACTTGCGTTGATCCAGTTTTTTATCTTCACGAGAATACTTAACTACTGATTCGAAACTGGAGTAGAAGACAATGATCATGAGATGTGAGTAGATTGGCCGGTTTTTGTTATTTATAAATGGCAGGCGGATTTGTTCTGGTAGTTCAAACCAGTATTGGGCAGCACTAATTACTTTGAGTAATTAATTACATTGAAATTACTAATTACACGTATAATTTGTAATTAAAAAGATAAAACATTACTAATTACATTTGTTATTTGTAATTAAAAAAAAATATTACTAATTACATTGTAACTTGAAATAATATAAATTTTAATTACAAATTACAAATGTAATTAGAATATGTTTTTTTTTTCTAATTACAAATTACAAATGTAATTAGAATATGTTTTTTTTGTAATTACAAATTACAAATGTAATTAGAATCGATTTTCTTTCAAATTACAAATTACAAATGTAATTAGAATTTTTTTCTTTCTAATTACAAATTACAAATGTAATTAGAATATGTTTTTTTCCTAATTACAAATTATAAATGTAATTAGAATATGTTTTTTTTCTAATTACAAATTACAAATGTAATTAGAATATGTTTTTTTTTTTGTAATTACAAATTACAAACGTAATTAGAATCGATTTTCTTTTAAATTACAAATTCCAAGTGTAATTCGAATCGATTTTTCTGCTAACTACAATTTACAAATATTAATAATATAGATTTTTCTTATGATTACAAATTACGGATGTCATTAAAATAAGACTTCGATCTGGCTTAAACAAAAATTTGAGACGAAACCAAGTCGACTGACTGTGAGTCTCGAAAAAAATTCGAGCCCAATCTATGGCCTCGGTCGGTTCCCGGTCTAGAATAGTCTTATCAGTTTTGTTGGTGTTGGCTGAATTTGAGGATTTTTATTAACCAGGCGCGTTTTTCTTCTTGACCCCTTCAGCGGCAAGAGGATTTCACTATTTGTGTTTGTGTCATATGCTCGACAAAAAATTCAATTTAAATGAAACCTGGCGCTTATGAGGTTTTTTGGTCGCTAATTACGAATTCAAGTTCAAAATTTAGAAATTCAAAATAGTGGGACAAATATAGAGGATCGAAAATGAAAGTTTGTTTAATTTTATTAAAAATCGGCTCTCGGGGGTTATCAAAGTCATTGATTACGAATCTGTCTTTCAAATTCAGAATAAAAAAACGGCGGATCTAATGTGGCAGACCTCAATACAACAATTTACATGATTCGCAAAATAATTGGTATTAAGGGGTTTTCAAGGTCGCTTATTACGCATCTGCCCTACAAATTAAGAAATTCAAAATGGTGGATCCGATATGGCGTCACGAAATGCAAAAATTGAATACAATCGGATAAAACTCAGTACTAAGGGGTTTTTGAGGCCGCTGATTACTAATCCAAACTCACAATACATACATTAAAAAAAAGTGTCTCCAATGTGGCAGACCATGATATAATAATGTATTCGATTCCCATGGGAATTGGTATTACAGGGTTTTGGAGGTCACTGAATACGAATCTGCCTTCAAAATACTCAAATAAAATAGTGGGTCCAGCATTGCGCATGAATTACCAAAATTGACTTGGTTCGAATGATAATTAGTAGTAAGGGATTTTTGAGGTCGATAATTATGAATCTACCTGTAGAATTCGAAAATTCAAAATGGCGGATCCAGAGTACCAAGTTTCCACGGATTCCACTCAATGTTTGCATTTTGATACGCGATGGTTGATCTGCTATTTTTTAATTCTGTATTTCGAGAGCAGATTCATAACCAGTGACCTCGAAAACCCCTTGACACCAAATATCGAGCGAATCGCGTAAATTACGGTATTTTAGTCCGCCATATTGAATCCACCATTTCGAATTTCTGAATTTGAAGGGCAGATTTGTAGTTAGCAACTTTGAAAACCCCTTCATAGGAACTATCATGCAAATAGAGTAAATGATTGTACTTTGGTCCATCATATTGGATCCACTATTTGGAATGTATATAGTTTGAGTTGGGACTCGTAATTAGCGACCTCAAAAACGCTCGAGTACCGACCGTCGTGCGAATCTATTAAATTATTGTAATTCAGTTCTCTATATTGGATCCGCCATTTTGAATTTGGAAAATCCAAGGCTAGATTCGCACTCAGCTACCCCAAGAACCCCTAGGTACAGAGTTTTAGGAAAATTGATATGTTTTTTAGAATTTAACGGCCACCCCGTTGGATTCGCCATTTTGAATTCCTGAATTTTGAGGAATGTGAATTTTGTTAATTATGAAAAACAATTAATTCAAATTACATTTTTCATTTGTAATAAGAAGAAAAATCGATGCTGATTAGATTTGTAATTAGAAGAAAAATTAATTATAATTACGCTTGTCATTTGTGATGAGGAAAAAAATCGACTCTAATTACACTTGTGATTTGTAATTAGAAAAAAATATATTGTAAATACATTTTTTATTTGTAATTAGAGAGAAAAAATATTTTAATTACATTTATTATTTGTAATTAGAAAGAAAAAATATTCTAATTACATTTATTATTTGTAATTAGAAAGAAAAAAATATTCTAATTACATTTGTAATTTTTAATTAGAAAAAAAACCGTTCCCAATTACATTTATAATTTGTAATTAGAAAAAAACCGTTCCTAATTACATTTGTAATTTGTAATTAGAAAAAAAACCGTTCCCAATTACATTTGTAATTTGTAATTAGAAAAAAAACCGTTCCCAATTACATTTGTAATTTGTAATTAGAAGAAAAAACCATTCCCAATTACATTTGTAATTTGTAATTAGAAAAAAAACCGTTCCCAATTACATTTGTAATTTTTAATTAGAAAAAAAACCGTTCCCAATTACATTTGTAATTTGTAATTAGAAAAAAAAAACCGTTCCCAATTACATTTGTAATTTGTAATTAGAAAAAAAAACCGTTCCCAATTACATTTGTAATTTGTATTTCACAGTTTTTACAATTATGAATTATAATAGTAATTCGTAACTAAATTATTTCTAATTACAAAATGCCATTGTAATTAGCCTTTTTTTTACTAATTACAAAATACCGTTGTAATTAGCAATTTTTTTTTACTTATTACAAATTACAGTTGTAATTTGTAATTAGAGTATCATCAATTAAAAAAACGCCCAACACTGGTTCAAACTGTTGGAGTACTTAAAAAAAGTCAGCCTCCATCCTCTGTGAACCACTTGGAGATGTCGTGGAACGAAATTGAAGGCGTTCTGCATTTTTCCCTCTATACTCTTCGAACGAATATTACAAACTCTTTTACGAACAAAATTGTCAATACAATCGTGAATACTGGTCTGCGTCGGCTACCTCAGCTGCGCCATCGACGACTCGGTTAATGTCCCACCGAAATAGGCCAATGAAAACATAAAATATCGGACATAGATCGCGCGTTGTCCATATGGCAACGAAGGACATAAACGATCGTCACCAACGATAATTTTAAGTAAATCGACGCGCAAACTTTTTTTATCGGTCCACTAAATAACGAACAGTGGCCGCGTTGTTCAAATCTTTCATGGAGAGCTATGATTATGCGCAGTGGGGACGGAGAACGTCATTAAGTTAGCAGAAAGCTGCTTTGGTCGCAATTTCAGAACATCGATCTCGTTGCGCCTCCGGCAACGTGCCACCTCGACGGCGCATTGTCGGATGACAAATGAGCTTCGGATACTCCGTTGTATTTGCTCATATGATGTATCGTATATGCAATCGCTACTTCCACCTTTCCTAAAGCTGCCTCCAAAGCTCGTATAGCATTTCGAAGTACTTGTGCCAAAACTCCTCTTCGATATTTTTCATGTTTTTTCTTATTTATTTTCCAGACTCTAATACACACTTCGATAATCATTTTTCTCTCACCCGCATCGGGGTTCTCACATGCTCGGATTTCTCGTAACATTGCACAACAGTATGCAATATACATATATCAAAAACAACACGAATAATCCGTGCCCCACTGGTGACGTCAATGCGAAAATCGATGTACCGTCATCATGTTCACGTCCATTCGGAAATATTTGTTTCCATCAAATCACAATGCCTCTACTCATTTCTGATTTCACTCTTGGTAATCAAGTACGGTGAAAACATGCTGGCCGTCCCTCCCTATTGTTGCCGCAGCCCATGTTTCAAATGAAATCTATATTGCCCTACTCCAGATATTGGATTGATCCAACTACGGCTGTCTGCTTCGTATCTAATTTATTAATCAATTTTCTTCTTCCGAAATGGTAACCTCACACGTTCGAGTTCGGGAATTCGTGCATGTAATGGTGGCAGTTCGGATATTGAACGTCGGAAAAAAAATCATCGGAGAATAGCAATGGTCGTCAGCACGTGTTTCAATATATTGATACACGCAGTCCAGCCCCCTGACACTGGCCGCTTTTCCCATAGGATGAAACGATTTGCGTTTTGTAGCCGTTTCTTAATTCTGCTAGCGCCCTGTACGTGGCGCTGGCACTGACGTGACTGCCTGAAATTTCCCCTTCACCGGTGCTATACGTCGTACAGCCATTGTTGTTGTTTCATTTGAGCGTTCGAGGTTATCTTTGCGTAAACGAATTCTTGTAAACCGTGTAAACCTTGTCAACCAACGAATTATAAGTATAGTTTAGTATTTGGTGTGTTTAGTAGTTTTTTCGTACAGTAATTACAATGGTATTTATTCAGATTTTCCATGTTGCCCTGCACCCTTGTTATTTTTGACACCGTCGTATTAACTTGCATGCTTACTATCACCATATATGTTGTAACACTTCGAAAAGTCATAGGCAGGTAATGTGACTAACCTAGCCCCCCTGCTCTCATTACAGCGGTTTTGAATATTGTAAATTATTCATATTTTTGTGTTGCCCTACGCCCTACAGGCAAACCCATCCCCTCTCCAGATCCTATTACAGCAGTCTTGTACCTGCCAGCGCCACAAGCGGCAAAACTCGGCAACAATTCTGAGCTACATTTCCCGAGCCGATTTCAGCGGCCAGTGTCAGGGCCCGACGCAGTCCGAGCCCACGCTACCTGGACCTGCTTCCATTCTACAAAACTATCTTTGCTCAGCCTGCCTTCGATAAAGCATCACGATACATAGCATACTTCACGCGGAAGGGGCCGGGTTGAAGTTCCGAACTTTCAATGCTCGGACGGTTTAAGGTAGTACCTCCACAGGAGAGTTGAATTAAGAAATCGTTGAAATTTGACATATATGTTATTTAATACATTATCTAAACATTTGCGCAATTTGAATAAGTTTGACCACCCCAAACCTGAGATATTTACACTTAAAGTTGACTTGGTTTACAGGTAACAAATGCGTTATGATGGGCAAACAGAGCATCATTAATTCTACCGCCAAAACTAAAATTAAGAAATTGATTTAAAAAAATGAGGATAAGCTAGAGTAAGATATCACGAATAATGTGGAAAAAAAATGAGACTCATTCACCATCTAGTTTCCAAGATATCACCATGAGAAGCCCTCACAATTTTTGTGCAAAGCCTGGCAAAGCTTGGCAAAGCCTGAAAAAAAAACAATTGGGGCAAAGCCTGGACAGACCTGGCAAAAAGTTCACTGGCAATAGTAGATCAAAAACACAATATAAAATATATTTTACGGCAATAAATGATATCCATCGTATTGGCTACTAGTACCGAGTCAATATTGCGAAGTTTTTGATATTATTTATCACTAATTAAACCAATTATCAATCTTTTAAACATGAACATGGTATGTAAACTTTTGGTTGAGATTTTCGCAGAGGAACTACCTTAAAATTCATCGCGGGTAGCCGTCCGGTTATTGGACGGATAAACGCATGTTATTTATCCGGATAGCGGCTCAGTTCACGCAGTTCGCGTTGTAAAATGCCCCAAACAAATAAACGCAAACACACCCAAACAACACAAAGCCAAACAAAGCCAATCAAAATTATAAAGATTTTATTCGAACGGATACGTGTGAATGATTCGTTTTTTCGATTTCCATTGATTTCGATTTTTGTTTATCAATTTGATATATTCTACTCGGACAATTATATATATATATGTTATTCGTCCGAATACTAGCTGACACGAATCACAATAATATGTACGCGTACTGGAAATATGGCGTGAACTGAGCCGCTAACCGAACGAATGACACGCTTATTCGTCCGATAACCGGATGGAGAGTCACTCCGTTTAAATATCCTAATTTCAATGTTCCGACATTCAAGATGGGGCCGGGTTGAAATTCCGAACTTTGAATGATTAGAACGCTCAAAACTCTGAAAAAGTACTACCCCGAGAGATCAAAATTCCGAAAGAATTTCACACGAAACACCAAAACTCCGAAAATCTGAGCACCGTTAAAATAATTCCGTTAATTTAATTAAAATAATTTTTTGATTAAGAAATGATTTTACGTCAATTTTCAAATTTGTTTAGACAATGTTATACATTCTATATCATTTACAGTCAACTGTGTAGACTTTCGCTGGCATAATATTGACATAGGGCGGGTTGAAATTCCGAACTTTGAATGCTCCGATGGTTTAAAATTCCTGACTTTAATGTTCCGAAATTACAAGTTTCATCAAGATCATTACATCATCACACTTAAGTGATGATGTAATGATCACTTAAGTGTGATGAGCTCCTGTTAAATAGTTTCGGTTGTCTGAAATTGTACTCTGAACTTCGAACGTGTTTTTCTCGAAACTACTTTTTTCAACCTGCTTGACATAAAATGTCGAGTTATCTTCAACCAATTGACTCCAAATTTTTTTACACACCATGTAAAAAAATGTAACTTAAAAAAAATCGGGCGAAAAAATTAACTTTTTTTAGACCGTCGCCATAATTGTTTTTCCTATTTGGCACCTGCCATAATGTCATTCTTGATGATCAACAAAATTGGCTTTAATTCTGTTTCGGATAAAAGGCAGCTTTGGAATCATGTCAACCGCCTGAGCCCCTTTTTCACGGCCATATTTAGAGGCCTATAACATTAAAATTTTTAAAGGTAAAAATATATATATATTTTTTCATAAAGCTTGAAAAAACGTCCGAAATGCAGGCCTCTAGACTGGAATAATGCCTTAATATTTTTTTTAGTGGCTATATTTTTCATTTTTTTTACCGAAAATAAGACAGCAAGTGAATGTATGTTACAAAGTTATGTAATTGAATAATAAAGGAAAAGTATTTCCAGAGGCACTTCAATGTAAACCAATATTCACGTAAAATATATTTTTTGTCAAAGCGATAATAGTCAAAAAAATATAGCAAAGGTCCACAAACTTTTTCGCGTAAAACAATATTCAAAAGATATGATAATGTTTCTTTCACTTTTTTTCCGGAAAAAAATAAAAAGTTGACATGCAATTGAAATTTTGTTTACGCTATCCTCGGTTTGCGTCACTGCTTGACTTAATGTTCATATATACATACCTTTTTTTCCCTTTTTTCCGGTGTGCGTGAGAAAAAAGTATAATTCTCTCCTTCTATTCTCGGCCTTCGGATGAAAAGTGGGACACCCCCATAAAGTAGCACTCGAGCCCCAAATCGGGGAAATTATAGAGGCATGTACCTACTGCTAGTCCCCACAGATTTCTATATTGATCTCCCTAATTAATATATTAATGCACCACATAAATCATTCTATTTAATACTATCACTTTCATGTTTTGACTTTTGAAATGTGTCATAATAATCTCGAGCACTGCAAAATACATATTCATCAATGTTTAATATTGGATCGCTGGATTAATTCAAGTATTCTGAAATATAAATTATCAATAAAAAACGAAAATAAATATTACAGTGAAAACGAATAAAGCGGAAAGTATACGATATTGCTCTAAAATGCAGGAGACACATTTAAGTGGCCTTCTCACTTTAGACGCTAAAAAGGCTAATTTCACGAATTTTTTGATAGGTTCACATTATATATATATTGATATAAAAGTTGTTACATCTAATAAATACACTTTCGAAATAAATTTGAAATTTTGCAAAGTATTCGTGTAACCCAAACAAACTTTAAACGCGTTTTTCTCGAAACAACGTCTTTCGACGGCTTGTTGATAAAATCTTCGAAATTACTGAACCGATCCTTATGAAATTTTAACCACATATTCTTTACAACTATATCTATAGCGCATATCAAGGATTTTTTCAAATTTTGATATCCACTATTTTTTTTAAATGTCCGCCATTTTGTTATTTTTGCATATATAATAAATCGTACGATATGCGCCATAGCCATTAACGTACTGAATCTTAAACCCTTTGATTTTTTTGTTTCGGATGATCCATCTCCGAGATTTCATCAAGAGCGCAGACCTACAATTTTTTAGGATTTTTTTGAACTACCATTTTCGTCTATAAATAGTGACTTAAGGGGAGGGTAGGGGTTTCAGCGTGAAAAAAACACTTTTTTGCGATTTTTTTTCATCTATATGGATAAAGTAAATTTATTGAAACCTTTTGTACATTGTTAAGTGTCATTTCAAGAACATTCGGTGAAATTTGTACGCGAAAATATCCAAAAACAAGCCGGTGCCGTGTTTTTCTCGAAAGCACTTTTTCAAAGTCCGTGTTCACTGTCATTTGAAAACTACATGACCGATTTATTTCGAACTTGGTACACACTTTCTACATATAAAATACGTCCCCCCAATGGTTAGTTAGAGATTTTTTTTTACTTTGAGGGGGTTTACCACCCCCAAAATGAGGGAATTTTTCGTGAAAAATAGCACTTTTCACTTTACATGACCACCAAAAATTTAGAAATGAAGAAAAAATTACCATAGAGCGTTGGGGGGAGGATTTGATGATACTTTGACTAAATTTTAATGGTGCTTGATTTCAGATAATTTCTAGCTGACATACAGTAAACACCGCAAATCGTGTTTTTCCAAAGACGTTCTTGGAAAAGCTTTGTCACCGGCTTGTTTGTGGATATTTTCGCGTAAAAATTACACTGAATGTTCTTGGAATGACACTTAACAATGTACAAAAGGTTTCAATAAATTTACTCTATCCATATAGATGAAAAAAATTCGCAAAAAAGGGTTTTTTGTGAAAGTGTATTTATTAAGTGTAACAACTTTTATATCAATATCTATAATATAAACCTATAAAAAAAGTTCATGAAAATAGCCTTTTTTAGCGTTAAAGTGAGAAGACCCCTTAATTCTGCCTCTAATTTATGTATATAATTTCATTGCCACCTACTTTTTATTTACAGTTTAGCCCATTACGAATAATTAATGCCTATTGCTCCTCCCATCATCATAACATCATCTAATTTTAAGAGCGCTATCCTTTCATTAACGTTAACTCTACTGTTATTATTATTCGTCTCATGACGTTGCAAGGATGCAACATAAATAATCAATCGATCTCTCGCCCTTCCTCTTCGATCCGCACTGTGCTACCCTCCTTCGCGATCCTTTGCAGCTTCCCCAAACATTTTATGTACAGCGTCCCTAACCCAATATTTCCCCCTTCGTATGATCGGGCCGTCAAACATCACGATGGTAATATTCGGATAATCCGCGGGCGGAGGCAGATGTGCTGACGATAGCGGTCATCCTTGCATGAAGAGGACTTCGTATATATCAACGAAACCGCAGGAGGGAGTACACGAGCCTCGAAGAAAAGTTCAAGCGAAGCGTCGTAACCTAGTCGTGACAACGCTTCCGGATTTGGAGCACAATCGCGTTCAAGCACATTATTGAATCAGTGTCACAATCGCAAATGCCACGGATTATTCTCCTGCTTCGTTGCTATTTTTCTCTACTTATTTCTAGACGTATTTCCCCCACCCCTTTTCTTATCGCTATACCTATCGCTCTTTCTCATTCTCGCCCTCTGCCACCCCAACGTATCCGGATTCACGTATATTACAAATTTTATTTCATGCTTTATCTGTCCATCGGTCGTCCTAGGCTCAAAGGATATTCTCGCTCTTCAACAGTTATTGAGTTTCGTAAAATGGGGGGAAAAATTGGCATTAACGTCACGTTACTAAAATAGCAGAAAGAACGATAAAGAACGCGGAAGAAAGACTGTGTTGGTAAAGTGCATCTCTGTCTATTTTGAAAGAAATTGCCACGACCTGAATGTTTCAATCGATGTGTAAGGGTTTAGAATAACTCCGGAATGCGACCTCTTAAGGGAAAGTTCTGCCTTATTGGGCAAAAAAATGGTGGATTTTTCACCAATTTTTTATGCGAAAAGTATTAAATATAGAATGTTGATGTTTGGTATGTTAACTAAGCGGTCTTTATTGAACGTCAAAATATTTTTTAAAGTTTTACAAAACATGGTGGTGGGAGTGGGAGGAGCCTCGTATGTCACGGACAGGTGATCCGAAGCATAAAAATCAAACATATTTTTACTTTGTACAATTTTGTGTATAAGTTGACCTAGAATCAAGGATGAAAATTGAAAAGTAGTGACCGAAAAACTGCTAAATTTTTTGGAAAAAAAGCAATTTTCCTTCAGATTGCTCACTTTTTTATTTTTCAATTTTTCTTCTTGATTCTAGGTCACCTTGTACACAATATTGTACAAAGTAAAAATATGTTTGATATTTTTGCTTCAGATCACCTGTTCGGGACTTAGGACTTCCGCAAGCGAAGAATATTATCACCCGCGCACCGACATAAGTGGCTCCTCCCACTCCCACCACCACGTTTTGTCAAACTTTAAACAATACTTTGATGTTCAATAAAGACCGCTTAGTCAACATACCAAATATCAACATTCTATATTTAATACTTTTCACAGAAAAAATTGGTGAAAAATTGAACATTTTTTACCGCCCAAGGCAGAACCCTCCATTAAGGTCACATGTGTAACTCCTTTCACGAACCCGAATATTTTACAATTAACTGATTTTCGTCGATAGTCAAGTGAAAAAACATTCCGGTATACAGGTAAAATTTCAAGCCAAGTGAACGAACTTTTAACGAAAAATTACGATTCTAAAAATCGTCTGATTTATACGATGCTTTATGGAGATGAAACGCTGGTCTCATTTCTATCTAATAATTTATACACTAAATAACTCTAGATGCCGAACATGAACAGGGGGTCACTTCGGTGACCCACTGTTTGAAGAAAATATTGATGATCAAATCAATAAAAATGTGACTAGCAGAAGATTTTTCGTAGCCGCGACTGTTTGGTGAAAATATAAAAATATCTACATGTACTAAATTTGTGGCAATTTTTTTATTTCATCTTTTCGTTCGGTATAATAGTTGTGATTTATTTTTATTAAGCGCCACTGTAATTTAGGAAATGATTCGAAAGGGCCCTCCTCATGCCCCCACAAAATACGGACCTTCGCGAAAGGAATACCTTTCACTGAGTCGTTCTGCATTCCATTGCCCAAATCAACCTGACCCGAAATGTCGCTACGGAATGCGGCATACCGTATTCCGTACCACGGCACGGTACAGGCGACCGAATTTACCGCTTTACCGAACGGGAAACTTTTTTTTTGCATCCGGCCATGACGGGGCTGCCGGTAACGTAACTCATCATTATACTTTTTAGGCGCTGATCCGGTAGCCGTATATATGCCTGAATTGAAAAATAAAAAAATCCAAAAATTACGAATGAAAAGAATTCTGGTAGTATTTTTTGTTCCCATGTGCTTGATTTATGACCCTGCCTATATGATAATTAGAATAAAACGTATTCTACCTCGTTAAAATGTTTTACCTACCCTCGGGATTGAACCTACGTCTTCTAATTATAGAGCTGAGCGCGCTACCTATTTAGCCATTCCAACACTTGTGTAAACTTTCTTTTTTTTCTTTACATATTTTTAGTCTAATTGTCTTCTAAAGGAGATCAATAATTTTATTCATGACGTCGAAGTTTGCATCGTTGTATTGCAACAATAGTAATTTTTTTACTGGATTTTTTTTGCGTATTTAGACTGTCAAAATACATTACACGTTTTTAAATACATATTCTCATTAGAGTGTTATGACTGGAACTTGCAAAAAAGGCTTCCGATGATGATATTTTTTTTTAATCTACGTTGTGCCATTAAAATTTAATTTGATTGATTTGATTGATTACCTTTTGATGATGGTAAAGATAAACGAATTAAAAGTGAAGAAAAAAAGCGTTGCATTCCCACGATGCAAACTTCAAATTTATTTTCATTCGTTCGTTGTATCTTGATTTGTTGATGACGGCGTCCGAACGGCCACCATATCACTTTTATTAGAATGTTGCCGAAATAATGCATGCAGCAACTCAGTTGTTTACTTTGATGGTCCCGACTAAGGTGATCTGGCAGACATACGGCGCCGACCAGGCACGGATTTTGGCGCTCTAACGAAGTCCTCGCAAGATTGCCTGATTCAGGACTGATAAATTTGTCTTTATTATACCCGTTCTCTGGATTCACTGATCCAGTGGATATCCAGCACAGATCAGGTGGGCGCTTTTACGGTATTCCGGACCGTAACTTGAAACCTGCCTGATCATTGATCTGGCTGCCGGGACAACATTCCCAGTCGGGAACTCGTAATTACGGGTGGGGGTAAAAAATCCAAACAGTCTATATTCAGAAGGGCCGACATGTCGAATGCAGTAATGACGAACGGTTCAATATAGATAGATCGATCTTATGATAGTCTGTAAAATCGTTAATCAAAATTGTGAATATAAATATCTCGAAGTTCATTTATAGCGAAAATAAATATCAGATTTAACAAACTAACGAGAGATACAATATCCAATTGTCTGTATTAATACACGAAATAAATCGAGACGTCAAATCATCGAATGGTAAATATGACGTCAGTTTACAATTTCGAATTCATCGAAGCGAAGGACCAAAACGTTGATCAAAGCCTGGGCCCATCAAACATTTTCCGATGGTATTTTGGAAAGATATAATAGTGAAGTAAATCAAAATCGTCTGGATTCATCATGGAAGATGGATTAGTGATGAATTTATATGATTATTATTTCGTAGACATTAAAACTGATGTTTAAGTTTGCATCGTTGAAATGCAACGAAAGTATTTTTTTATCCTATTGGTCGTATTTTTTTTTTGTTTATTTAGGGTACGAAAATCACTCTGTTGTACGCCATTCTGGCATGCAATACATTTTATGCTGCCGTCTTCGCTCCTGCGTATTCTTTGAACCTGAAAAACCGTCCAAATCATTAGATTTCATTAAATATATAAAATACACCATTCGCGCACCTTGCGTACACTCACACACCATTCGCACACCTTGTGTACACTCACACACCATTCACACACCCTACGTAAAACATTTATACACCATTTATACCCGAGCGACTACAGCGCCGCAACGGGATATCCGCGTATTGCAATTTTTTCCGGAAGAGTCGAGCACTCCAGCACCGCGGTGGGAGACCCGCGCACTGGAGTGCAAGCTCCGGTTCCCGCTTCAACTGGCCGAAGTTTCGGGCCCTAGCCGACGCGCTCGAGGCGCCGGACTTTCCTCCTGGTACGCGCTAGTCAATAAGACTCGGAGCGCGGACCGAATTTTGGCCAGTTGCTCTCCGGCCGTTCCCGAAAGGTAAGCCTCCCGCTGAAAAGTGACTCCCTGCCGCTGAAGAAGCGACACCCCTCCTATACGCTGAAGAAGCGGATCCTCATCGCCGAAAGGTGGTTCCCCCCTTACCCCCCCCCCGCTGAAAAGTGATACCCTGCCGCTGAAGAAGCAACACCCCTCCTACGTGCTGAAGAAGCGGATCCTCATCGCCGAAAGGTGGTTCCCCCCTTACCGCCCCCCCCCCCCGCTGAAAAGTGATACCCTGCCGCTGAAGAAGCGACAACCCCTCCTACACGCTGAAGAAGCGTGATCCTCATCGCCGAAAGGTGGTTCCCCCCTTACCCCCCCCCCCCCCCGCTGAAAAGTGATACTCTGCCGCTGAAGAAGCGACAACCCCTTCTACACGCTAAAGAAGCGTGATCCTCATCGCCGAAAGGTGGTTCCCCCCTTACCCCTCGCTGAAAAGCGATACCTTGCCGCTGAAGAAGCGACAACCTCTCCTACACGCTGAAGAAGCGTGATCCTCATCGCCGAAAGGTGGTTCCCCCCTTTCCCCTCGCTGAAAAGCGATACCCTGCCGCTGAAGAAGCGACAACCCCTCCTACACGCTGAAGAAGCGGATCCTCACCGCTGCAAAGTGTTTTACCCCCCACCGCACCCCCCATCACTGAAGAGGTGGGTAACCTCTCCTACCTCAACGGGGAAGTTCGGCCATCAACAGCGAGTTACCGCTAGGGAGGGGACAAGACATTCCTCCCACCCCCACCTTACCGCAATCCCGGGCATAATACTTCAAACCCGGTGTTAATAAGTTCTTCTAATTCCCCCCCCCCCCCTGTTGCGTAGTCATCTCCACTCACATTAAAATTAGCTATTATATAATAAATCGTTCATACATATACGAGTTCGTCGATTGTAAACAGTTATTTTATGCTTGTTATTACCATGAGGATAGTTCCTGTATTATAAACTCGCCTTTCAGTAGCCTTTGGGGAAAATAAAAGATTTCTGTCCAACATGGCTAACGCTTTGGCTTTCGATCGCTTTTGTTTTCCCTCCCACTTCACAGATTAACCTGGATCACCGAAGCCGCAATATTTGACGCGACAAGCGCGGTATTAAATAAAATCAATCCGACCAACCCGCATTCCGAGTTTTCGCCGTCAACTCAAACGGTTTTCTTTATCCCTATTAAAGTTCCACGGCCTTAATCTATAATAAAAATTATAGATCATAATAAAAATGAAGAAATTAAAAAATAGAGAAGAACTTTCGTTGCGCTCCAACGATGCAAACTTCAACGCCATGAAATCCATCTGGTTATTAACCCTGTATCCTCCAAACATGACGGATCCATCTTTAAAAAATTTTTTTAGGACCGTTTTCAATATAAAATGTGCATGAATTTTTCTTTTTTATAATATTTGCTGAACTGTAAATGGAATATGATAGATTCCGCGTCGGCGGAATCGACAAACATACTCAAGAAATTGAAAATTTCTACATTGCTTCCTCATCATTTTATTTCGCTCACGAGGCTTTCTCCGTGAGTTTGTTTTTTTAAACTGACTTCTTCATAGAGAAAACTTTGTAAGCGACATAAAATTATAAAGCAATGTGTAAGTTTTTAATTTGCACAATTTTACAAAAATGTGCAAAAAATTTCACGGATACAAACAGCTACGAGTAAGGAAGAGTGTTCAATCGATTTCGAGAGTCATCATACCTCCAAAATAAACTAAATGGTCCTGACGACGGACTTGCGCGAAGGCATAATTCGATGGTGAATATCGATGAAACCTTTTTTTGTTGCAACAACATGAACAAACTTACGCCAACTATTGGATTCGATGTTCTTTTATTAGGAATTCTCATAAATGCTTACTAAAAAAAATGAGATCACCAGCCAGCTGTAGTAGTCTGAAATGATAAAAACTTAAAGCGCCAGTTTTTTTAAAACATTTTTCGTACATGGTACATTCAAATAATCGGGGAAAAAAGAATAGAAAGCTACTACACTTTTATTCGTAAGTTATGCAATCTCTGCTCGACTAACTTTTATTTATATCAACCTTCATGTGAAAATATTATCAGTATGAATACAACAGAATTACAACTAAAAAGAAACAAATGGTTTTATGTCACTCACTATTGCACCCGGTTCAGTGAATACGGGTTTTCGATGTTATCGCGAAAAGCCATAATTTTTTAGGTATTTGTTCAGGTGACTTTTACTGCCAAACTATTGACGTAGAAGAGTACCCTCAGAATTTCAGTTGTAGAAAACCTTGCACTGTACAGGACAAGTCCTATGCATTTTCACTTTAATTGCAGCCGTTTTCGCGAGTGGCAAAAGCGCCCGCCGAGCGAAAAATAGCAGTTCAATACATTTTTTATTGCTTATTGCAAACACAAGTGATGCTACAACTGACAACCCGCATCACTTGAGTGTCCGCCTTCGATTTTGTTGAAACTCATATATGTGATAAAGCATTGGAAACTATTACACATGTGTTTTTTCATCGGCGGAAAAACGGTTTTAAGGGTAAAAAACACCCCTCAAAGAAAGGCGTGTCGAGGAGTGATATTGCAGTTTCACCCTCAAGTAGTCCACCGATTTGAATGAAACAAAAACGAAAATTCTTCTAATCTAAGGCGATGAGAAATTTACTACGGAAGTATTTTTTTTAATTAAATTAAGGGGTGACCCGCCTTTCTTTGGGGGGTGGTTTCCCCCTTAAAAATATTTCTCCGCCGATAAAAAGAAACACGTGTCTAATACTTTTCAATGCCATATCACATATATGAATTTCAACAAAATCGAAGGCGGACACTCAAGTGATGTTCTGTTTGGGATGCTTGTAACATACATCGTTCCGATCATTATCCATATGTCCTCTCACCCTTAAACGATTGGAATTTAAAAGGCTTCTTTGACTGGCCTAGCGGGAGCTTTTTGCGAGGAGCAAAGTGCAAGTTTCAAGCTTGTACTTTATCCACGGACATGTGTGCACACTGAAAAAACAATATATTTCTATGTACGAGGATTTTTTAACTATTAACAAATGGTAAAGTTGGATAAGGCGAAATAAACATCTCCGTACATTTCATGAATCATTCATTTGCGCCTCTAAATTGTCACAAATGAAGATTTGGTAATAGTTCAGAAATGAGTACTTTAAAGGAACATACCCGTTCTTAACAGCCGATGGATACACAGTTGGTCTAACCCAATGCTTCGTATTAATATACTATAAATACTCGTTTCCTATAACTGAGGCGTTTATTCAATGAGATCAGCGGGAAAGTTGTACCAGATGTAAAGGATAGTTGAGTGAACGATATTTTATATTCGCACAAATCAAGATTCGTGTGCCTAGTTACGAAATGATTATTTGGAGAAGGTCGTTCATTGAGTGTCGGCAGATGAATGTGCAGTTGAATCAATGCAGTAGTATAGTTCGAGTGGGCAAGTGTACAAGGAACAACTCTCATAGAAAATGAGAGTTGTTCCTTACTACTTGTAGTAAGGACATTGGACAACGATTTGTCCTCTACAAGTAGCAAGTCCGTTAATCGGAGGACGGCAAAGATGGTAGCATCAATACATCGTAGAGCAAGGAACAACTCTCATAGAAAATAGGCGGTCCACCGGTCCCGCGATCTACGTCTTGGCCACCCCTCCTCTAATGCATAATTTAATATTCTCTATATATACTTTTGAAGGTTTCCTAAAGATTTTGCAGGTCCCATAAAACAAGCAAATCGTTAATGGATGCCATCGGCGGAGAGAATAAATTCACGTTCTCACGGTCACAAACTGATATCCTCTAGGTAAGTGGACACCTGGTCACGCACAGTCTACACACGAACGAGCTTGTGCGGAAAAGGGCCATGGTAGCCTACAATGTAAACGGTCTTGTCAAATGTACGATACTTATCTCAAGTACAGATTTGTCAACTATTAACAAATCATTATTTGCGACGGATCGTCGATTTTTCATCAGTTATTTCCTGACTATTAACAGGGCTATACGAGTATTTGATTCACGTGAAGATTTCGTAATTATTACCAAATATTCATTTTTTCATAAGTGTACGACTGTTTTCTCCAAGAACTACTGGGCCAAAATCTTAAGTACAGATTAATTAATAGTTGATAAATCCTTATTTGCATTAAATAGAGAAGTTGTCACGTTAAGTCTGTGGCTTTCGGCTCAAATGCGGCCGAGATAGTCGTTTTGAATGAAGATCACTTAATTGGTGTGACATATTCATTTGCATTGAACACAGGGTAGTCGCGGCAACTATACATTAGCGGCTTCAAATGTAAATATATTAATTGGGAACAAATCTCTACTCCTTTGAACTCTATTATCATATCACAATTTCAACTCGTTATTCGATGACCATGAACATCTACTGAGTTAAGGGGAGGTACCTGCGTAAACGGCGAGAAAAACAGGTAAACTTCGGGAATTTTTATCTCAAAAACTAATGTTTCGATTGGATCCGGGTTTTCTTTTATTGGAAAATATGTACATTGAGGTATGTTTAGGAATTTTTAAAAATAAATGCGTTGACTGGATGCGATTTAAACGCGATTATCTCGAAACATAGTTTTCAAAGTCGGTGCCAGATGTATCTCGTAAACGACTTGTCCGATTTCATCCAAATTTGGCTACAATATTCTTCCATAGTTTTTCTCGTTCGCTACGTAGGATTTTTTCGAAATTTTCATTTTTGACGTAATTGCGACCGTTTCAATTTAACATTCGTTTTTCGTTCGCAATTTCCAACGATTTTGATTTGCATACACATTGCATAAAAAAGGAATGGTTCAATCAAATGAAAAACCCCTACGTGGCGAACGAGAAAAACTATCGAAGAATATTGTATCGAAATTTGGACAAAATCGGACAAGCCGTTTTCGAGATACCTCTGGCACCGACTTTGAAAACTATGTTTCGAGATAATCGCGTTTGAATCGCTTTCGGTCAACGAATTTATTTTTAAAAATTCCTAAACATACCTCAATGTACATATTTTCCAATAAAAAAACATCCGGAACCAATCGAAACATTAGTTTTTGAGATCAAAATTCCCGAAGATTACCTGTTTTTCTCGACGTTTACTCAGGTACCTCCCCTTAAGAGAAATAAAAGTGATCAAATAAATCATTGTTTTCAAAGATAAACTATGGCTATAAAATGTCATGAGAACACGAATATTTCTTAACGATTAACAAATTTTGTAACAGTTACTAAATGTTTGAATAAAAGTGCCAACTAAATGTATTTCATTACTATAAATAAACTGTTTTTTCCAGTGCATGTGCACGGAACAATTTTACGATTATATCGAATCACTTATATTCCTATTCAAAATGAGCGCATCAACGTCGATTACTTGCCGGAGAGAGATTACATTATAAGGCAACTGCAGACAAAACTCACCAGCATCTCCTTTTCGAACTCCTCCTCGATTACCGTTCCATTGTAATATCTCTCGACGGATTTGGTATCCGGATAGTAATAGCCTCGTTTACACACGCATCGATAACTTCCACGACGAAATCCGAGGCCTGGAGTGGCGACGCACTGTGGACAAAGAGCGAAGAATGTTGAGCCACATCCACGATGAAAAAGGTTCAGAATGATCTTTGATGCGGATGCGAATAATTCGGATGGTTGGAACAAGAGCTATTTATTTTTACTGGGAGAGCAAGAGAACGATGGAATTTTGAATAAACTACAGTTAGCCCTTTCCTCTTGCAGTTTTATGATAGTGGGAGTTTGTTTGGGTCAAATCGACAGCACAAAGTCGAAACCAAGCTGATCTGCAAATTCCACGCTCTATTCAGCACAGCAGCCGCGTTGCAATGCGATTACCGTGTGAAAATTGATTTACGGCTTCGGCCAAAGAGAACATTCAGTCGTGAACATTGGTAGGGTGCTACTTCAAAGGACTGATCTGGACCTCTGGAATGGCCGTGATACTGTTGCACTAAAGTTTACTAGAGCTAGCCACACTTCTAAATTATTTAACCACAGTTTTTTAGGACAATAATTTCTTTATTAGTTGCTATTATAGTAAATCTATTCATTGGGATGAGAGAAACGGTACAACAAAACTTATATCGATATTCACTTGAAAATGCCAACCTACCCATCTTCTATCGCAATGCCTATCTCCTTAAGGTAGAACGAGCGCGCAATTTTGATTTCTATAGATTTTGTTCAAATTTTAACCAGACATTGGTTACGTCATGATGCATGTTTGAGTGAAATTTCAGAACATTCGACTCTTTAGATTGGGAGATAACGGGTTTTTAAATTGCAACTTTTAACACTGCAGGGTCTGCATTGAAATTTAGACAGAATAATTTTCTGTAAAAAATATTTTTCCCCTATAATAAGAAGACTTGTGGCAACACCGCATCGTTCCACTTATCCAATGACGTGAGTTTGCGCGGCATATTCAAAATAATACTGCAACACAAATTTTTATTTGGAAGTAATTTTTAATCGAAAAGTTTTTAATCAGTTATGAATAAACCAACACTTGTAATTGTTAATAAAGATAACATAAATAATATAAAATATCAATATTTATAATGCAAATGTATTTTTATGACAAAATTTTTTACTTTAGGAATACGATAATTATTTTTTTGTCGGAATATTGAACAATACTGCTTTGTAGTGTTGCCATATGTCTTCTTATTATAGGGGACAAATATTTTTTACGGAAAATTATTCTATCTAGATTTCAATGCAGATCCTGTAGTGTTAAAAGTTGCAATTTAAAAACCCATTATCTCCCAATCTAAATAGTCGACTTTTCGGAAATTTTACTCAAACATGCATAATGATATGAACAATGTCTGGTTAAAATTTGAACAAAATCTATAGAAATCAAGATTAATTCGAATATGAGCTGCATACTAGTAGTACAGTCGTGCTGTATATTGAAATCGGAAAAAAATTAGAAGAAGGCTAGTTTTTTGACAGGTGATTTTGTAGGTGCCGTGGGTGCTGAATGCAAGTTTGCATAAAAATCGGGGTGTAGGGTCTTTTTAGGGGACGGGGGTGGATTAATGCCAAACTACAACCCCCACGAGGTCGGCGCCGGGAGACAAAATGTTCAGAAAAATCCGGGCTTTATTTTTGACCACAGCGCCAAAGTCGTAGAAGTTCATTTTGGAGGTGAAAAATAGGGTGAAATTTTGAAAAATCAGTTTTAATTCGATAACTCTGGAGGAAAAATTCATACAATTTTTATTCAACTGGTAACGTTCTAGCCCTTGAAAAAAACGCGGCGATCGAGTATTTAATCATCCCTATCCGATAACATCTTCATCCCCAACAAAATTGTTGAAGTATCAAAAAAAGTTATTTATTGAATAACTAGAAAAACAACCGATTTGTTGAACCTCGCGGTTTCTATGAGCGACTCGCGCTTCACCATGACGCTATTCACACGCGTGTAACGCCCTAGCGGTAAAACAGATGAAAGTCTTGTTTACCCCGATATTCTCATTCTCCTGCGAACAACGACATCATCACGACGCGCTGTATCAAATGGCATTATCTTGAATTACAATATATCTCATTTATTTATCGTGTGTGAAGATTTTCTGTTACGGGTCTACGTTAACCTCGCCCCAACACGATTTTCCAGGGATGATTTAAATGTACAAAATGTAGAGAATAATTTTCTCTATATTTTCGTTTCCATGGACCACCCTTGAATTTTGCTTTATCGTACCCCATGCGGGGTCTGAAAATTCAAAATGATATTCTTGAAAAATTATTGACCGAAAATAAAGAGATACCAGTTTGGCGCTGTTGACAAAAGTGTAGCTGGGGGTTCAAGCTACAAATTGTTCCGCGACGTCGAATTCGTGCGGTCAATAGTTTTCCGCTAATTTAATTTTGAATTTTCAACCCCCGAGGGGGGTTGGAAGATCCAAATTCAAGGGTGGTCCATAGAAACGAAAACATAGAGACAATTATTCTCTGCATTTCGTATATTTAAACCATACCCGAAAAATCGATTGTTGTTTTAGTTATGCAATAAACAATTTTTTTTTGCATTTTAATCATTTTTTCGAGGGTGAACATATTATCTTTTCAAGGGTTACAATGTTCCAATTTGAACAAAAAGTGTACGAATTTTTTCCTAAAGAGTTATTGAATTAAAAATGATTTTTCAAAATTTCACCCCCAAAATGAACTTCCACGACGTCGGCGCTGTGGACAAAACTAAAGCCCGGATTTTTCTGAACATTTTGTCTGACGACACCGACCTCGTAGGGGTTGTATTTTGGCATCAATCCACCCCCATGAAGGGGGCTTCATCCCCTAAAAAAAACCTTGCACCCCGATTTTTAGGCAAACTAGGATTTCGCACCCGTGGCACCTACAGAATCACCTGTCAAAAAACTGGCCTTCTTTTAATTTTCTCCGATTCCGGGGGTTTTCAACGACAGCACGACTATACTATTGTTCACTATCCCGAGATCGATTTATTTTTCATTTTCGCAAAAACGTGTATCCAGCGACTTTTGAAGTCTCTCAAGTTGCGTGTACAAAAAAAAACATAGTTTTGCACGAATACTAATATCCTGGTATTTTCCAAGTCGTTGAATTCGAGCGAATTCGAAAAAAAAAATGTTCTCCTTGGTACCTGCCATACTGGCATTCTCAATAATGATGAAAATTGGTTTTAATTCTGTTTCAAATGAATGAGAGGTTTTTAATCATGTGAACCACCTCAACCCTTTTTGAACGGCCATATTTAGAGTCCCATAAGCTTTTCAATGTTTTTGCACATTTTTTTATTCTTGAAAAATCGATAAAAAGACTAAAAAAAGAATGGTCAAATATTTACTGTTTTTTTATCTGGCCCGAAAAAACGCCCGAAATTGAGACCTCTGGATTAGAATACCCCGTTGAATCGGGACTATGTATGTACGCATGCGCAGATGTAAAATACGTATTATAGGCCTACATGTCTGACGTGTGTGTGTAGAAGAGTTCGGTAATGTCTCGTCGACGTAGACAGTCCGAGAGGGAGGTACGGGGCTGGCCTGAACTTCCGAACTTTGAATGATCAGAACCCTCAAAACTCGGACAGAATACTATCCCGTAAGATCGAAAAGACTCGGAAAGAATACTATCCCGAAAGAATTTTGCACGAAAGACCAAAACTCCGAAAATTTGAACACCGTCAAAATTATTCGGCTATTTAAGTTTTAAAAGTTTCAACATTTTCAACAAATCGATGAATTTTTTCAAGAATTTTTATTTTTATTAAGATGTAATTTTACGTCAATTTTGAAATTTGTCTAGACAATGATATACGTTCTACATAATTTACCGTCAACTGTGTAGACTTTTACTGGCATGATCTTGACATGGGCGCCGGATTGAAATTCCGAACTTTGAAAATGCTCCGACGGTTTTTAAATTCCTAATTTTAATGTTCCGAAATTACAAGTTTCGTCAAGATCATGCCTGCGGAAGTCTACACAGTTGACTGTAAATGATGTAGAACGTATAACATTGCGTGGACACATTTCAAAATTGACGTAAAATAACTGATTAAAAAAATTCTTCAAATAATTCGTCGATTTATTGAAAATTTTGATACTTTAAAAATTTCCATAGCCGAATTATTTTGACGGTGTTCAGATTTTCGAAGTCTTTCGTGTAAAATTATTTCGGAGTTTTGATCTTCCGGGGTAGTATTCTTTCGGAGTTTTGAGCGTTCAGATTCTTCAATGTTCGGAATTTCACCCCGGCCCCGGAGGTACATATGAGGTACAGTAGACCAGGTCGCAAGCGAGAGTGCGAAGGCGAAGCTGCGGGTTATAAACCTGGCACCCACGAGACCCAGCACGTCGCGCCTCGTACCACCGATATTCGACCGCGATATCGGAGCCAATTTCGAACCGAGATTGATCCCAATATTGAGGCAATTACGCCGACAACGTTATGCACGGCATTGGAAGAGACTATGAGAGAGAGAGAGATAGGGGCAGCTATTGAAGATTTTTTTATTGTACGCCAATCCGATATGCCTATTAATTTTACGAGAAATTCCTATCGAGCTAGCCAAAAAATCAACTTTTCGCCAGCTCACCAGTTATTGCTTGATAAAGATCAACTTAATTGGTTTTTACTGTCTAACACTCGCATGTAATTACCGTGTTTCTCTTGGTTGAAATACCTGCAGAAAAGTATCACCTTTACATTCATTTGGCCACGACTGGATTTAAAAATTCCGGAATTTTGAGGACTATCGTAACGAATAAATAGGGGAAAAGAAAATGATTTCGTCGGTCAGTATGCCTCCCGCGTACTGAAAGAAATTTATGGACTTTCCAACCATATTTTAACTTTATTTTATTTTCCCCTGAGGGGACAATAATATTTTATAGCCACAGTTACTGCCAAAAGTATAGTACTGCTTATCGATATTTCAGCAGTTGCATAAATTATACACATGTGTTAACCGCAACTACTAATCTGACAAGCATACGTTGGTTGTTCAATGCAAATGGATATTCCCTGGCACTATCAAATATTTACTCCCCCAAGATCCTATTAGTGAGCAGCACTAAAATATATTTACAGTGGGTAAAAAAAGTATTTGTACACGTTGTCTTTTTCAAGTTAACGTTCGAAAAAAATTAAATGCTTCCTTGAAGCCTTAGGCCACTCTAGAATTTTCAAAAAAAGCGATATTTTTTGTTAAGGGGAGGAACCCAATTCTGCTGCTACTTTTTAAGGGGCGGGTAGGAATTCAGCGTGAAAAAAAAAACACTTTTTTGCGATTTTTTTTCATCTATATGGTTAGAGTAAATGTATTGAAACCTTTCGTACATTGTTAAGTGTCATTTCAAGAACATTCCGTGAAATTTGTACGCGAAAATATCCGCAAACAAGCCGGTGACAAAGCTTTTTCAAGAATGCCTTTGGAAAAACACGATTTGCAGTATTCACTGTATCTCGGCTAGAAATTGTCTGAAATTAACTACCATTAAAATTTAGTCAAAGTATTATCAAATCCTCCCCCCAACGGTCATTGATAATTTTTTTTTTTTCATTTCTAAATTTTTCGTGGTCATGTAAAGTGATAAGTGCTATTTTTCACGAAAAATTCCCTCATTTTGGGGTTGGTAAACCCCCTTAATGTAAAAAAAATCTCAAACTAACCGTTGAGGGGAGGTATTTTATATGTAGAAAGTGTGTACCAAGTTTGAAATAAATCGGTCATGTAGTTTTAAAATGGCAGTGACACGGACTTTGAAAAAGTGTTTTCGAGAAAAAACGCGGCACCGGCTTGTTTGTGGATATTTTCGCGTACAAATTTCACGGAATGTTCTTGAAATGACACTTAACAATGTACAAAAGGTTTCAATAAATTTACTCTATCCGTGTTGATGAAAAAAAATCGAAAAAAAGTGTTTTTTTTTCACGCCGAAACCCCTACCCTCCCCTTAAAAAGTAGTAGCAGAATTGGTCGGGTCGGGTAATTAGACTATGATTCGGATCGAATACCCGAATTTTTCGGGTACCTGTGATCGGACGGGTATACTCGAACTTTATCAAGTACCCGACTTTTTTCGAGTACTCGGCTCACATCGGGTACTTGATAAGCCGTGTTGCCGGAACAAAATTTTAAATTTCGTTTCATAGTAGATAGCACCACGAACACGTACAAAAACGGACGAAAAAGGACTCTACCCTTCGCCGATAGGTTGGAGTTCATAAGAAATACAAATAATTGATTTATTAAGTTTAGTATTTTTGTTATGTGTATATTTACAATTTTTGCCGGTAAACGTCTTTTAAGACACTCGCGTTTTAGGAAATATCGAGATATTTTAATGTCGAAAAACCGAATAAAAGCAAAATTCTTCGTCGAATTTTCATTAATTCTGTCTAGTGCTAACTGCTAATTTCGGCGATTCATTCTTCTTAATTTAATTTTTTGACCCTTTTAAATTTTTTCCCATAAAAAACTTGTTCTTTAAACGCTTATATCTCTGAAACTTATCATGATATTTCCAATTTTAAAACGTCAAATGGGAGCTACATCCTTCTCTCTTCGAATAACCTCAGGGCATTGAATCTTGGTCTTTTTGGGTTTTTTCTCCATTTAAAGTGGCGGGTAATGCACGAACGTAACCCCTCGAGTACCCGACCCGACCCAAACATCAGGTTGCATAGTCACACACGCCACCCAAATCGCAGGTTTCCATCTACTTTTCGCTTATGGTTGTATTAACCATATTATGATGGCAGTGTCAATAAACTAGATCGATTCCTACTATCCCCTCTTTTACCTAGGCGTTTTTGTTGTTGTTGTTGTTGTTGTAAATTCCATTGACTTTTCTCTCAGTGTGCCATTCACCAAAACGGCACGAGGAAAAAAGCAAACACGCATTCTGCCGATATTAATGAACAACGAAGAAATTCAACCTAACAGTTTTCACGTTTGACTGTGGGCGTATAATTTATCAACGGAAAGGTCATCGATTCATTGATATTGGGCTCACCTCGGTTGTCCGGTTTTTGCATTTGTCGCTGGCTGCGAAAATATTCAGCTGCGTGGATCCCAATGGCAATGGACATTGGTCGATGTCAACCCTCCTAAGATCTATGTCGATACCGCTTGTCCCTCTGCAACATTCGGCAATGCGTACGAATAAATTAGCGTGGAAATACGGTTATGAATATATGATTGGAACGTCAATCAAAAAGTGCAGCAGGGCCCTGACCTCGTGTGTCTATTGCATTTTTCATTACAATTGCAGCGCGTGTTACTCAATTTGAGCAGCAATTCGAAAAAATCGCACTCACATTGCTCAACTGTAGTGTGATCGCTATGCAGAGTATACCGTTTCGATTTTACTACAATCAAAGCTGAACATTCGAAATATTACTTTACGTGTTATGCCTAGTTGTAACAGTCGAAAACAGCTCGCATTTTGTATTTTTTTTTTCTAGAAAATCGTGATGATGAATTTCGATAAAAATTAGGTATTTGAAAAAGTATCTTCTGAAGAACACTTCGAAGTTTTTGTGTATAAAAATATTGAATTATAATCGATTTACAGCCGATGTCTGGGAAGCACACTTGATGACGGCTTTTGGGGTGAACCATCCTTTCTGTACGAGGTTATTAAAGGGTCTTCTCACTTTAGACGCTAAAAAAGGGTATTTACATGATTTTTTATAAATGGTTTATGTTATAGATATTGATAAAGAAGTTGTTAAACTTAATGAATACACTTTAGAAATACTTTTTTTTAATTATTTTTTTAAGTCACTATTTACACACGAAAATGGTAGTAAAAATTGTCCTAAAAAATTATAGGTCTGCGCTGTTGGTGAAATCTCGGAGATGGATCATCCGAAACAAAAAAATCAAACGGTTTTAGATTCAGTATGTTAATGGCTATAGCGCATGTTATACGATTTTTTTTCATAGATGCACAAATAACGAAATGGCGGACATTTAAAAAAAAAAACGTGCTTCTTTTACCGCTTTTGGCAAAAAAATGGTAAATATGCAAATTTTTTAAAAATCCTTGATATGTGTTGTAGCTATAGTTGTGAAGAATAAGTGGTCAAACATTTCATAAAGGATCGGTTCAGTAATTTCGAAGATTTTATCAACAAGCCGTCGAAAAACGTTGCTTCGAGAAAAACGCGTTCAAAGTTTGTTTGGGTTACATAAATACACGAACAAATTTTTTTTATCCATTTCGAAAGTGTATTTGTTAAGTGTAACAGCTTTTATATCAATATCTATAATACTCTCATTACAAAAATTAAGGGAACAGTAAAATTTCAAAAAAATTTCATTGATTTTTTAATAACTATAGCTTCATAAAAAATAGTCGTATCGAAAAAAAAATCAGATTTTAAAGCTTGAAATATCTAGTTTACGAATCTCACCAGTAAACATTTTTTTAAGCAACACGCTCGGCGTGAATCTGAGAAAGAGCGCGAGGAAAACATTTTCGATTTTTTTTTCTTCAAAATCATCCACAGGTTAAAAAAAATATTTTGAGCTTGATCAATACTAGGGTTATTTAGCCTGGTTCTTCAGCTTCAAAACGGTATTTTTTCGACCTCTGTCCAACCATTTGTCGCTGAGATATTGGCGTTTAAAGAAAAAAGGAGCTTTTTTCGTAGATCATCAATATCTTATGACCAAATGATCGTACAGCGAACTGAAGGTGGGTTTCGTAAACTGGAATAAATTCTCTAAAAGCACCTTTTGGTAGTTCAGAGAATTGTTTTAAACTTAATATTGATTTGACAAAGTACGAAAAATGACTTTTTTCCCGTTTTGCAAAATCCACGTCAACTTTAAAAATATTGCGAAAATGACTCATGTTTCTAGGTTTTTTTAAAGTTCAATACATGCTAAAAGACCCTCCACAATTTAAAATTGATCGGTTGAACCGTTATTTTTTACCGAAGCGTCAAAGTTTTATGCAAAATTGAAGGAACACTTTTATTGTTCCTTAAATGTCAATTAATGATGATTAAAATGAAGAAAAAAAACTCCGTTATTTTTTCTCACAGATTCGCAATAACTTTTCCTTAAATCTTGGAAAAAGAAAAAACTCAAAATTTTGGAATTTTTTTCCAAAATTTCGAATCTTTTTCTTGAAATTTTGATTTTCTTTTTTAGAAATTGTGAAAAAAAATGTTTCTTCAAAATTTTGAATTTTTTTTCTTTTTCCACGATTTAAAGAAAAGTTATTGCGAAAATGTGAGAAAAAATGACGGACATTTAAGGAACAATAAAAGTGTTCCTTGAATTTTTTATAAAACTTTGACGCTTCGGTAAAAAATAACGGTTCAGACGATCACCCATGCAGAAATTTTGACCGGGATACCCTATGTCCGATCAAATCCCGATCAGGATTTGTCATGGATTCCCCAAAACCGGTATCCCGGTTAGAATCCAACTTGCATCAGTATCGGCATATGTACGACGACGATGGAATCATTTTGAAAATTTTGGCGTCACGTGTATTTTATGTATTACTATGGAATTCCTGTCTATAGATAGGAATTTCTGTCTATAGATTCCTATCTATTGATAGGAATTACATAGTAATACCGAAAATACACGTGATGCCAAAATTTTCAAAATTATGCCATCGTCGTCGTACATATTCCGATACTGATGCAAGTTGGATTCTAACCGGGATACCGGTTTTGGGGAATAAGTCTCTGTTTATACCCACCGACATGTCGGTGGATATAAACATGTATTTAGGACAAATTAAAATCAAATTCACAATGATTAGATTAAAATTTACACCAACCGTGAGTTTTTACGTATTTCGAGAGAAAACATTTCGTCGAGGCAAAGAAATTTTTGCAAAAAAAGTTGTGAGTTTCAAATATTACATTATAAATATGAAAAAAAATCACAAAATGAGTTGTGAATTTCCTCAAGTTGAAGAAAATAAAAATCGAATTCACGACAGTTATATAAAAATTTACGCCACAAGTGTAAACGTATTTTGAGAGAAAACATTGTGTTGAAGCAAAGAAATGTTCGCACAAAAAGTTATGTGCAAAAATTTCTTTGCCTCGAGGCAATGTTTTCTCTCAAAATACGTACGAACTCACTTTTGGCGCAAATTTTAATCTAATCATTTTGAATTTGATTTTAATTTGTCTTAAATACGAAAAAATTCACAACTAATTTTGTGAATTTTTTTGTATTTATAATTTCTTATCAATACATTTGCATTCACAGATTTTGATGTGATTTTTTTCTAATTCACATCAAAATCTCGCGATGAGCGCGATCTGCCATTTGAATCTTTGGACAAATTTTTTTTTTACTGATAGTTTACTGCACCAAAACTTTATAAATGTTATTTATTTTTATAATAAATTTAACATGTCATTCCATTTTTGAGATTTTATTTCAGCCTGTATTCACCCGTGATCCTTCCCAGATTCCTCAATGATTCCATGGGGAATCTATTTAGAGTCATTAAAGAATCCGGTTCTGGATCCCTAATGGAATCCAGTTTACGGATCTTACATTAAGTCTTCGAATCTGATCCGATATCGGACTAGATCCCGACTGGGAGCCCGGGATACAAGTCAGAATCCAGCTGTATCCCTGCCAAAATTTCTGCACGGGCAATTTTAAATTATGAGGGGTCTTTGGGCATGTATTGAACTAAAAAACCTAGAAACATGAGTCATTTTCACAATATTTGCAAAGTTGGCGTGGATTTTCCAAAACGGGAAAAGGTAATTTTTTGTACTTTTTAAAATCAATATTAAGTTTAAGAAAAATTTCTCTAAAGTACCAAAATGTGCTTTTAGAGAATTTACTCCAGTTTACGAAACACACCTTTAGCTCGCTGTACGATCATTTGTTCATGAGATATTGAGAATTTTGCCTCGCGTTATTTCTTAAATCCACGCCGAGCAGGTTGCTTAAAAAAAATAACCGGTGACATTCGTAAACTAGAGATTTGAAGCTTCAAAACCCCATTTATTTTTACGATACGATCATTTTTCACGAAGTCACAGCTAATCAAAAATCAATGAAATTTGTTTGAAATCTTACTGTTCCCTTAATTTTTGTAATGAGTGTATAAAATTATCAAAAAAATGCATGCAAATAGCCTTTTTTAGCATCTAAAGTGAGAAGACCCCTTAAGGTGCTTTTCTACTGTGACGGGACGAAAAACATCGAATTTTCATTTTTCGCATTTTGCAACTCTATTCCATCACAGAATTGCTATCCAATGGCTGGTAAAGTCGATTTTCACTTTCTCGACTCACAAGGAACACCCCTCAGGTGGCACCCTTCGATTTTGTTGAAATTTGGATATGTTATAAAGCACCGAAAAGTAAGCGATACGTATTTTTTTTATCGGCGGAAAAACGGTTCTAAGGGGTGAAACCAGCCCTCGAAAAAGGCATCTCTAGGGGTAATATGGCAGTTTCACAGAGAAGGAGTCCACCGATTTTAATGAAACAAAAACGAAAATTCTTCTAATCCGAAGCAATGAAAAATCCACTATAGTCACATTGCAAAAACATAATTAAGGGGTGAACCACCCCTATATTAAGGGGTGGCTTCACCCCTTAAAACCGTTTTGCCGCCAATTAAAAAAATACGTATCGCTTACTTTTCGGTGCTTTATAAGATATCCAAATTTCAACAAAATCGAAGGGTGTCACCTGAGGGATGTTCCTTGTCAGTACAGCACTTCAAAGTAGAAGCGGGTGCGCGCGCTCTAGTATGCCTACCCGCTGCACGTTCCTCGTAGACGTTTTCAATTTATACCTGAGTATACACACATACACTAGGCTAGCCCAAAAAAAATTGAAATGTCATTTTTTTAATTCTTGTTTGTTCGGGTGGTTGAGAATGAAAAACGAGTGCTGACCAAATTTCAGCCCTTTATATTAATATTTAGAGGTCCCGCATCGCGATTTTCTATTTCTCATTCACTTAACATGGTAAAAGTTGTTTGCCGCTTCTGAGCTTTATAACACCCTTACGGGTAAACACACGGAAACGCCGAAAAATATTGAAATGCTCTACAAAAAAGGTCGATAAAAACGATAAATTCACTCGTTCGAATTTTATTATATGTAAGTAAAAGAACGCTCCTACTGGTAAGCATTGTATAGTATAATAAACTTTGAACGTGTTTTTCTCGAAATGACTTTTTTCACCTGGCGTTGTTGATTTCGGAAAAACGGCTTAACCAATCAGGCTAACATTTTTAGTGTATATTTAGCATACGTATGGTTATCGCCCGAACTAGAATTATTGAAGAATATTAATCTTAACTTACACTTTCGCTCGAATTATGACGAATAAAAAACGTGTTTTCCGAACACTTTAGCGAACAACGAAAAATTATTGAAAATAGCTTGTTATTTTGCCCCCACAGTAGAATAGCCTCTTAAATATTGAGAAAAAAACAGATATCGGCAAAAAGAACAGATATCGTAGGAGTAATCGAAAGAATTTCTGAAATATCAAATTATAAGAACATGGCGCATGTTCAAAGCGAGAGTCTTGATTTTTGCGAAAAAAATTGGCATTTTTCGTTCATTCAATGTAAAGTATACATTTTTTTAAATCTTTCGATTAAATACTATATTTTTGTATCTAGAAAAAGCCCCGAAAAATTTTAAAAAATCGGTGCAATAGTTTTTGAGATATTTTGCTCACCGACTTTGAAAACGTACTTTCGAGAAAAAAGGGTACAAAGTTTCAAGCAGCGCTCCGAGCGTTTCGACGGGCGTCGACATAGCAGCTTATAAATCTGTCAATTTTGATCCGATCACCTTGAAATTTTCAGGGAACATTTATAAGACGATATAGTGTCGAAATATATTGGTTTTGAAAAAAGTGGTTTTTCAACTTTTACAACTAAGCATAAGCCCTTAATTCTTGTTTAAATATACCAGAAAATTCGAAAGAGAGAGAAAGAGAGAGGGGTTAATCCGAAAAAAACACCGTCGCGCGATTTGAACTCGTCAGTTGGGTAGTTGCAGAAGGGCATCTAATTTCACCAAATACATCGTCAATAAAACGTGCGAACCCATGTAATATGTTTTATCCTCTGGATGGTCACGGAATAACAAATGCACGTTCAATCGACTCTCCAAACAGATCTCGTACATATTCGAATTTGCACACCCTCCGCCAACTCTGTCCACTAAATATCGCAGTCCCATTCCAACATCGAAAAAAATTGTTTGAAAATGTGTTCGCAGCGAAAATATATAGTAAAGGGCGTCAGGAAAAAGTCTGTTTCTGCCTGTTCTGAAATAGTAGCAGCGGGACACATGGATATTGTGACGAGACTTCGCATGCACGAAAAAGTTTTAATATAAATATATATAGTGAATGTTACAATATTCGCTCATCAGAACCGTGCAGTTTGAGCTGCATGGCAGCAGAGGAAAATAGCCCGCAGATACTTTTTCATGGAACCAAAGCGACAAAGTTAATGTATACGAACGTTACGTGCAAATAATTTTGTAACTGTGTCAACATTTTTCAATGTCACATAAGAATCTTTATTCTACAGTAATTCGTAAAACTGTTCTCTATATCTAACAATGTAAATGTTTTTCTATCCACGAATTGGTAATACAAGATCAACTTAACGGCCTAGCGACTTAAGGGCTTTGCTCACTTTGAACACCGAAAAAAGCTACTTTCGTGAATTTTTTGATAGGTTTATATTATAGATATTAATATAAAAGTTGTTACACTTAATAAATACACTTTCGAAATACATAAAAACTTTTTTTTTATGTATTTATGTAACCCAAACAAACTTTAAACGCGCTTTTATCCAAATAACGTTTTTCGACGGCTTGTTGATAACATTTTCGAAACTACTGAACCGATCCTTATGAAATTTTAACCACATATTCAATTATAGGTACAGCACACATCAAGGCTTTTTCTATATTTTGATATTTACGTTTTCTTCGCCAAAAACGGTGAAAAAAATACACTTTTTTTTTTTTTTTTTTTTTTTTTTTTTTTTTTTTTTTTTTTTTTTTTTTTTTTTTTCGAAAAATATCCGCCATTGTGTTATGTTTGCATGTATTAAAAATCGCATGATATGCGCTATAGCCATTCATATACTGAATCTAAAATTGTTTGATTTTTTTTTTGTCGCGGATGATCATCTCTGAGATTTCATCAACAGCGCAGACGTACAATTTTTTTAGGACATTTTTTAACTACAATTTTCGTCTATAAATAGTGACTTAAATAAATAAATAAATATTTTTAAATTTATTTCGAAAGTGTATTTATTAAGTGTACTAACTTTTATATCAATACCTATATTATAAACCTATCAAAAATAAATTCATGAACTAATTTCTACAGAAATTAGGTATTCGAAAAAGTATCGTCTGAAAAACACGCTGTTATTTTTTGTGTAAAAATTAATTATAAACAACTTACAAGCGATGTCCGGGAAGCACCTTTTGAAAATGTCTTTTGCAGTGAGCAAAACCACCCTTTTGAACCAGGTTAACTAATTTAAAAGAATCAAAACAGATTTAGGTCTGCTAGAAATCAAACTAATTTACTAACTCAAAAGCAAAGACTAATTTACTAACAACAAATCAAACAGATTTAGGTCTTTAGCAATCAAACTAATTTGATAACTAACAAACAGGTTAGTTGGTAAATTAGTTTATCCTATAATTAATCGAAAGAATTTCAGAAAAACCGAATTTCAAAAAAAATTGCGCGTGTTCAAATTGTGTCTTAATTGTTGCGAAAAAATGAGCATTTTTCGTTCATCAAATCAAAAGTATGTATATACTGGAAAAAAATCCTTCGATCAAATACTATATTTTTATATCTAAAAAAAGCGCTAAGAATTCCAGAAACATCGATGCAGTAGTTTTCGAGATATATTGCTCACCCGCTTTGAAAACGTACTTTCGAAAGAAACAATTTTTATCCGATAACCCTGAAATTTTCGGGGAACATTTTTAACATTATATACCGTCAAGAATATATTAGTTAAAAAAAAGTGATTATTCGACTTTTACAGCTAGGCATAAGGCTCCTTGATGTACATTTAGTTTGACGGAGATATACTGAAACATTATACAAAATATATTTTTACATCAAGGTATCATATAACATTAATATTTCCGTGCTTTAAATATGAAATACACCACTCCAAAAAATTGAAGGAACAGACAATTTCTTCAAATTTTTTAGTGTTTTTAGAAGCGCTGTATCTATGTGAAAAATAATCGTATCGAGATGAAAAAAAAGCTTTTTGAAGCTTCAAGTTTCTAGTTTCGAGGTCTTTTGGCAAAACTTTTTTGTGAGCTACGGTTATCGCGCAATCATAAAAAATAGCGGGAGAAAAGATTTTCCAAACTTTTTGTTTTGTTTTCAAGGTCCCACGGGCTTGGGATTTTTTTCAGTTACATAAATCTATAGTTCAGTTAGCTCATTTATTTAGCTTCAATTTGTTTTTTTTTGTTTGTCTTTCTACGTCAATTTCTGTACTGAGGTATCCAACTTTGAATGAAAAAAGATCCTTTTGTCTTTGATCATCGAAATCTGAGCAACCAATGATCGCACAGGGAATTAAAGGGCAGCTTTAAAAACTTGAATACATTTCCTACAAGGCCCTTTCATTGCTTTTTGAGAAAATCTGTTTTTTTATCCTCAACATTAATTTGAAAAAAAAAAGTAAAAATAACGTCGTTTTATAGTCTTTCAGTAAATCTACCACCACTTTACAAATATTGAAGGAAAGACTAATTACCAGACTACAGACTTTAATTACCAGAATTAAAGACTCGTTATCAGATTTTTTTTAGCTTAATATACCCCTAATAGACCCGAAAAAATTCTCGAGCCCCTGAAGCCTTGGAAAAAAAATACAAAAAAAAATTGGAATGTTTTTTCCCTCGCTGTTTCTGATGGTTACGCGATAAGCGTAGCTCACAAAATTTTTTTGCCAAAAAATCTTGGAACTAGACACTTGAAGCTTCACAATGCTTTTTTTCATCTCGATACAACCATTTTTTTACATAAATACAGTGCTTCAGAAAACCCTAAAAAATTTGAAGAAGTTTTCTGTTCCTTTAATTTTTATAGTAGTGAATATAATGCAATATAATTTACGATAAAACATTTAGTCGGGAAATGAATAATTTATCATAAATATAAATAAATAATACTCGTTAGATTTATAGCTGAAAAAACGAAACTGAATCAAAGGTAGGAACTCCAATTGAGCGATATTCCTGCCTCTGATAAATTCAAAGGTTTTGAAAAAAAAGAACAACAATTCCCCCGGCACGTTACAAAACGATTTAACGAAAAACGACTGTCATTCGGGAGAGTTGCGTTTTTCAATGTGTCTGACGTTATCGCTGACGTCACGATTGAAATTGGCTGAGGATCGGAAATAAGGGAAAAACAGGGAGCGCGAGAGCTCATCCGTAGAACGTCAAACTGATGAAGAGCTTGTCGTTAACCGAGTTCCACTAAAACGTATAAATGCGATAATGTTATAGCTAGGTTCCGAAACCGTTTTCCCGTGACATGCGAGGCGAAGACTCCGACCAGAAAAGAAGAGCGTTTAATCGTGGCACTCAATTTTAGGTACCAGCTACCCCGTACTTGGTCCTATGACTAATTGGATCCAACCGCGTGCAACGAACGTATCACGAAACGGTCATTAAGCTCAAATCCTCCGGTGAATGCCTGCGGCATCCGCAATTTTTTCTGTCCAACAATGTCTTCAAAGTTGCTAATCTGCGCGAACGTTTAATCCACATGGATTTACCATTCATGTCGCAGCACACCCAAATCCCGTTAATGCGTCACACACTTCTCGCAGTTCAGGTTTTCTTGTTTTATCTTTCCTCACCCAGCATTTCTGGCTATTCGTGCTTAATTATTCATCTCTTTCCCATTTTTTTCTGCAGCGAAAAAAAACGATTTTATGAAACTCAAAGTAAAATTTAAAAAAGCGGTTCTGTTCTCGTAGTCCACTCTTTTTAGAGTTCAGTACCCAAAGGGCAAAACGGAATCCTATTAAGGAGAGGTACCTGAGTAAACGGCGAGAAAAACAGGTGAACTTCGGGAATTTTTGTCTCCAAAAGTAATGTTCCGATTGGATCCGGGTTTCTTTTATTGGAAAATATGTACATTAGGGTATGTTTAGGAATTTTTTAAAATAAATTCGTTAACTGGAAGCGATTCAAATGCGTTTATCTCGAAACATAGTTTTCAAAGTCGGTGTCAGATGTATCTCGAAAACGGCTTGTCCGATTTTATCCAAATTTTAATACAATATTCTTCGATAGTTTTTCTCGTTCGCCACGTCGGGGTTTTTCATTTGATTGAGCCATTGGTTTTTTATGCAATGTTTATGCAATCCAAAATCGTCGGAAATTGCGAACGAAAAACGAATGTTAAATTAAAACGGTCGCAATTCCGTCAAAAATGAAAATTTCAAAAAAAATCTTACGCGGCGAACGAGAAAAACTATTGAAGAGTGTTGTATCCAAATTTGGACAAAATCGGACAAGCCGTTTTCGAGATACATCTGGCACCAACTTTGAAAACTATGTTTCGAGATAATCACGTTTGAATTACTTCAAAACAACGAATTTATTTTAAAAAATTCCTAAACATACCTCACTGTACATATTTTCCAGTAAAAAAAACCGGACCCAATGAAATCATTTGGTTTTTGAAATAAAAATTCCCGAAGTTTACCTGTGTTTCTCGCCGTTTACTCAGGTACCTCTCCTTAATATCACACTGCTGTTTGTCCGTCGGTAAGTCACACGCCTGTAGCTCGTAAACAGAGTTGCAGATCTGAAATTTGGAAATTTTGTGTCGAATATTGACCCAATACCAAATATCGAATTAGAAATTCAATTAAATTACTTTCCATGGAGGTCGTGAAAAAGGATCATTTTCAGGACCCCATAAAAACACTGAAATGGCATCTGGTACCGCACCCGCCGTATTCGCCAGACCTGCCCCCTTCAGACTATCACTTGTTTCGGTCGATGGCGCATGGCTTGGTCGGGCTACACTCGGCCAATTACGATGCAGTACAAAATTGGTTGGACGAATGGTTTCAGTCCAAAGACGTGTCTTTTTATCGTCGCGATATTTATGTATTGCTAGAGAGATCGCAAAAATGTGCAAATAGCGAGGGACAATGCTTCAAATGAACCATTTTTTGTATTTGTCTTTAAATTTTCGATTTTTTATAGGTAAAAAAATCCGGAAACCTAGTTGCGCACCTAGTATTTAAACAACAAATACTGAAAACACCGATTCATAATGTTGTATATATAATAATTTATTGTACACATAACCCGATCAATTTATAATGAAAATATATAAAATTATTGTTATTTAAATATTTACAATACCAAATGATTTATTTTTGGAGTCGGTGCCAGCCAAGAAGGAGAGATTGACGTCACGGAAGAAACGAGTATGCAGATTTGAAAAAGACTGTAGTCGTATATTTCATTAATTTTTCTTCGGCTCCTCTGTTTCTGCCAAAAATGTGACAATATTGGCAATCGGCTGGTACGGACTCCAAAAATAAGTCATTTGGTATTGTAAACATTTAAATAACGATCATTTGATATATTTTCATTATTACAGCAGGAGTATACAAAGCTTTATTGAGCTATCGTCACCCCATATGGTTTCAGTTGAGTACTACCTAAGAGCTAAGACAGAAAAAAGCATTACCTAATTAAATATCTAGTTAAAAAGAAGTGAATTGGTCATATGTACGGAACCCTAATAGAACAAGGCCCGACTCGCGCTTGATCGAGTTTTTTTAATTCTCGTCTTTGGAAACACTACGTGAGGGGCCCAAAAATAGATATATTATTGACGTCGAAGCTCGGAACGCGGGTTGGACGGAATTATTTATTAACACCGCGTTTGTTGCGTCAAATATTGCGGCTTCAGCGATCCAGGTTAATTAGAACAGATAACAAAAAGGTGGGCGACTTCCCAGTTTTTCTACGATGGGGTTTTTCTTGGGCCTTTGGCCCTGAAAAAGACCGTTGGCCTGGGTTGGAGCGTTCAGAGTCCGTGGATAAGCCGTGTTCGTCGTTGGGAGGGAGTCAGAGGGGGAGACCCCTTAACCTTCGAGTCCGAGGTCGGGCTGGTAGCGGAATGGCGGCGAGCTGGAGGGGACGCACAGGTCCCGGAGTCGGAAGAAGGGCGTGTGCGGGTGGTAGCGGAATGTCGGCGAGCTGGAGGGGACGCAGAGGTCCCGGGGACAACGGCAGCAGGAACGTAGGTTCTCCGACGGGGGGGGGGTCGGCTGCACCGCTTTCCACTGTGGGGTGTCCAGATTTTTCCACTTCCGCGCGTCGCCTCGGAAATCGTGAACCAGCCGGGTCACTATCCCTCCGCCGCTAGTGGCGCGGTTTTCTTTATCGCATCGCTTCCGTCTTCTCCCGCAGCGGGATCGTTTCGTGGCATCTTGCTAGTAGTCCAAGTTGATCTGTGAATTGGGAGGGAAAGCCAAGCGAACGAAAGCCAAAGGGTTAGTCATGATGGACAGAGTTATTTTTATTTTTTCCCAAAGATTACTGAAAAGCGAGGTTATAATACAGGAACTATCTACGTGGTAAATAAAAGCATAAAATAACTGTTTACAATCAGCGAACTCATATGGGTATGAACGACTTATTATAATTAAAATTTTACTTGAATTAATGTGAGGGGAGGTGACTACACAACGAGGAGAATTAGAAGAACTAATTAACACCGGGTTTGAAGAATTATGACCGAGGTTGCGATAAGGTGGAGGTGGGGATTTCTTGTCCCTTCCCTGGCGGTAACTCGCTGTTGATGGCTGAACTTCCCCGTTGGGGTAGGAGAGGTTAACCACTTCTTCAGTGATGAGGGTGCGGGGGGGGGGGGGACCACTTTGCAGCGGTAAGGATCCGCTTCTTCAGCGTGCAGGAGGGGTGTCGCTTCTTCAACGGCAGGGGGTCACTTTTCAGCGGAAGGTAAGCGGGGTACCACTTTTCAGCAATCAGGATTGGCTTATTCAGCGGTAGGGTATCGCTTTTCAGCGAAAGGTAAGGGGGGAACCACTTTTCAGCGATCGGGATCCGCTTCTTCAGCGTGTAGGAGGGGTTGTCGCTTCTTCAGCGATAGGGTATCGCTTTTCAGCGGGGGGAGGAGGGGGGAACCACCTTTCGGCGATGAGGATCCGCTTCAGCGTGTAGGAGGGATTGTCGCTTCTTCAGCGGCAGGGAGTCACTTTTCAGCGGGAGGCTTACCTTTCGGAAACGGGCCGAAGAAAAAGAGCTATGTTTGGTCCGCGCTCCGAGTCTTATTGACTAGCGCGTACCAGGAGGAGAGTCGGGCGCCTCGAGCGCGTCGGCTAGGGCCCGAAGCTTCGGAGAGTTGAAGCGGGAACCGGAGCTTGTACGCTAGTGCGCGGGTCTCCCACCGCGGCGCTTGAGTACCTCGACTTTTCCGGAAAAAATGCACTACGCGGATATCCCGTCGCAGCGTTGTAGTCGCTCGGCTGCGAAATGACGCGAAGTGTCGAGTCTTGTTCCGCGTATATATTGCGTCGTGTTTGACAGCTCGACGACTCGTATTTGTTATAAAGGGTATTGGTATTTAAATTATTCAACGCGAGGGTTTAGGGCAATTTTACGGAGGGGCGATTTTCGCGCGATCCCGACCGGGGAATATACATCGAGGAATATACCTCGCCTTATTTGGCCCTCCAAGGAAGTTCCTCGCTTCGGATCTGGTAAGTGTCAATCTGGACAAATATCGCTTGTCCAGAATAAAAGAAAAATATTTAACTAATAAAAATAGCATTACGTTAAATACGTGCATAAAGCGTGTGTCGATTGATATAATATTTTTGTGTGCACTGGAGTCTTTTTTAGGTTATCCCGCGAGGGGTATGCACTCGGCGAGGAGTTGGGCGAGGACCTTACAAATAACTCAGGTAAGACTTAGTTTCTATGTTAATAATATATATATATTTGTACGTTCCCGGAGCCTTGAGCTCCTTGCCCCTGTGTCAGAGGGTTCGTCGAGGCTTGTCACCTCGATGAGTCTCTGCGTCGTAGCATTAGAGCTCGCATGCACCGGGGTAGCATTTGTGGCATGAGCGTATCGCGAGGGTATGAATGGGGTATAAATATTGTTCGCAGGGTGTGTGAATGGTGTGAGTGTATGGAAGGTGTGCGAATGGTGTGTGAGTGTACGCAAGGTGTGCGAATGGTGTGTGAGTGTACGCAAGGTGTGCGAATGGTGTGTGCGTGTACGCAAGGTGTGCGAATGGTGTGTGAGTTGTACGCAAGGTGTGCAAATGGTGTGTGAGTTGTACGCAAGGTGTGCGAATGGTGTGTGAGTTGTACGCAAGGTGTGCAAATGGTGTGTGAGTTGTACGCAAGGTGTGCGAAGGGTGTATTTTATTTTTTTAATGAAATCTAATGGTTTGTACGTTATTTCAGGTTCAAAGAAGGCGCAGGAGCGAAGACAGCAGCATCAAATTTAGTGTATGCCAGGATGGCGTACAACAATATCAGTAAAAAACATTCGTACTTTTAAAAAATCCAGTGCTTTCTATATCTTTGAAATTAGTGAGGACCAAAAAAATCAGCAGCGCTGGAGCCTTGTGAGCGTGTTTTTTCCACACGGAATTTCGGGGCTCGTAGCATAAATACCGCAAATTTCCACCTCGAAATATTGTTTTTGAAAAACATTACGAGTATTTTTTAAAAATCTCAGGAAAAACATTGTCTAAAATTATGAATAATAAGAGAAGTTTCTACCAAATTACGAAACCCCGACGTATTTCTATGGAGTCTAAAGATTAACACTATATAAATATTACCCTACGTCACTTCAGAATTTTCTCGCGCCGAAATAATATTTCTTTATCTGACATAACTGAATAAATCATCATTGCACCGTGCGTTGATAAATGGAGTGAACTTTTTTACGTACTCTCGCAGACGGGACGCAAGCGAAATTTTGTCAAGCTATGGTCCCCTCATGAAAAATGATTCCATTATTCGATACCATTGTTTTTTTAATGCGTCTGTATTATATAGGCATGAGTGATTTATGAAGTAAATATTGCAATAATGCTAATAAGATTTGTTGTACGCGGGGTTCGAATCTTAGACCTTCAAAAGTTTTTGCCGAATCAATCACTTCGTAACGCACCCGAGCTTTTATGAAATTTTCCCCTCCGACCTTCTGCCGACAAACAACCTATCAATATAGCCTTCGAGCCTGCAAATATAGCAAGTGCAAGTGAATTATACCGTCGAATATAATACCTTACGAGTGCAATCTTAAACGCTATTTAGCGAAGAAAATGAAAATAGAAAATTAGGTTTCCCGGATAAAATGTATGAGAAATAGAATGGAATGAAAATAGAAAATTAGGTTTACCGGATAAAATGTATGAGATTCAAAAACGTCGTGTGTATGTATGTTTTTCTGTGTGTAAATGCGTCCACGATTTTCCCTTTTTAAATTTTTATACGAGGCGTCCTCTCTGCTGCCGTCATATGGAAGAAGGTGGCATCAACAATAAAAAAAAATGGTAAATGCATTTTTGGTACTATTGGAATCAGTACAAAACGTCCCATCGTTCTGTATAGTAAACGTATTCTCGATTTACTTGTAAATGCCGCCTTCTTTCATATGACGGCAGTCTTGATCTTCTTACACAAATATTTCTCACGTATATTGGCCGAAAGGATACTCCCGATAAAACGTATACTGTTCCCGAACGGACTGAGATTAATCAGAATCCCGAGTAGAAATTTCTTAGGATTAGCCTGACCAGGATCAGGCCCCTATCGGGGTGTGATGCGGGTGATACCTATTACGGACATCCTGATCCGGCCCCGATCGGGTCGGAAATATTTAGGCCCTAAATTAGGCTATATTAAAGTGGCCCTACTAAGACCGTCCCTGCTAAGATCCTACTAAAGCTTTTCCCGATAGGGCCCTACCAAGGATTGCCCTGATAGGCCCACCTAAGGCTTTCCATGATAGGGCCTTATTAAGACTGTCCCTAATGTGGCCCTACTGAGGCTTTTCCCGATAGGGCCCTACCAAGGCTTGCCCTGACAGGCCCTACTATGGCTTTCCCTGATGAGGCCATAAATAGGCTTACCCTATAACTGCCTTAGCAGTCGATAGATACACGTAACCTCTTATTTTCCACATGGAAACTTCGATTTTACAGGATCGTAGCTTCGGAGTTTCAATCCATTCCTGAATTATATTTAAAAAAAAGTTGCTATGGACTGTCACGACAAAAAACGTTATGCAACTCGGATGCGTATTAGAAGATTTCGGCAGCTTTGTATGGCGAAGAGAGAGAGAGGAATGATATATATATATATATATATATATATATATATATATATATATATATACAGGGTGTCCAATAGGAAGTTGCTAAAACTAAATAAGTGTCTCTTCCCTCCATGAATTCAATAGGGTCCCTTTTTCTAAGGCGCATACCTGAGGCACTGCAGTATAATTCCAGCCGTGGGTAAAGCAAGTACGCACGCGTCAAAATGAGTGAGCTCACCACGGAAGAAAGAGTATATCTTATTGAGTGCTTCTTCTCGAGGGGAAAACATTATAGTAATGCGTATAGAGGGTTTCGTACTAAGTTTGGAACTCATAGAGTTGCCAACGAAACCACTCTGAAAATGTAAGAATTTAATATTTATTCATATTCATCTATCACACAACTTGTGTTTCAATTCAATTAAACTGCATTGAAGTAATTTTACGTTAATTTGTGTAGGATAATCGATAACTTCGTGAAGTATGGTACACTCCAGGACCGTAGACACGAGTTGCCAGGTCCATCTGTTACGGTGACTACACCAGAGAAGATCAACGAAGTTGAGAATTATTTCAAACAAAATCCAAATGATTCGATTCGGAAAGCTGCTCAAGCATTTAAAATAACCAAATCATTATTACACAACATTTTGAAATATTTTTTAAAGTTTCATCCGTATAAAATGAGCACTCATCAATTGTTAACTGAACATGCCATGACAAAACGCGTCGAATTTTGTAACACTATTACGGGAATGTTTGAAGCCGAAGAACTTAATGAGAAATTGATTATTTATTCCGATGAAGCACATTTTTGGATGAATGGGTACGTAAACAAGCAAAATTACCGGTTTTGGGGAACGGAAAATCCCAACATATCGCTAGCGAAGTCCCTTCATCCACAGAAAGTAACGGCATGGGCAGCGATTTTAGTAAAAGGAATTTATTTGCAATTGTTGGAATCTACGGTAACAGGAGAGAGTTACAAACAGCTTTTGGAAACGAAATTCTTCGCTTGTGCAAAAAAGAGGGGACTGGTTAAAAACGTTTACTTCATGCAAGATGGAGAGACGCCGCACCGGACTCATGAGGTGTTTGAAGCTATTCATCGCGTATATGGGACTCGAGTAATCGGTCTGGGGTACCCTAAATTTACTCAAGGCGGACTAGAATGGCCTCCGTACTCACCGGACCTGAACCCTTGTGATTTTTTCTTGTGGGGTTACATTAAAGATCATTGCTACGCTAAAAACCCCAGCACAGTAGAAGAACTGATCGCGGCCATCCAGGAAGTGGTTTGCGGCATTACGAACGATATGTTGGACACAGTTTTTTACAGTTTTCAAAAGACAATTGATTTTTGTGCACAATCTAACGGTTCGCACTTCGAAAATATCTATCATCAATCACTGTACTTTTTCGTTATTTTTATAAGATGTAATAAATTGACATAAAAAATATTTGACTGGGTTTTATTTATGTGCATTTAAAACAGAGTTTCCTTTATTTAAAGCAATTTGGCTTTTCTGATTCTGTGCACGTGTTTTAAAATGACAGTCGATTAGTTTCAGCAACTTCCTATTGGACACCCTATATATATACACACACAGACACACACACACACACACACACGTATATATATATATATATATATATATATATATATATATATATAAGGTTAAGTTTCAAAAATCTATAGCATGTTATTTGATAAACCTTAATTGTCACAATGATATTAACTAATTGCTATACTTTATGTGATACAACAAATAATTATAGAAATTCATTTGGTCTCTTATGCC